>OY776121.1:40190371-40790371 GCA_963675135.1 Galeopsis tetrahit | reverse complement strand
TCCGTACATCAAATGAATCATACTTATTAAGCTTAGAAAAACGAAATCGCAGAGACGGACCCTTCATCAATGTTATGCCGTTCAGTGAGTGATCCATCGTATGACAAGTCTATAATGATAATGAAGCCTATGAAGGGGGAAGCTAAGAATTAGGGGCAAATAAAACAATATTGTAATTAAATAGGTAATTAGTGTAGGTCAAAAAGCTGTTAATTAGGGTTTGGAAAGAAGTGAGGAATGAGTAATGAATTATTACTAATGTCTTGTTTTTTGTAAAGTTCAACGTTAAAAATACTTGCTACTTTACTCTTATATTATCAGCTTTATTGAATATCCTATTTCCAATACAACATCTAATATCTGCAGGATTATTAAACAATAGCAACTTTTTTGTCTTATTTGTTGTCTTTTATTAATACTTTGAACTAACTAAATCTGTATGAATTAATCATAGCATGAAAAGAGAGAAAAAAAGTGAGTAATAGAGGGGAAAGTGGAGACATGGACTAGCAAAACAGTAGTAAAGTTTGTCACTTTATTTACAGATGAAATATTTTTATGAAAGGAAGAGATTATAGACAATAAAGTGTTGTGCGCAGAGATGTTAAAATTGTCTGGGATTATTGAGTATTGGAGTAATTTTTATTCTACTTTGCCAATTAAGTCCTCACTGCAATAGAATTTATTGACTTAGGTGAAGTCACCATTATTTTGTTCTTTGAAAATCTAGTCCATTTGCAAACTCAATAATGTTTGAATGAAAAGCTCACAGGGGTCACAATTTTGCATCTATTTTTCTTTATATTCTTTGTAATATAGTCCCGATTCCTGCAAGCGGACGGTGGTCATTGAACCGGATACTGTGGCATAAAAAAAATTGTTTGCTCTTTTTCTTTTTGACAAAAATGGGAATTGACTTTATTTAGTAAATCAATGAAGGCTTTCGTTCAATTTTCAAATTATGAGAGAATTACACGTAACATTTTCAAACTGCGACGTCAAATGCGACTAAGTACGACATGGACATGCGATATTATAGACATTTGAGTTAACTAAATTAATGAATTAATAATTAAGTTTTACTTATTCGTCATCTAAATTAACTTTGAAATTTGCAACTCTTTTCCATTTTTAATAAATTGAACATCGAATCAATTCGTAGATGAGCAATTTCCAACACGAACATAATTCCATCCCACAGTGTGCTTCTACTTTAGGCATGAATTTGACTACTCACCCACCGTTAGAATGAAAATAATTCTAAACAAATTGGCACCTCTATATCTAAGGCATATCATAGCAAAATGTTACACCCCCTATCCCATTTTGTCTGTGTTTTTTTAGATAATTTTTTATTTCAAAATAATTATCATTTTGCATCTAAAAGATCGTGTAAGTATAATAAAAGGATAAAAATAACACATTATATATATATATATATATTATTGTTGAATAAGGTTCTTATATATGTCGAGATTTCATATGAGTAAATAAGCAGATGAGATATAGATAATAGATCTAATATTAATATTGAATATTTTTCACAATTCAGTCTTTTTTTTCAAGTGGGTGGTGGAAAGTGGAATTAAATATTGCTACTATAGTTGAAACGGCAATGAGGTTTTATTTTTGTCTTTTATTTAATTTGTTTATTTTTCACCAAATTTATTGTTTGGCATTTATGTGAATGATGATGTGTAAGTTGGAGTTGCTTTATGATTAGGGGGAATCGAGGAAGTGAGTGATGTTGATTTTGATGGTAAATCAAAGGAAAAATATGTCATATATAAGTCCATAATTGTGTGCGATTTGATGTAATTTTGTCTCCTGGTTTTTTCTCACAAAAGCAATCTCCTTTTTCTACCTCGCATGCATACCTCCTTGCCTTTTCTCCTTTGACCATTACCATTCATTTTCATTTTCCCAATTTTTTTAAAGGTTTACACTATCAAAAACAACCATAAACGGATAAATTCGACAACACGGTTCTCTTCCAATCTTTAGAAGTGGAAAGAAAAGTACAACATTTACCCATAAATATGTTTAAATCTCCCTTCTTAAGATAAGACAAATACACCATACACGTTATTTACATGTTAAGAAAATTAGAGTAAAAAAAAAAAGGATGATTGTATAAAGATCCACCAAGGATCAAGAATCCAAGAAATGCACAAAGACGGAAAAAACTCGTATCTAGTAAAGGGAAAAAAACTAAGAACAAAGAAAACATAAACAAAATAACTAAGAAAAACATTTAAAAACAGGCAAACTAAAAGATAAAAATTAAGGGATCAACGAATCGATCTACCAATCAACCACCACATGAGTGGTGTCATTGAAAATATTGAGTTGTTGGTCCAAACACCTACACCAAAGAAAAGCTCATAAAAGTCGGAGTTGAAACCGAAACTGCTGCAAGAAAAAGAGGAGCAACGACGGTGGTTGGCGGCTGGTGACTATTAGATGACGATTTTGTAGATCGACCACACTATTGCGAGGGAATAGGGTGGAGAAAGTGGTGGTGGTGGTGTGTGTGAGGGAGATGGTGGTGTATGAGGGAAGTTTTTAGAGATAATTGAGAGTCCCTCTCTCTAAAGTACTTGCTTATGGTACATATACACAATATTTGATTTTCGTCTTCAATATTTTAGAAATTACTTAAAAAAAGAAGAAGATATTTTTAACTATAACATTGAATAAGACTAAGAGAGTTTATGATCCCTTCTCCTCGTTGAGAGCCCGATTCTTCTTCATTGATTTACCGTATGAAGCTTATTATTGTGATTGTTGTTTTTATGGAAAACCTTAACATCCTGGTGGAAGATGACAACAAATTGATTATTGAAGACGACAATGCCAACAAAAATGGAGGACATATAAATCTATGCCTAGTAGAATATTTAACCTATGAAAGCTGAGACATGGGGTGATGATAAAAGACATCAGGGGAGAGCAAATGATGTTCTAGTTAAACCATCGACTAGATCATAAACAAATGATTGAGAGCGGGCTATTCTCTGCCAAAGTTCACCCATTACTATTACATCAACTAAAAATTGGTGTCCTTACTCAAGTCCCTCTTACATACATGTCGTTTTAGGTTTGGGATCGTTCTTGGAAAATCTTGGCCCAACGATGAGGAATTTTATCAACTGTTACATGGATTACGATGCCTCAAACCGTGGGGCCATGTGGAAAACATTAATGTGTATAAGGGTGGAACTAGATGTGTCATTACCTCTAAATGTACTAAGAAAATTTGTTTGGGTAATGGAGCCACTACAGTCGCTACGTACTTCCAAATACGAGCGACTAGATATATTTTCCTTCATTTGTGGAAAGATGGACCAATTCGAGAGCTATTGTGATATGCTTTTTTTATATGGTCTACGACGTTGTTGAGAAGAAATGGGGTCGGTTTCTAGTTGACCTGGACCGAAGAAAACCAACCCTCACCGACGACAAATGGCTTCGACAAGAGGTCTCAAGTAGCAGTAGGGACAGGATTAACGACAATGATTAGTCCGATGTCGGTACAAAGGCTGGGTATGTAAGGTTCAAAACTCTAGGAAAAGATATGTTGTGATCCATGATTATAGGGACATGCATAGATTATGGAGATAATCAATCTCTGACTTACCATAACAATGCAAGCGGTGAAATTAATGCGAACGTGGAATTTAATGTTGGGACCACTATCCATTTGACTTTCTAAAATTCTGAACGTGTCAAAGTTATGCAGATTTGAGAATTAATTATGGAAAATATTATTCATTGTCTTTTCATAATCTTTCACGTGGTGGTGCTTGTGAGTGTGAGTTGGGGGGAGGGGGGGGGGGGGGGGGGGGAATTAATGGCTAATTCGTCCGTAATTAGCCCCATATTTGATCACTTACTTAATGAGGATTTTTTAGGCTAATGACGAGATGAGCCAGATGACCCTCATAGAAATAAAGAGGAGAACGTGACTTTCTATTTTGCGTGGAAAAGAAAATGCAAACACAATTGCACATCAGGAGGATCTCATGAATGTCGATGGAATCTAGCATTCTTTATCGGTTGACCCTAACTCGGAGACCAACCAAGATCAATGATTGTCTTGAGCTGGAACAGTAGGGGACATAGTCAACGTGCTCAAGTTCTTGCCTTATGCGAGCTCGTTAGAGTTCATAGACCAAATGTGATTTTTTTTTTGGTTTGAAACATTATCTTTTGGTATTAGGCGTGAGGCCATTCGTGTGCGGCTTAATTTTTATTCATATTTTTATTTTGATTGTGTTGGTCATAGTGGCGACATAGTTGTTATGTTGAATAATAATGCAAACTATAGTGTTTTGAATTATTCAAAATAATCACATTGATCTCATAATTAATAATATTGATGGGGATTGACATATTTTATCTATTATGGATTCCCTGAGAGTCTGTTGAGATATCGTAATCTCTCGTGGAGTCTGTTGAGATATCTTTCTGGGGTAAATGACCTTCTGTTGGTCCTGAAAGGAGTATATGACAAGTGTATGGGGGGGGGGGGGGAATACACTTGTATGCAATTCTTTTGCTAATTTGATCAAACCAGAGTTCAGCAAGGTTGTCTTGGACAACTCTGCTGAAGAAGATTAACTCTTCTAAGATAATCAAACTACTAAGTACTATTGAGTACTTAGTTGAATAACTATCTAGGGGAGTTATATATGCGGAATAGTGGTTGGCCCTTTAAGTTTAGACTCCTTTAATTTCTGAAATCACTTAGTCAATGCAACACAGTCCAGTTTTCAGGGAACTTGTCCAAATAGGTTTTTGCACAGTCTTTGAATGTTTATCCTTGAAAGATCAGTTTTGTGTGCAGTGTTGGATGTATGAAAGTACTTGGAATGTAAATCAACACAAGAAGTTATAGTGGTTCAGAGACTCAAGCTCTTACATCCACTTTCCCTGATTTAACAGGATAATTCCTTCTCTCTTGGAATTAACTTGTTTTATAGTGCCAAGGTGCACTTGATCAAGAGCACCACTCCTTGGTGAATTGATCCCTAGGATGTCTAGAGTCCTAGTACCCTCTTCTCAACTCAGAACTGAACTGTTCTTCTCTCAACAGTCAGCTCCTACCACTTCTACTACTACAACCTTCTCACTTTCTCACTTGAAAGGGGTAAGGATTGAAGTAAGGTTCCAACTAATGAGATATCCTTTACAATGAAGATCAGTGTATAAGGATAGGATATCTCTCTAAGCTTGTGTATGGATATACAATTGGGTTCAGCTTAGAAGAAGTGTGTAAAGACTAAGATAGTCTCTTTGAAAGCTTAAATGTTCTATGAGCTTCAGAATACTTGAGTAGTTGGATTCTGTTGAGGTTAGTTGGATGCTTTCAAATGGTCTTCACACTTCTGTATTTATAGACAAAATGGAGGATTTGCCCGTTGGAGAGGCAGCCCCAAATTGCTATAAATGTCTTCCTTGAGTTCTTCAAACTGGAAGACAGATTCTTGATAGTGACATGTCTTCATTTGGGTAATAAACGGCTTGTAAGACTTTGTCTTCATTCTGCAGCACTTTTCCCAATGTTTGACTTCTTGTTAGGACTTGGACATGGCTTCTGAAGGTTGATCCAATGATAGGACAACATTCCTTATCATCTGGACAACTCTCCTTATCACTATCAGCAGTTTTGCTTTTCAGCAAGGTTGGCTTGCTCTTCTTCAGATGACTTGGCTCTTTCCCTTTATTTCACTTCAAGGTGATCTTAGCTTGTTTCTTTGGTGATCTTTAGGGTGTGGTTGTCTCTTTCTCTTCAGCATAGTTGACCTTCAACCTTTAGAACATCTGTTCTGATTCAATCATGCTGAGACAACTCTTCTGGACAACTCTTCTGATCAGCATATTTGGTCTTTTAGCATCAGAGCACTTTACACATAGAGTTGGCTTCTCTGGACAACTCTCCTGATCCAAAGCCTTTGAGTAGCCTTGTCCTTTTGAGCTAGGCAAAGTTGTTCTTGCATATGGCTAGCTTCTTTGGACAACTCTGCTGATCAGAGTTATTAAGCTTGTCCTTTTGATTTTACCAATCTTGCATATGGACACTTTCTCTGGACAACTCTCCTGATCAGATCATCTTATTGGACTTGTCCTTTTGAGCTTTACAATCTTGTTCTTGCATAAGAACATCTTCTCTGGACAACTCTCCTGATCAGTGCATTTGGTTTTCCATAGAGTGTCCTTGCTCTTAAGTGATTGTTCCAGAATTTGAGCCTTGAGGGGACTTGATCTTGATCATCTTCAAAGCATAGGTTCCCCCTCAAATTGTGCATCTAATTGTCTAAGAGCTGCCTAACATTTCAGCTTCTCATCTAGTCTATAATCTATATGTTCTAACATTCCTAGAACATATTTATCTTGACTTAGGCATGTCTCAGGGGGTTTTGGTATTAGATCAAATCATATCTCATTTTATTCCCAACAATTTCCCCCTTTTTGATGATGCCAAAACCTACATTATTTAAGCAAAAGTGACTTGTCTACACCTATTACATGTATCTTCAGAAGACATGACTAAGGTCAATATTCCTGAAAAAATAATGTGTTAGTGTATTCACTGTTTCTGTTGCAAGTAGGTTTAAGATAGGCATAGAGAGATTAGTGTTTCTTGATTCAAAATGAGTTCAACTATCATTCATTCAAAGATCATTACAAGCATGTTGATAGTTGAAATTAACATATCAGAGCATGAATCAATAACACTTAAATACATCAGAGCATTTCATTCTAACAATTCAAGACATAAATAAGATTTTCAGCATCAGAGCACAGAGCTTGTATCAGAGCAATCCATAACAGATCAGAGCAGACAGATTAGCACACCACATCAGCAATCTTGACCATATTTTAGCATAGTTGATCAATCAAGAAAGGTCAGAAGACTTAACCATTTCAAAGATCATCCTCAGGGGGTGGCAGCATTCCATACTGTGCCCACACTCTTCTTTTCAATGCCATGGCTTCTTGGTTGGTTCCCTTAGGTCCAAGAACCATCTTGTTTAGCTTAAGGATCTCAGTGAATTCTCTCAGAATTATTGCTTGGTCAATCCATCCTTCAAGCTTTGGAGGCATGTATATGATTGGCTTGGGAGCTGTGAGTTCAATTCTTGCAATGTCAGCAGCTGCAAGAAGTTGTTGATACAACTCTCTGTAGTATTCTAGCATGAACTCAGTGAAGGCAGAGTTTGCATCTCCTCCATTCCATCTGTCAATGACATAATAGTCATAGACAAACTCCCTTTTGGCTTCTTCCCATGTGTCATTCAGTTGAATTGGCACCCATTTATCCAAGTGTGGATATTTGGTGTCCATTGGGATTAGAAGCTGAGGCTTCATCTTGCTGTAAGCTGCTCTCCTCCTTCTTGGTTTCTGAAAGTTTGCTCTCCTTTCATCTCTTGCTCTGTTGGCTTCTTCCATCAGATCCATTTTCTCTTGGGCCCTCATCACGGCCAGTTTCTGTTGTGTTTCAGGGTCTTTGCCATACCCTTCATGAAACAGCTTTGATGGATCATGGGCTAGAACAGTTGTCTTCTTCTTAGGTTCAGGTCCAAATCCTTCAACAAATATTTCTTCAATGTCTTCAGTGGACTTGGTACCTTCAGCAGTTTTGCCAGATTCAGAAGATTTGTCCTTTTCAACAGCTTTGAGCTCTTCAGCAGTTTTGGCTTTCTTTGATGTAGGCTCATCTTCATCAATTCTGAATTCAGGTGGAAGATCAAGGCTGCTAGGAAAGTCAGTGAATTTCTCAATTTGTCTCTTCTTTCCTTGGGCCTTCTTGATCTTTCCTCTAGTTTGGACACCTTCAGCATCTTTGTCCAAACCTGACACTTCACCACCTGGTCTTTGTTGTAGCCTCACTCTTTCCTCTTGAGCTGAGGCCATTCAGTTTTTCAATGCCAATGCTAACTGCTCCTCTTCATCCAATTCTTCCAAGTTCAGCACTGCTGGCTCTTTTCCCTTTCCTTCAGGGACTTTGTCCTTCCCTTTCACTGGACTCCCAATTACTAAGGCACCTTTTGCCCTTGCACTTTCCCTTTCCCCCTTTTTGGCAGCATCAAAACACTGGGGCTTGAGGTCACTCATTGTTGAGGCCATCAGGGATTGGGCCTGGTTTAGGGACTTCATCTCTTCCAACAAATACACATTTTCATCATGTATATCTTGCATTTTATCATTGCTTAAGCTAAGAAAAGCTAGAACAGGCTTCATCTTTTGTTGGACAACCTCCTCCAAGGTTGCCTTAAGAGATGCATCCAATTTAGCTTTCAGGAGCTCAGTGAGGTTGGCCACTGCACCTTCAGCAATGTGGGCCAATACTTCTTGGGAAAACTTTTCTGAGGCAGCTTTGACCATAGCTAGCCTTTGCTCTTCAGCTCTTCTCTTTTGCAGTGCAGTCTTCTTTCCAATAGCTTGTTTGACAGTTAGCCTGAGAGCTTTGACATTAGCATTGTGATTGTCTCTCAGCAGCTTTTACTCTTTTTTGACCTCCTCTGAGATGGCTTCCATGGTTGATTTGGCATTTTGAACTTCAGTGGAGATGGTTTGGAGACCAGATTCCACACCACTGATCCTTGCCTCAAGGGTTGGTAGCACAACATCTTCAGAGCCAGTGAGCCTCATTTCTACAGATTCTAGAGTCCTTCCTTGCTCATTCAATGCTCCTGACGTTTCAGCATGAGCAGATTGGACTTGATGAGCCAAGGAGTCCAACTTCTCTGATTGCATTCCAAGTAAGGCCTGAGCTGAGCCTGTGTCTACTTGGATAGGTGCATCTGTTAAGAACTCATCTGCAAAAATTTGATCAAGGGAAATACCTGCAACATCAGACAAGTCAAACAAGTTAGGAAATAAGCACTCATCACCCTCAATTTCTTTTGTATAAGACTCTGATACATCAGCAGTCTTCTTCTCATTTTCAACTTGTTCTTTTCTCCCTTCTTTAATAATGTTCTCACTCAAGGAATCAGGCCTCCTCTCATCAAGGGATTCTTGAAGTTCAGACTTGACTTCAAGAATAACCTGTCCTTCCTCACTTATACCACCCTCATATGTTGGTACACTCACAATCTTAGTGATAACTACCTCTCTTTCATCCATAACTCCCTCTGATTTTTTAAAACTACTTTCCTTTTCAACTCCTTCTCTTAAACCTGCAGCATCTCCACCTTCAACAAGGTTCAAAGATGGCAGTTGTGGGGAGATCACAGTGCTTATATCAGCAGCCACTGAGTCATCCTGAATGATTAAGGGCTGATCAGTGTCCAACTCTTCTGACACTGAATAGGCCTTAATCAAACTAGCCTCTAGAGAAGGAACCTCCACATCTGTAGGCTGTGCCTTGGGTTCAGAAGAACCTTCATTGGCAGATGTGTCCTTGGTTGTGTTACCACCCTTGGTCAACACCTCTGATAACACAGAGCCTTTCCTATGGTAGGTTTTAGGAGGGTTAGAAAGTCTATCTGCTATAGAAGACTTGGGTTGAAAGGATTCAGGGAGGTTGGCTTGAGGGGTTTCAGGAGGGTTGGGATTTGAAGGGTTTGAGGGATCATCAGGGGAATCATCATCATTTGAGCTACTGTCAGGGTGTTTGATTCCCTTGGCTTTTCTTTCTTTCTCCTCCTCAATTTTATCAGCTACTAACTTTGCAAAAATGTCCTCATCAATGAGAAATCTTATCTTTGAAACTCCAGCAAAGTGTAGCAATCTGTTTTCCTCTATTTGCCACCAGTTTGCACCCTTATCTTGGATGACTTGTGATATCTCCATCATAGATTTGTCTTTCACATCAACAAGCATCCTCAAATCATGAAAGGCTTTCTGAATTTTTGGAAATTCAGCAAGTTGTGGATACAAACTGTCCACAGTAGCCTTGGCTCCTCCTCTGAGCATACTTTCATAGGTATACTCCTCCTCATCTCCACTTGAATGGGGACTTTGGGTTATAGGGGAGTTGGCTCTGGGTTCTCCTAATGTGGCTTCAGGCAAAGTAAGTTCAGGGATGTTGGCTTCAGAAGGTTTGGGCTCAAATGAAGGTATTTCAGTTGCTTTAGAGAGCAATGAATCTGAAGGGGCTTTACTCAGGGGGGTTGGCTCATGGAGTGCATGCTCTAAGAGCTTTGAATAGTTGAGCATGGATGAGTCAAGGGGAGACAGGAGTCTTGTCTCATCTACAGCTAAATCTGCAAGCACATCTATGCCACTTCTTTGCACATTCCCTTCAGGAGAATATCTCTTAGTGAGATTTACAGGGGTAATGGGTTGGTTGGAAGGGGTGACATGGGTTTCAGGGGAGTTGGGCTCAAGGATCTGGGTTTCAGGGATGTTGGCCTCTATAGGTTGACCTTCAGGGAATTTGGATTCTGGAGTTCCAGAACCAGAGGAATTAGTCCTTGACATGGATTTGGTCCTGCTTTCAGCTCTGCTTTCCCTTAGAGCCAATTGAAGAGACTTTTCCTCTTGAAGCTCCAACACCACAACACCTTCTCAGTAGGCTTGGCCCTTCTCTTGCTGGCCCTACTGCTTCCACTTCCTTCCTTCTCAGGGACAACTTCCCTGATTCTCTTATCACCCTTCTTCTTTTGCCTAGTCTCATTGTACTTCCTTCTCAACTCTTCTGAGTGGTCAGAAGGCACACTCACTCCCTCTTCTGCCACTGCATCAACTTCAGCTGATGCTCCTGAGGCTTCTCTTGAAGGCAATTGAGACATCTTTCTTGTTTTGACAGCCCTGGCCTTTGTTCTCTTTTTCATCTTAGGCTTCTCTTCCTCCTGTTCTTCAGCAGATTTGGCCAGTAACATCCTTCTTTTCTCAGTTTTCTTGCTGAGCTTTCTGAATAGGATCTTTTGGGCTGGGAGGGGCTTTGCAAAGGTTTGCATCTGGGAATAGTGGGAAAACCTCTCAATCAACAAGCTTGCCCTGGTGCAATACTTGATTTTCCCTTCTAGCACCACCTTATTGTGGGTTTTCACCTTAAATTTAGCCTTCTCCTTCATCATCTCAGACATGATGAAGGTCCTCCAATCAAACTTGATGCCCTTATCACTGGCATCAATAATGGCAGCCATGATTCTGATCCTTGGATGGCTGACCTGCTCTAAGCTTCCAGTGTTGCTTAAGAGGCTCTTAGCAACTACCTCAAAAAGATTGAGAAACTCTGGCTTGAGAGTTTTCTTGTTTTGAGTTGAGGAGAGAGGGCCTGGAACTAATAACCATTCTTGGGCTATTTCATCTTCATGCCCAGTACCATAAACCTCTGGATTCCTTCCCTCATAAGGCAATCCAAAAGCTCCTTCCAGATCTTCTGAGGAGAATTTTACTCTGTGGAATCTCTCCTCTTCCTCTCCTTCTGCTGTGTAAGATAATCTGGTTGATACTTCACCATCTTCAGGCTTGCCTCTCCACTTGAGGAAGGCAAAGAATTCTGCCATGTAGCTCTCCAAGCAAGAGCTTGGTCTTTCTTCCAAGAACTTTCGAAGACCAGCTCTTCTCAACCACCTCAGGGTTGGAGTAATCTCAGGATCTTCACTTTCAAAGGAGACTATTGGCTCAAAGTGAAGATTGTTTTTGTTGCTTAGGTAGGCAAAATCCAGGTCTAGATCCTTGTTAGAGAAATCAACAAGCATCTCAGGTCTAACTTTGGGGGCCATTGAAATTTGCAGAGAGAGTTTGAAGAAAATTTGAGTTAGGGTTTCGAATACTTGGGGAAGAAGTGTTTGTGGGGATCTTAAGACTTGTGAATATTCTAAAAAGAATGTTTGTCAATGAGTTGGTAAGGTCTTGAGACAATTCAAAGGTGAACAAAAATGGAAATCCAAAATGGACGGCTAGGATTGATTTCAGGGGAGTTGTCCATTTTTGATCCAATGGTCAAAAACCAATGTAACAGTGAAATAACTGTTTTATTCAAAACGTGGGTGGTTTTTAATGTTTGTTAAAGGCTGAGGGTTTTTCGAGATAGATCATGTCCCAAAAAGTTTAATGCAAAACAAGAGTTAAATCTTGACATTTAATGCATGGAAAGTGACCTTTTGGGTGGGAGACAAATTAAATCCCAGAAAGGTGAAAACTGTATTTCAAGGGACAGATTTCGAGATAGGTATTGATCACCAAAAATAGGTGCTTATCATACCAAGATTTGGTTTGATAGCTGAGACAACTTATCTGACCCTACATGGACAAGTGTCCTGAAGGGCTGTGGACAAGTGTCCTGAATTTCAAGGGACAAGTGCCCTGAAGAATGTGAAGTCATATTTCTGATTTTCAGTAGACTTGACCAAGTCTGCTGAAGTTTGAGTTTATTTCCCCCTCAAACAATGAACCTCTTTGGACTCATTTTTCCAACTTCCCTGGATCAAGAAGTCCCAACTCTGCTGATAATTCCAGGAACCTTGCCTCTGCAAGTGGCTTAGTTAGTATATCAGCTTTTTGATGGTCTGTGTGAATTTTCACTAGCTTGATATCCTTCTTCTCCACATGATCTCTAATGAAGTGGTGCTTGATGTCCACATGTTTGCATCTTGTGTGCAAGACAGGATTTTGTGATATAGCAATGGCACTATTGTTATCACAGAAAATTGGCACTTCAGTAGAGTTGACTTTGTAGTCTCTGAGTTGTTGTCTTAGCCAAAGGATTTGAGCACAACAACTTCCAGCTGCAACATATTCAGCTTCAGTGGTGGAGGTGGCTACTGTATTTTGTTTCTTGGAGAACCAAGATATGAGTTTGTTGCCCAAGAATTGACAAGTCCCTGAGGTGGACTTTCTGTCAATCCTACATCCTCCATAGTCAGCATCTGAGTAGCCAGTTAGCTCAATATTGTCATCAGCAGGGTACCAAAGGCCTAGATTCTCAGTGCCTTTGAGGTACCTCAAAATCCTCTTTGCAGCCTCAATGTGGCTTTTCTTAGGATTTGCTTGAAACCTTGCACAAACACCTACTGCAAAGGTGATATCAGGTCTGCTGGCAGTGAGATAGAGGAGTGAACCAATTATTCCTCTATACTCAGTAGAGTTGGTTGGCACACCACTCTCATCAGGATCCATCTTCCAATTGGTGTTCATAGGGATCCTTACTGGCTTGCTAGTTGTACACCCAAACTTTTTGATCATTTCTCTGGTGTACTTAGCTTGGTTGATGAAGATTCCTTCTTTAGATTGCTTGACTTGTAGACCCAAAAAGAAGTTCATCAACCCCATCATGGACATCTCAAACTTGCTTTGCATGAGCTTGGAGAATTTTTCACACAGCTTCTCATTAGGGGATCCAAAAATTATGTCATCCACATAAATTTGGACAAGCAAGATGTCCTCTCCTTCAGAGATTCTGAAGAGAGTTCTGTCCACAGTTCCCTTGGTGAATCCATGATCCAAGAGGAATTGTGACAGTGTATCATACCAAGCTCTGGGGGCTTGTTTGAGTCCATATAGAGCTTTCTTGAGTCTGTAAACTTGGTTTCCAACTTCAAAGCCTGGTGGTTGCTCCACATAGACTTCTTCTTTTAAGACTCCATTCAGAAAGGCACTCTTGACATCCATTTGGTATACTTTGAACCTTTTGTGAGCTGCATAGGCTAGAAAGAGCCTTATTGCTTCTAGCCTTGCCACAGGTGCAAATGTCTCATCATAGTCAATGCCTTCATGTTGGCAATACCCTTTTGCCACAAGTCTTGCTTTGTTTCTGACAATCACATCATTTTCATTTTTCTTGTTCTTGAACACCCACTTTGTTCCAATAACATCTTGATGTGAAGGCCTATCCACCAGCTCCCATACTTCATTTCTGGTGAATTGGTTCAGTTCTTCCTGCATGGCTGTGATCCAATTGGCATCTTGAAGTGCTTCCTCAATATCACTTGGTTCTTGCTCTGACAAGAAACAACAGAACATAGCACTTTCACCATGAAACTTTCTGGTTCTGACTCCTATACTTGGATCACCAAGTATCAGATCAGTAGGATGGTCAGACAACCAAGTCCTTCTTTTCCTGATCTCTTCAGTAGAGTTGTCCTCTACTGAAGGTGAGTCATTTTGATCAACGAATTCAGGATAATTTAATGCAGGATCTAATTCAGGATCATAATCAGGGGTGTTGTCCTCAATGTCAGGGACATTGGCATTTTCAACATTTTGAATTCCCCCTTGATTATTTGACCCATTAACTACCTCAGCAGGAACTGCTTCTTCATTGGTAGTTGTTACCTGGATGTGAACTGGGATTGGTTCATTCAGTTCACCATTTCCATCTGTAGAATTTGTCTCAGGAAGGTTGCCTTCGGGATTGTTGTCCAATGTGGGTTTTTCAGGCAGATTGGCTTGAACAACATCTATGAATTCAGTGTCTTTGTCTTTTAGGCTTAATCTGGTTGTCCTCTGTGTGATTTCTTCAGGTTCTAAATGATCATTTCTGATCTCAAAGATAGATTCATCAAACACAACATGAGGTGTTTCTTCCACTATAAGGGTTTTCTTGTTGAAGACTCTGAAAGCTCTACTGATTTGAGAGTATCCAAGAAATACTCCCTCATCAGCTTTGCTGTCAAAGGCTTTCAACTGTTCTTTCCCATTATTGTGAATGAAACATTTACAACCAAATATATGAAAGTATGACACTTTAGGCATTCTTCCTTTCCAGAGTTCATAGGGGGTTTTGCCTTGCCCCTTAGTGATCAAACATCTATTTTGAGTATGGCATGCAGTGTTTATAGCTTCAGCCCAAAACCTCTTAGGTAAATTTGAGTCAGCAATTAGAGTTCTAGCAGCTTCTTTTAAAGTTCTATTCCTTCTTTCTGCAACTCCATTTTGTTGGGGAGTTCTAGCTGCTGAGGTTTCATGAGCTATTCCATTTGATGTGCAGTACTCATTGATGTATGAATTAATGAACTCAGTGCCTTTATCAGATCTTATCTTGATAATGCTAAGGCTTTTCTCATTTGACAGTCTCTTTAGAAGTTCAGGTAGTTTGACTTGTGTTTCCTTCTTATTAAGGAGAAATACTACCCATGTGAACCTAGAGAAGTCATCTACTACCACCAATGTGTATTTTCTACCATTTATGCTTGTAGGGGTAATTGGTCCAAACAGATCCATATGTAGAAGTTCAAGTACCCTTTCAGTGGAGATGACTGGTTTACCTTTAAATGAGGCTTTAATCTGTTTTCCTTCTTGACATGGCTTACACACATGTTCTTTAATGAAAACCTCATTAGGCAGTCCTTTAACTAATGCATTTCTAGCAAGTTTATTCATAGATTTGAAGTTCAGGTGGTTTAGCCTTTTGTGCCATAACCAACTTTGTTCACTAGAACTTTTAGCAATAAAACATGCAGCATCAGTAGACTTGTCCCAGTCTGCAAAATACACATTTCCCTTCCTAGTTCCAGTCAATAGAGTTTGTTGAGTTTTATCCTTAATTAGACACTTTCCACTTGAGAACTCAACATTAAAATCTTTATCACAGAATTGACTGATACTTAGGAGATTATATTTGAGACCAGTCACATAAGATACATTGGATACTTTGATGTTACCAATCATCAAAGTACCATAACCTTTTGTAGTTGCTTGTGAGCTGTCTCCAAAGGTAACATTTGGGCCTTCTTTTTCAATGAAGTCAGTGAGGAGTTCCTTGTTTCCAGTCATGTGCCTTGAGCATCCACTGTCAAGGTACCATGCTGTCTTTTTGTTCATGCTCCTCTTCTTGTGGCCCATTGGTACCTGCATTTAGATAGGTTTAGGTACCCTTTGAGTTTTGGGTCCTGAGAGGTTAGCTGTACCTTTGGGAACCCAAACTTGCCTAATAACCCTGATTGATTCAAGGTGGCTAAGTTGATTTCCTAGTGCATCAACATACACTGTCTTTCCCTTAAATGCCTTTGGGAAAGTATGTGTGAATGTGTTAACTCTGTAAGTTTCAGAGGAGTTGTCCACTCTCCTGAACTTATGAGTTCTTTGTGCAGCTTGATGAAATCTTTGAGGAAAGGCCTTTTTATGACCATTACCCTTTGGCATGAAGGGTTTTGGTTGTCTCATTTTATTCTGCCTGTGAGAGTAGTTGTCCTTAGGTCTATTCAGCTGAGGCTTTCTCAGATGAGTTGGCCTAGGCTGATTATACCTTGGATAATTCCTCTGAACATTGTTCAGGAGAGTTGCCCTTCCATTGGGTCTACTCTGCTGACCAATATTCCTCTTGTGCTCAGGAGCTTTGGCCATTTCCTTAGGTTTTGGCCTATTCTCCTGAATCACTTGAGTAGGCATTTCATTCAATTTGCCCTTTCCTTTGTTCAGTGGCTGAATTATTTCATTTTCAGTTTGTGCCACTGACTTAACAAAGATTCTCTTAGTGTTACTTGTGGATGCAACACTAAGACAAGGTGAAGATTCAAATGGATCAAAACCCAATCCACTTCTTTGAGCCATAGGTCTTTGATAACTTTGAATTTCCTCTATTGCTCTAGAGGATTTGTTCAAAGCAGACATCTTTAATTTCAGGCTCTCTTCACTTGATTTAAGAATATCATACTCATGTGAGAGGTTTTCAAATTTGGCATTTAGAATTTTAAATTCAAATTCTTTTCTCTTCTGAGAGAGAAGTTGATCATCAATCTCCTTTTGTTGGTCAACTATCCTGAGATTTGCTTCCTCAAGCTTTCTCAAGACTTGTTGATACAACTCAGTAGACTTGACATCAACAGCTACCTCAGAGTTCTTGGTTAGTTCAGTAGCCAATCTTTCATTTTCTCTCACACAGTTGTCATGAAATTCTTGTAATCTAGTGAAATCTTCCATCAACTTTCCTAAGGAAAGTTTCAGGTTAACCTCACTAGTGTTTTGTGAGATGAATGATGGTGAACTAGAAGTAGAGGATACCTCATCATCCTCAAGAGCCATGTTGCAAACATCATCATCATCATCACTGTTGGAGAATAATCCATCAGAGGAGTTGAAGCTTTCAGCACTATCAGATTCTTCACCAGCCATCATGGCTTTTCTATTGGTGAACTTTCTGTCTCTTTTAGCTTGTCTCTCTCTTCTTTCTTTAGAGCTCAATTCAGGGCAGTCATACTGGAAGTGTCCTTTCTTTTTACAGTTATAGCACAGATCTTCATCATCTTCTTTCTTTGATTCTTCTCTTCTTTTTGATGATGAAGGTTCAGCTCTACTGGATCTTCTCCTATCAGAGTACTTGTCCTCTGATCTTTTCTCTTCAGGCTTTTTGACTTCAGCCTGTGTTTCAGGAGAGTTGTATCTCCTGAATTTGTTGTCCTGGTAGAATTTCTTGTATCTACCAAACCTTGAGTTCAACTTTTCAAACCTTCTAGCCATCAAGGCTAGTTCTCCCTTCATTTCAGTCTTTGAGTCCGTCTTTGATGATCTGGGAGTGGGTTGCATTTCTGGTTCAGCAACTTTGGCTTTGAATGCCACTCCCTTAGTAGGATTTGAAGGTTCCTCAACAGGCTTTCTTCTATTTAGATCAAACTCATAGGCTTTGAGTTCAGAGAAGATTTGTTGCATGGGCATGGTGGAAAGATCTTTGGTGTTTTGCATCATTACAGCATAGACATCCCACTTTTGAGTGAGACTTCTCAAGATTTTCAATCCCACTTCTCTCTTGGTGTAGACCTTGCCCAATGAGTTAATTTCATTCATCACATCAGTGAATCTACCAGCAAATTTGTCAATGGACTCATCAGTTTCCATTGAAAATTGTTCAAACTTCTGCACAGCAACTTGGAGCTTGTTCTCCTTGATCTGTTCAGTGCCCTCACACATTTCAGCAAGAGTATCCCAAATTTCTTTGGCTGTTGTGCAGTGGTAGACTCTTCCCATGACTGCATCTGGAATTGTTTGATAAAGGGTGTTCATTGCTAGATAATTCAGATTATCCTTCCTCTTTTCATCAGTAGTGAAGTCATCTTCATCTTTGGGAATTAATTCCCTTATGTCTGCTTTTTGCTCAGCTGTCACTCTGAGGTTAGTTTGAGTAAACACAAAAGGTCCTCTTGTGATTACTCTTAGCATATCAGTATGGAGAGATGCAAGATGAGCCCTCATTCTAATTTTCCAGAAATCATAATTGTCTATTGAAAACATGGGCAGTTTGTGATGAGAAATGTGGTTGACTGGATTTGTGGCCATGTTGTCTAATCCTTGAACAGCAGGTGGAGGAACAGCATTGTTGTTGGCCATTTCTCAAGAGTAATCAGTTAGTCAACAGGTAATAGATTTCAGATAAAGATCAGTTCAGTGACCACACAAATATGAGAGTTTTGAAAATCAAGATGGATTTTTCAGAAGCAGTGGTCTTTGAACCCCTGCTCTGATACCACTTGTTGGTCCTGAAAGGAGTATATGACAAGTGTATGGGGGGGGGGGGGGAATACACTTGTATGCAATTCTTTTGCTAATTTGATCAAACCAGAGTTCAGCAAGGTTGTCTTGGACAACTCTGCTGAAGAAGATTAACTCTTCTAAGATAATCAAACTACTAAGTACTATTGAGTACTTAGTTGAATAACTATCTAGGGGAGTTATATATGCGGAATAGTGGTTGGCCCTTTAAGTTTAGACTCCTTTAATTTCTGAAATCACTTAGTCAATGCAACACAGTCCAGTTTTCAGGGAACTTGTCCAAATAGGTTTTTGCACAGTCTTTGAATGTTTATCCTTGAAAGATCAATTTTGTGTGCAGTGTTGGATGTATGAAAGTACTTGGAATGTAAATCAACACAAGAAGTTATAGTGGTTCAGAGACTCAAGCTCTTACATCCACTTTCCCTGATTTAACAGGATAATTCCTTCTCTCTTGGAATTAACTTGTTTTATAGTGCCAAGGTGCACTTGATCAAGAGCACCACTCCTTGGTGAATTGATCCCTAGGATGTCTAGAGTCCTAGTACCCTCTTCTCAACTCAGAACTGAACTGTTCTTCTCTCAACAGTCAGCTCCTACCACTTCTACTACTACAACCTTCTCACTTTCTCACTTGAAAGGGGTAAGGATTGAAGTAAGGTTCAACTAATGAGATATCCTTTACAATGAAGATCAGTGTATAAGGATAGGATATCTCTCTAAGCTTGTGTATGGATATACAATTGGGTTCAGCTTAGAAGAAGTGTGTAAAGACTAAGATAGTCTCTTTGAAAGCTTAAATGTTCTATGAGCTTCAGAATACTTGAGTAGTTGGATTCTGTTGAGGTTAGTTGGATGCTTTCAAATGGTCTTCACACTTCTGTATTTATAGACAAAATGGAGGATTTGCCCGTTGGAGAGGCAGCCCCAAATTGCTATAAATGTCTTCCTTGAGTTCTTCAAACTGGAAGACAGATTCTTGATAGTGACATGTCCTCATTTGGGTAATAAACGGCTTGTAAGACTTTGTCTTCATTCTGCAGCACTTTTCCCAATGTTTGACTTCTTGTTAGGACTTGGACATGGCTTCTGAAGGTTGATCCAATGATAGGACAACATTCCTTATCATCTGGACAACTCTCCTTATCACTATCAGCAGTTTTGCTTTTCAGCAAGGTTGGCTTGCTCTTCTTCAGATGACTTGGCTCTTTCCCTTTATTTCACTTCAAGGTGATCTTAGTTTGTTTCTTTGGTGATCTTTAGGGTGTGGTTGTCTCTTTCTCTTCAGCATAGTTGACCTTCAACCTTTAGAACATCTGTTCTGATTCAATCATGCTGAGACAACTCTTCTGGACAACTCTTCTGATCAGCATATTTGGTCTTTTAGCATCAGAGCACTTTACACATAGAGTTGGCTTCTCTGGACAACTCTCCTGATCCAAAGCCTTTGAGTAGCCTTGTCCTTTTGAGCTAGGCAAAGTTGTTCTTGCATATGGCTAGCTTCTTTGGACAACTCTGCTGATCAGAGTTATTAAGCTTGTCCTTTTGATTTTACCAATCTTGCATATGGACACTTTCTCTGGACAACTCTCCTGATCAGATCATCTTATTGGACTTGTCCTTTTGAGCTTTACAATCTTGTTCTTGCATAAGAACATCTTCTCTGGACAACTCTCCTGATCAGTGCATTTGGTTTTCCATAGAGTGTCCTTGCTCTTAAGTGATTGTTCCAGAATTTGAGCCTTGAGGGGACTTGATCTTGATCATCTTCAAAGCATAGGTTCCCCCTCAAATTGTGCATCTAATTGTCTAAGAGCTGCCTAACATTTCAGCTTCTCATCTAGTCTATAATCTATATGTTCTAACATTCCTAGAACATATTTATCTTGACTTAGGCATGTCTCAGGGGGTTTTGGTATTAGATCAAAACATATCTCATTTTATTCCCAACAATTTCCCCCTTTTTGATGATGCCAAAACCTACATTATTTAAGCAAAAGTGACTTGTCTACACCTATTACATGTATCTTCAGAAGACATGACTAAGGTCAATATTCCTGAAAAAATAATGTGTTAGTGTATTCACTGTTTCTGTTGCAAGTAGGTTTAAGATAGGCATAGAGAGATTAGTGTTTCTTGATTCAAAATGAGTTCAACTATCATTCATTCAAAGATCATTACAAGCATGTTGATAGTTGAAATTAACATATCAGAGCATGAATCAATAACACTTAAATACATCAGAGCATTTCATTCTAACAATTCAAGACATAAATAAGATTTTCAGCATCAGAGCACAGAGCTTGTATCAGAGCAATCCATAACAGATCAGAGCAGACAGATTAGCACACCACATCAGCAATCTTGACCATATTTTAGCATAGTTGATCAATCAAGAAAGGTCAGAAGACTTAACCATTTCAAAGATCATCCTCAGGGGGTGGCAGCATTCCATACTGTGCCCACACTCTTCTTTTCAATGCCATGGCTTCTTGGTTGGTTCCCTTAGGTCCAAGAACCATCTTGTTTAGCTTAAGGATCTCAGTGAATTCTCTCAGAATTCTTGCTTGGTCAATCCATCCTTCAAGCTTTGGAGGCATGTATATGATTGGCTTGGGAGCTGTGAGTTCAATTCTTGCAATGTCAGCAGCTGCAAGAAGTTGTTGATACAACTCTCTGTAGTATTCTAGCATGAACTCAGTGAAGGCAGAGTTTGCATCTCCTCCATTCCATCTGTCAATGACATAATAGTCATAGACAAACTCCCTTTTGGCTTCTTCCCATGTGTCATTCAGTTGAATTGGCACCCATTTATCCAAGTGTGGATATTTGGTGTCCATTGGGATTAGAAGCTGAGGCTTCATCTTGCTGTAAGCTGCTCTCCTCCTTCTTGGTTTCTGAAAGTTTGCTCTCCTTTCATCTCTTGCTCTGTTGGCTTCTTCCATCAGATCCATTTTCTCTTGGGCCCTCATCACGGCCAGTTTCTGTTGTGTTTCAGGGTCTTTGCCATACCCTTCATGAAACAGCTTTGATGGATCATGGGCTAGAACAGTTGTCTTCTTCTTAGGTTCAGGTCCAAATCCTTCAACAAATATTTCTTCAATGTCTTCAGTGGACTTGGTACCTTCAGCAGTTTTGCCAGATTCAGAAGATTTGTCCTTTTCAACAGCTTTGAGCTCTTCAGCAGTTTTGGCTTTCTTTGATGTAGGCTCATCTTCATCAATTCTGAATTCAGGTGGAAGATCAAGGCTGCTAGGAAAGTCAGTGAATTTCTCAATTTGTCTCTTCTTTCCTTGGGCCTTCTTGATCTTTCCTCTAGTTTGGACACCTTCAGCATCTTTGTCCAAACCTGACACTTCACCACCTGGTCTTTGTTGTAGCCTCACTCTTTCCTCTTGAGCTGAGGCCATTGAGTTTTTCAATGCCAATGCTAACTGCTCCTCTTCATCCAATTCTTCCAAGTTCAGCACTGCTGGCTCTTTTCCCTTTCCTTCAGGGACTTTGTCCTTCCCTTTCACTGGACTCCCAATTACTAAGGCACCTTTTGCCCTTGCACTTTCCCTTTCCCCCTTTTTGGCAGCATCAAAACACTGGGGCTTGAGGTCACTCATTGTTGAGGCCATCAGGGATTGGGCCTGGTTTAGGGACTTCATCTCTTCCAACAAATACACATTTTCATCATGTATATCTTGCATTTTATCATTGCTCAAGCTAAGAAAAGCTAGAACAGGCTTCATCTTTTGTTGGACAACCTCCTCCAAGGTTGCCTTAAGAGATGCATCCAATTTAGCTTTCAGGAGCTCAGTGAGGTTGGCCACTGCACCTTCAGCAATGTGGGCCAACACTTCTTGGGAAAACTTTTCTGAGGCAGCTTTGACCATAGCTAGCCTTTGCTCTTCAGCTCTTCTCTTTTGCAGTGCAGTCTTCTTTCCAATAGCTTGTTTGACAGTTAGCCTGAGAGCTTTGACATTAGCATTGTGATTGTCTCTCAGCAGCTTTTACTCTTTTTTGACCTCCTCTGAGATGGCTTCCATGGTTGATTTGGCATTTTGAACTTCAGTGGAGATGGTTTGGAGACCAGATTCCACACCACTGATCCTTGCCTCAAGGGTTGGTAGCACAACATCTTCAGAGCCAGTGAGCCTCATTTCTACAGATTCTAGAGTCCTTCCTTGCTCATTCAATGCTCCTGACGTTTCAGCATGAGCAGATTGGACTTGATGAGCCAAGGAGTCCAACTTCTCTGATTGCATTCCAAGTAAGGCCTGAGCTGAGCCTGTGTCTACTTGGATAGGTGCATCTGTTAAGAACTCATCTGCAAAAATTTGATCAAGGGAAATACCTGCAACATCAGACAAGTCAAACAAGTTAGGAAATAAGCACTCATCACCCTCAATTTCTTTTGTATAAGACTCTGATACATCAGCAGTCTTCTTCTCATTTTAAACTTGTTCTTTTCTCCCTTCTTTAATAATGTTCTCACTCAAGGAATCAGGCTTCCTCTCATCAAGGGATTCTTGAAGTTCAGACTTGACTTCAAGAATAACCTGTCCTTCCTCACTTATACAAAAAGTTCTTTAAAAACTATGTTATGCAATATGAAATCATGCACGCTAAAGCAATAAATAACATAGTTATTTATAATGGTTCGGACCTCAATGTCCTACATCCACTCTCACAAATAAAATAGTGATATTATATTCATTGCTACCTTTAACGTCCCAAGAGAAGACGTCTTGCTACTTTATAGTCCCAATAGAAGACTTTTGATCAAGATACACTTTCTTTGGTGTATACAGATCTACTTGTTGGAGAGGGAATAAGTACCCTTTACAGTGATTAACTTTGATGTACCTAGTGTGAGAAACTCGACCTATCTTCTAAAGTTTTAGGATAGAAGGAGGATTCGAGAAAGACTAAGTATGAGAATTTCCCTTACAATCTGATTTATTTAGCCTGAGCTAGAAATTCTCTTCTAAGCTTAGGATATATATGAGGCTATGTAGGCTTAGATATCATGAGTTCACTCACTGGGGGTAAGGGTATGGATGCTTGCTGGATTCTTCTATGAAGTTGTTCTTGAGCTCTTCTGATTTGATGAACACTTGAACTCTTTTGCTCGGCCTTAACATCATCCTCGCCTTTGTGTGAGATATGACATGAACTCATATTTATAGATGTGATTATGAATGTTACCGTTGGAAAGCAACAAATAAATCCCACTATTTCAGGAATCACATTCTTCTAGGTAGATGTTATTGATTATTACTGTTACCTAGTAATAATCAATACATCATAGACTTCCTTGAGCTTTGTGCCTTGTCAGAATCTTGATGTCTGTTGTCATCTTCCCATAGGTCCATGTCAGCTCTGATTTCACTATACAATGCTTGAATCAGATGACGTTCGACTCTGCTTTTTTACTCAGCTGATCTTAGGATCATCTCTTCTGATCTTGACAATTGTCATCTTGATTGTTTCCCCAGCTGTGTAGACTTCGTCTGGTAAGTTAGACATACTTAGTCTTAGCTGTGTTTGACTTACTCAGTTGATAAGTCCTCAGTTGATCATCTCTTCTGATTTTAGTTTTCTTCCCTTCTGATCTTGAGCTTGTGCACGTTTGGTTTATCATATTACAAGCATATTTGGTTTATCAATACAAAACATTGGGATATAAATATCCCAATAGTTTCTAGGAGCGTTCCAACCATGGTTACGACTGATCAAAATGAGCTATTGACCCGAGACTTTGGAATGGAGTTTGCAGCAACTATTAATCAAATGCATAAAGATAAGGCATCAGAACCCGACATATTCAACCTGACTTTCTTCAAGAACTTTTGGGATATGGTAGGTGGAGATGTTTTTACTGAGGGCATGGGCTGGCTACAAAGAGCGTAATTCCCACAAAGACTCAACAACACTAATGTTGCCCTAATTCCGAAGCTCAAAAATCCCTAAACAGTACATGATCTACGCTTGATTTCCTTATGTGACGTAATCTAAAAGGTTGTATTGAAAGCATTATGAAATAGGCTAAAAGAGGTGTTACTTGGCCTGTTTTTTTTTAGGGGGATTTTACAAGATCATCAAATAAAATTATAAATTACGAACTAAGATCTTGATCTTCAAATCAATGCGGATATCGCCGTTCACTTCAATCATGTGAAGAGAAAAGACGAGTTTCCCTTTACCTTAACAGATGTCCAGGTCTTCAATCTTTAAACGAGACAACCCCACACTAAGGTGTTTCATGTCAAGAATAGGAAACAAAAAAAATAGGCAAAGTTCCACCAAGTACCCGATCTCAAGAATTAGAAACCAAGGCTCACGAGTCTATCCCTAGGAGCCCAACCACAAAAGAGACCCACCCAAAAAAACTACAACAAAACTACAACAGATCTGCAGATCTCAGATCTCAACCATAAAAAAAGAGACTCACAAAAGAACTACAACAGATCTACAAATCAACAACCCAGATCTGCAGATCTATAGATCTACAATCCAGATCTTGCAGATCTACAAATCTACGACCCAGATCTTGTAGATCTACAACGATCAAACAAATCTACAACACAGATCTTGCGAAAAACAAAAAACCAGAAGAGATCGGAGAGAAGCATCAAATCAACACACATCTTAGGCGGAAGGACAACAAAGATAGAGCAGCAAATGAGATAAAAATGATGACGGTAACATGAACGACAAATCTGCGACGGACCGACGGCAGAGACCGGTGGAGAAAGGGATGAGCAACTCTCTAGAGAGAGAAGCTCTCCCTTCTCTCTAAAACCGGCCCTTTACTTGGCCTGATTGATAAAGCCCAATCTTCATTTGTGTTGGGCAGAATAATCTAGGACAATATTCTTATTGCTTTTGAAAACTATCATGCCATGAAAAATAAAAGAACAAGAAGTAAGGGGATGTTGCACTCAAGATTGATATTAGAAAAGCATATTATAGGGTTGACTTGGTTTATATTGAAAGCATTCTTCGAAAGTTGGGTTCACTAATAGATGGTTCAGACTAGAGCTGGCAATTTGGGCTCGACCCTATGGGCCAGTCCGGCCAACCCGAAGCTCGGTATGAGCTGGGCTAAAAAAATATAGACCCATATAAAATTGCGTCTATTTGGCCTGAGCCAATTGCCCGACGAGCCTGATAAGATAGGTTAAATTTGGTGCAACGGGCCATGGGTGGCCCGTTTGGCCGAACAAGTTTTTTTTAGGCATCCTTATTCAACACTTAAAATTAGTAAATTACAGTGTACATAAATTGAAATTCATTCTAAGATTTTCACTTTTTCTCCCACATAATCGCGGTCTCGCCGTCGCGAGTTATCACTAATCACGACCTCCCAACGAGGCAAACTTGTTTATTTTGTTCTGACTTCTAAGTCAAAAAGCATCTTCCAAGACTTATAATTAGTAAGATCTTATTTCCTTTAACTAATTATAACAATTGTTTCATGAGTTTGTTTTTTTTCTCCATTGTTTTATTGATTTTTGGTGAGTTTTTCCAAAATTTATGAATTGTCTCAGTAGATCTAGAAACGGGGTAGTATATAGTTGTTTCTTGTTGTCCATTTAATTACTTATTGTCATTAATTAACTAATTAATTATGTATCCTTCTCGATTTATATTGTATACGCAATAAATCATATTAGCACTCTAGTGTAATTATAAAAAATAAAGCAATAATTTATTCGGTGAATTTACACTCCGCAAAACATAAAAAATAAAGCAGTAGCATGGTTAATTTATTAACTATTATACATTTTGTTATCTTTTCTGTAATTATGCTTCATCTTTGGAGTAAATCTTGTGCTCATGACAAATAAATAGACCCGTATTCACTTTTTTTTTTTTTTTTTTTTTTTTGTATATTTACATGTTTTTTTAGTAATATATTTTACAGTACTCTTGAAGTATTTTTTTAAAAATTGATTTTCTAATTTTATAGACTTGTAGTCAGGGACGGTGCCATGTTGGGGCCAGGGGGGCCACTGGCCCCCCGCCAATTTATATATATATATATATATATATATATATATGATAAATATTTTATAATAATTATATACTCCGTACATTATGTGATAATAATTATTCTCATCATATATATCTTAATTATCATATATTTACAAACATTTTAGATGGCACATGTCACAAAATGATTGGTCCTATTTCAAAATCTCTTTTTTCTTATTAATATCACCTTTATTAATTTTTCATTAATCGTAACTGTACCTATTTTTTAATTTTATCTTTTGAATATTAAAATTTAAATGAAACTTTTAGATACATGAAAATAAAAATATTATTTTTATTTTTTGACACATACATATTAAGTATAGACGAATAAAAAATAAATGCTTGCATACAAAGTTTGAAATGAGTAATATATTTTTTCATGTGTTTTTTACTTAAAATTGTTTCTTAATACTCCAAAAATAAATTATTTCTTCAATAGAGTCAATAATATAGATTGATGGTGTATTTGAGAATTATTATCTAAGTTTTTACTAAGAATTGTAAAATATTTTAGCAATTTTTAAATTGTTTCGCTTCATTTTGAATCAAACTATCAAAACTTCAAAATAAAATGAAAGACAGCTTGTTCAATTTAATTTAATGAAATGTATTGACAATTTTATCATGTAAAATTTCAATGAGTATAATAAGTACATATTATTTTATTTTTAAAGTAATGTTAATCGGGCCCCCCTATCGAGATTTCCTAGCTCCATCACTGCTTGTAGATGTAGTATTGGATTTGGTAGCTTAGCTTGTTTCGGAATGTAAATTAATTTACTCTTATTTTACTTTTAGATTATCTTGAAGAAATGAATATCGAATTAGATTTAGTGGATGATTTTGCGTTGATGAGTTAGATTGTGAAATGTTGGAAACTCCAACTCCAACTCCGAGCTTTAAGAGTTCAGTAGGTACTACCTCTTACATATTTCACTGTACTAGCACCAACAATAAAAATAGTAAAATTGATGACAAAGTTGTTGGTGGAGAAGCCAAGAAAGGTAAGGTTTCTAATCGTTCTATTACATATGAGGTGTGGAATTATTTTAAAAAAGTTGGCGTTGTAGATGGAACTGAAAAATGTAAATGTAAGGCTTGTGGTAAGCGTTATACTTGTAAGAGTACATCAGATCATTTATGGCGTCATGTTAGTGCATGCAATTCAACTCCTAAGTACCTATAATGTTGAGGCTTTGATCAAGGGCAGAGCCAATTTTTTTTTTTTTGGGATGGGATGCAATGAATACAATACAAAAAATAAAAGTTTTTTTTTTTTTTTTGTACATAAGTTGCAGCATACAATTTTTTATCTAATACAATTCATTAATAATAAAATTAGAATCACTGTCTTCAAACAATTCTCTTTCAATATTGATAAACATATAATCTAATAAATTAATCGCTCCCCATTTTGTTTCGAAGAACACTCTTGACATGCTTCATTAATTGTTGAAAATGTTCGTTCGATCGTGGAAGTGGCAACAAGTGATGTCAAAATAAGGTGAATCGGTCTCGTAATCAGAGCATACACTTGCACCTTATTTGCTAGACTAACTTTTGGGATAGTTCGAAAATAGTTGATAAATTATGAAAACTTTTGGATGTTATTTAATCGAAAATTTAAATTATGTAAAGAGTTAAATATGTATATTTAATTACAAATAGTTTAATAAAAATGATTATAAATTAATGGTAAAATTTCTATTTTATTTAAGTGAAAATCACTAGTTCGAGTTGTGTGAGATGCAATATATATATATAAATTAAAAAAAATTAGGGTGGGCTGGAGCCCTCCTTAACCATAAGGAGTCTTTGCCCTTGGCTTTGATACATAATCAGGCTACATTGTTGAGGAAGTGAAAATTCGATAATATGGCTTATAGAGAGGTGATTCGGGTGGAATTTACACGTTTTAGAGGCACATGTGAAGCGTGTTTTGATGTGGATTTCATTGATTTATGCATTGATTATGATTGTTTTAGCCAAAATGAGAGAAAGGTTGTGTTTTGTCGATTTTATAGGAAATACGATGGAATTTGGAGCAAAACAGCAACCATACTTTACTGGATCAAGAAGATGAGTGCACCGTTGGATTCGTCTCGAAAAACGGAGTGGAATAGCCAAAAGAATCGAGTCAATCCGACACCCGAGACGAAAGATATGCACGAAACGAGGAAGAGGTGGAAATCAAGAGGGAGCACGGCCGAGCTCATGGCTCGGCCGAGCCATTTTTAGGCCACGGACGTGCACCACGCTCGAAGAAACGCAGCTCGATACAGCGATTTTGGCCAACTCAAGGGCACGGCCGAGAACACAGCTCGGCCGAGCACCCCAGCCCAGCTTTGTCCGCACACCACGGCCGAAATGATGCCACGGCCGAGCTCCATCCTCCCCTGCTCCACACGCCTCGGCCGAGACAAGGCCACGGTCGAGCTCCACCCATGCCTAACTTCAATTTCGGTGCCATCTTCATAATTTGGCCATTTTTTAGGGACCAACTTGCAAATTGTCTATCCAAACCCTACCCCAACACTATATAAACCCTCTTTCTTGAAACCCAAGACATCCTCCCCCAATCCACACATAGTTACACATACTTGGAGGTGTTTTGGCCATTTCTCTCTCAATTCTTCATCAAATCAAGAAAGAAAGGAGGCATTAGCTTGGGAATTCCATTCCCTACCACATTCTAGACTAAGCTTTCTCTTTCCCTTTCTTTTTATTTAGTTATTTCATTTGGATTTTGTAATTTAAACACTTTGTGGTTCTAAGGCATTGTAAGACTTAGATTGATGTTTATGAGTAATTTCTTGCTTTAATTGGTGTTTATCTCGTATTTGCATATTCAATTATTCATTGTAAAGCATGTTGTTAGTGGCCATAATGATTTGCTTGATTTATTGTTAATTGGGGTAGTATCGGGAGATTTATTCCATTTAATCGTATGCGAATATGCAACCCGGTATTATTATGATCTCGGGAGAGGATTAATTATCGGAGAGGGAATCGAATGATCTTAGGAGCTATTTTAGATGGTGTAATGTTTGTGATGTAGACATACGAGCTTATATTACATTGCGTCTTTGGATTAATTTGTATCGGGAGATCAATTAGTTCTTTTTGTGTGATCACCTTATACGGGATAACCTTAATGGCCCTTTAAACGAGAAAACATTCATAAACGGACGTCTAAGTACTACAATTGCCTTGGAACCCACCTTTTCTCTTTGAGTTACAATCGTTTTACTTTCGTTTTCCTATTTTGCATGATTAGTTGATCGACTTCATATTTACTCTTTAGTTGTTTATTTGTGACACATTGTTAGACAATCTTAGGAGTAATTCAACTTTCAAATTATCGATCACGTCTATTTAGAATTCGACTAGCAAACTACATTTTTACGCTTAACCTCCTTGTGGGACCGACCTCGTGCTTATCACGCTACGATAGACACCGTACACTTGCGGTTGTTTATTTAGTGTTGCATAACACGTGTATCAAGTTTATGGCGCCGCTGCCGGGGAGGTTTTATAAGCTCTAGAGTGTAGGCTAGGAGAGTTTTAGTTTAGACAATTTATTTGTTTTCTTTATTTGCAAAAATCCAAAAATATTTGTGTGTTTTACTTTGATTCCACTTGCGATTCTTACTTTCTTTTGAACTTTTATCTAGACATGGCATATGATCACCCGAGCTAGGAGAAGATTTGAAGGTCAATGTTGTGAAAGAGGATCCCCAAGTGGAAGAGCATGAGTTGAAGATGGGCAAGAAAGCCAAGTTTGGGGGAGTTTTTTTTAAAAACTCCCCCAAATCAAGAACAAGGATGACAGGGGGGTGACTTGATATTCCCCTCAAGGAAGAACCGTCCGGCATAGGACGTTAAAAATAGCGCTTCTTGGGAGGCAACCCAAGGTATGGATGAAGAGTACTATGGATATCACATCTTGAAGAATGGAGAAGAAAGCAAAACCAACTTTGGAGAGAGGAAGCAAGTGTTGCAATGGTGATCTTTGAAGAAGCATTGGATGTGCAAGGAGGGAGGTAACAACTTGTAGCCCCAAACTTAGAATTTATACATAGTAAAATTCTAAGTTTGGGGGAGTTATTTTTCTTTTCTTTATTTTTCTACTAGTTGTTACCCTTGCACCGGTTCATCATTCTACTTGTGTCACATTTTGCACCGGCGCACACTTGGTTTTCACATGTTTATATTGGTTAAGTTGGTTTTGATCATATGTTGGGTAGTAGACATTTGGTGAAATGTGAGCATGAATAGTCATTGGAATCCATTGTTGAGTAGTTGTAGTGATGTCTATTTGCTTTGAATGTATGCATGATTGGTGTTGGAATATGGTATCATGTTGTGTTCATATTTGTGAGCTTTGATAGCATGGATGCATGATGTGTTGTTGTTTGGGAACATTTGATGAATGTGAGAGTCCTATTGAATAAACCGGTGAGAATTGAGCCTTAAATCGAGCATGTAATCCAGTTTAGTTCATTTGAGAGTGGACTATGTTATTGCTAGTAATCCTAGAACTTGCCTAAGTTCTTGTTTGGAAAGCATGATTGTGTGAGATGATGTGATGTGATATAGGCCATCTTGTTCTAAAAGAGTCACTTAGCCAAAATTTCCCAAAACCGAAGTAATTTTCCGTAGTTAGCCCCTTGAGCTTAATTCCTCATTTTCTTGGCAAACTACAATGTTAACCACTTAGCCTTTTTGAGCCTTTGATACCTACATCTAGTGGAGGATAAAAGACAAAGTGGAAAAACATGTGCTTGAATGAATATCTTTGGTGAAAGGAGAAAGTGGAAAAGTTGAAAGAAAAAGAGAAAGATGAAAAGAAAATCAAGGGAAAAGAAAAGAGGGACAAAGAGCCCCAAAAGCTTGAAAAGAAAAAAGTGTTCAATGGTTTTGTGGTGTAGAATGTGCTTAAAAGAGAACAAATAAATTGTGGAAGTTAGAGTTTTTGAGTTGCAATCCGCGCAATTGTAACTTTATCTTGAGAAGTTTTTTAGATGTGTCTATGCGTCTTTATCTCTCGCTCCCCACTAGTTTATGAGTTACTTCACCCAAATTTACCCTACCTTGACCAAAGAACCAATGTTACATCCTTGATTAAGTCCTATTGATCACATTGTTGAGCATTTGAGTGTGGTGAAAAGTAGAAGTTGGGCAAGCATATGGTGATTGCATAGCATAACTTGGTTGATGAGTGCATTAATATCCTCAATTTGTTTGTGTGTTTGAGAGAAACACTATATCATGTGAGTAGAGGACTTCAGCATTTGGATTGTGTTTCCCATTCACAATGTGTTGTGTGTTTGTGCATTTTTTGATCCATGAGTGTGAATTGCAATAATGAGCCTATGACCTTCATTGAGAGATGCACTTTGAGAAACAGATATCACTACATCTTACTTTGCATGTGTGAATTACATTGAATATTCCATTATGATCATTCCACCCTCATTGCTTTAAGTGCTTAGTTGTTTGAGGACAAACAACATTTTAAGTTTGGGGGAGTTTGATTCGGGTGGAATTTACACGTTTTAGAGGCACATGTGAAGCGTGTTTTGATGTGGATTTCATTGATTTATGCATTGATTATGATTGTTTTAGCCAAAATGAGAGAAAGGTTGTGTTTTGTCGATTTTATAGGAAATACGATGGAATTTGGAGCAAAACAGCAACCATACTTTACTGGATCAAGAAGATGAGTGCACTGTTGGATTCGTCTCGAAAAACGGAGTGGAATAGCCAAAAGAATCGAGTCAATCCGACACCCGAGGCGAAAGATATGCACGAAACGAGGAAGAGGTGGAAATCAAGAGGGAGCACGGCCGAGCTCATGGCTCGGCCGAGCCATTTTCAGGCCACGGACGTGCACCACGCTCGAAGAAACGCAGCTCGATACAGCGATTTTGGCCAACTCAAGGGCACGGCCGAGAACACAGCTCGGCCGAGCACCCCAGCCCAGCTTTGTCCGCACACCACGGCCGAAATGATGCCACGACCGAGCTCCATCCTCCCCTGCTCCACACGCCTCGGCCGAGACAAGGCCACGGTCGAGCTCCACCCATGCCCAACTTCAATTTCGGTGCCATCTTCATAATTTGGCCATTTTTTAGGGACCAACTTGCAAATTGTCCATCCAAACCCTACCCCAACACTATATAAACCCTCTTTCTTGAAACCCAAGACATCCTCCCCCAATCCACACATAGTTACACATACTTGGAGGTGTTTTGGCCATTTCTCTCTCAATTCTTCATCAAATCAAGAAAGAAAGGAGGCATTAGCTTGGGAATTCCATTCCCTACCACATTCTAGACTAAGCTTTCTCTTTCCCTTTCTTTTTATTTAGTTATTTCATTTGGATTTTGTAATTTAAACACTTTGTGGTTCTAAGGCATTGTAAGACTTAGATTGATGTTTATGAGTAATTTCTTGATTTAATTGGTGTTTATCTCGTATTTGCATATTCAATTATTCATTGTAAAGCATGTTGTTAGTGGCCATAATGATTTGCTTGATTTATTGTTAATTGTGGTAGTATCGGGAGATTTATTCCATTTAATCGTATGCGAATATGCAACCCGGTATTATTATGATCTCGGGAGAGGATTAATTATCGGAGAGGGAATCGAATGATCTTAGGATCTATTTTAGATGGTGTAATGTTTGTGATGTAGACATACGAGCTTATATTACATTGCGTCTTTGGATTAATTTGTATCGGGAGATCGATTAGTTCTTTTTGTGTGATCACCTTATACGGGATAACCTTAATGGCCCTTTAAACGAGACAACATTCATAAACGGACGTCTAAGTACTACAATTGCCTTGGAACCCACCTTTTCTCTTTGAGTTACAATCGTTTTACTTTCGTTTTCCTATTTTGCATGATTAGTTGATCGACTTCATATTTACTCTTTAGTTGTTTATTTGTGACACATTGTTAGACAATCTTAGGAGTAATTCAACTTTCAAATTATCGATCACGTCTATTTAGAATTCGACTAGCAAACTACATTTTTACGCTTAACCTCCTTGTGGGATCGACCTCGTGCTTATCACGCTACGATAGACACCGTACACTTGCAGTTGTTTATTTTAGTGTTGTATAACACGTGTATCAAGAGGCACTAGCTAAATGTATTATCATGCATGATCTTCCATTTAGTTATATTGAGTTTGAAGGGGTTGTGTTGGTGAATAAATTGTTGAATCCTAAATTCAAACATGTTACTATAAATACGACAAAATATGATCGTTGAAAGGTGTATTAAACTGAAAAGGTAAGACTAAAGAGTGAGTTAGTTGCATTCACTACAAAAAAAAAAAAAAAAAGGCTTTTTGCCACATAACTTTTATCACACTATAAAATAAATATGGTAAAAAGTATTATATAGCCACATTAAAAAAATTAGTGTGTTAATAGGTGTGTTTTTAAAGACATTCAATAATGAGTGTGTGGATATATACTCAATTACCACACACAAAAATAAACATTGTCTATTGTCACACCCCTATTAACACACTAAAAATAGATGTGTTTATAAGTACCTTTTAAATACATCATATTTTAAATGTGTTAACAAGTATGTTATTACCACACTAAAAAAAATAAGTTGTGTTAATATTAACTCTAATGCCACATTATTATGTTAGAATTATAATTTTTTTTTCAAATTATATTAATTTTTTATTTAATTTTATATTGGCTGATAAATAATATTTTCAAAAATATAAATAACAATTTTATTTATTGAAATTTATTTTTTACGTATATAAAATTATTTTGAGTTTTTAAGCAACAGAAAATATACACTTTTTTTCTTAAAAAAATCTGGTATATATATATATATATATATATAAATACGCTATTTCTAAAATAATGTGTTAAGTTAATTTAATAAGCACAATTAATATACAAATTTTCAAAATGTTTATATATATTTATATTCGTGTAATTCTAAAACTAAATAAGTTTTAGTATATTGGCAAAGTCATTACAATAGTTTCAAGGGATACAGGGATACAGGGGTCGAGTCCAGGGGAACGTAGTTAGATTACTTTTTTAGTTTTTTTTAATTAATATTTAAATGTAGATTTTAGAGTGTGATAATATCTACTTTATTTCCTCATTCTAAAGTGTGATTATATCTTTTATTATAACATTTCTACGTGTCCTTAAAAATAATTTTTTTTGTAGTGATTATATGGTAGAATTTGCTTGACTTATGATGTTTGAACTTCTGTAAATCTACGTGGTTACACGTCTCTCCCAACTCATAATATTGATGCAATTGAAAGTTGAATAGTAAATTGCTTGCATTTTGTGAGTTAGATTGTCAGCATACAAGAGTAGAACTGGAGGGAAATATTTTTGGATTGCTTTAAGATTGAGAAATTGACTGTAAAATATTTTCTCTCACCTTATATAATGCCTCTAACAATGATAAACCGCAAAAATCTTTAAAAGAAAGACTTGAATTGCAAAATGACTTGTTATATTATAGAGAATTTTTCCATATAAGGTGTTATGCACACATCTTGAATATTATTGTTCAAGAAGGCATAAAAGAGGTGAATAAGCCTTTGAGTAAAAATGAGAGAAAGTGTGAAGTATGTGAAGGGTTCAAAAGGAAGATTGAGATAATTTAAAAAATGTGTTAGTTCAGTGCACTTAAGTGATGTTTGTGGTTGGATGTGTCAACTAGATGGAATTCCACGTACATGACATTTGCAAGTGTTATTAAATATCTTCGTGCTTTCACTAGTTTGAGTTATGACGATACTAACTACCAAAGTTGTCTATCAAGTGAAGAATGAGAAAGAGTGGTGAAGATATGTGTTTTTTTGGAGCCATTTTATACTAGTGCCACCAACTTGATATCGGGTTCGCCTTACCCCACCTCTAATTTATAATTTATGCAAGTTGTATGCAGCGAAATTAAGTTGAACGAAAAATTTACTTGTGAAGATCAGAAAATCGTAGATATAGCAACAAATATGAAGACCAAAATTGATAAGTATTGTAATGAATATTATGTTACTCTTGCACTAGGATGTGTTGTTGATCCAAGTGCAAAGTTTGAGTTTTTGAGCTATTGTTATGGTCAGTTTATCACAATAATCATCAAGAGAAGTTGGATAAAGTTAAAACGTCTTTGTATAAGTTCTTTGATGAATATATCGAAAAGTATGGTGGATCTTCAAGCTTATCTCAATTCAACTCACCAATAAAGAGTACATCCCAAAGTCCTTAAGGACAAATAGGTTCGAGTGAGATAACCTTATTTCCATCAAAGTATCATTTCTTTATGTAAGTTTAATATAATAATTTTATTAAATCAACTAATCTATTTATCGAGTTTAGATATTAGTAATGGTAGGAGTTTCACCAAAGAAAAGGACAAGGGATTTCAAATGATGGTAAGTCACAACTTAATGTTTACATCATTGATGGTGAAGAGAAACACGCTTGACTATTGGACGGTGAATAAGCATCAATTTCCTCAACTTGCAACCATGCCTTGTGATATTTTTAGCATTACTATCACCATAGACCATAGTGGCTTCATAATCTTCATTTAGCATGGGTGGTCGTATCTTAAATAAGTATATTAGTTGCTTACTTGGTGAAAATATGCAAGCCCTCATATGTACCCGTAGTTGGTTGCAAGATTTTAAAGAAATTGGACCATATGGTATTTATAACTTAATAATTATATTTGCAATTTATATATAATTTTAGTTATTTTCCCACTTTGATTTTTTTTATTTTGTGTCTACAAATGTACAAGAGATGGAGGAGATACACATTTCTAAGCATGATTCATACATTATGATTAATGAAGATTGATGATGTTGAGTAGTTATTTAACATTAAACTTAAATATTATTGTGTTTTTAATTTTTTTCTGTCTCTGAAGTTTGAACTTAGGAGTTATTTATAATTCTATTTTGGACTTTTTGTGTATTGTAATGTTATAATGGTTATGGTCGTTTATGAGTTATGCATAGTTAGTATATTAGTATTGTAAATTGTTAATTATAATTATTTGTACAAATAAATATTATATGCGACCAATAGGTAATAAGGTATATAATTTTGTTAGAAATATTTTTTAAAAATCATGTCATGGGCTGGCCTGGCCCGTTAGCTTGCTAGGCTAGAATGGGCTAGACTGGGCTTCCATTTTGTAGGCCCGACCATTTCATGGGCCAACCCGGCCTAGCCTAAAAACATTGCTTGGCTCGATGGGCTGGGTTGGGCAGGGTGGCTCAAATAACCAACACTAGGTCAGATGGATGATGATTCTAAGGTATGCAATGCTGGTTAATTAATGATGATATTGTAGGTCATTTCAATTTGGGCCGGATTTTGAGACGAGGGGGGCCCGTTATATCCTTATCTGTTTATTTTGTGTTCAGAAGGGTTGTTCGTCGTGCTCAATAAGGCCCGTGTCGCGTGAGATATATACGGTTATAAGTTATGCAGAAGGGCACCAGAGGTTTCCCATCTCATGTTCAACGATGACAATTTATTGTTCTGTAGGGCCACTGTGGATGAGTGCAATAACTTTCGTTCCATCTGTAATGAGTATGAAAGGGTGTCGATTTAGGCTATTAATTATGCAAAGTTGTGGGTTTTTTTTTTTTTTTTTTGCAAGAACGTGGAGGAGGACAGACGGGTGGATATTAAGAATATATTGGGTGTCCATAAATCTATCAACACATGGAAGTATTTGGGCTTGCCCTATCTAATTGAGAGAAACAAGCGGGATATCTTTAAGTATATAAAGGCACAACTTTGGAACAAACTGCAGTTGTGGAGGAGTAAGAAACTTTCAAAACTTAGGAAAAATGAATTAATCAAAGCGGCGGCTCATGCCATTCTGTTGTATTGTATGTCTACCTTTCTCTTTCTCTACACTACTCAACGAGCTTTATGTGATGATCAAGGATTTAACTGGATGAGTGGGAAAAACTTTGTGTGGGGAATGACGACGGTGGTAGACACTTTAATGTTCCTCTTCTTAGAAAGATAGGGTAGAGATTACTCACATGATTTGTATGATTTTAAAGGCTAGGTACATTTCACATTGTGATTCCACTCTGCGATGTCGGGTTACAACCCTAGTTTCACATGGACGAGCATACATACTAGCCAAAACTTGGTTCGAGGGAAGGGGGCGTCATGTGGAAGGTAGGGACAGGATTTGCATATCACTGTGTAGATTCCCGTGGATCAAAGATGGGAACGAATTTTATGTGCACTCACCAGTTATTGATGGATCAGAGGATATGTATACCTCTAAGTTGTTTGACCCTGACACCAAATCATGGGATCAAACTCTTATTGAGGAACTTCTTCCGTTTAACGTTGAGAGAATTCTCAACACGTCGTTGCCCACGGGCCACGTTTGGAACCATGGACAAAGCAGTTTAACACCATACACGAAAAGGCACTTACACAGTCCAATCGGGCTATAGGCTCGTGACTTTCATTACTGCAGACGCCTTCCACATGGTGAATGGGAAGTGGAAGACAATTTGGATTTTGGTTGTTCCTCCCAAAGTTAAAGATCTAGTGTGGAGAGTGGGGAGAAACTGTTTGCTAAACAAAGTAAATCTTTACTCCAATAGAGTAGTTATGGATAAATTATGTGTGATGTGTGGCACTTGCTTGGAGGACAACTGTCATCTATTTGCGGACCGTGGTTTCGCTCGAGATTGTTGGGTGAGGGTTGGGCTTAGGTTGAAAATGAAGGTTAGCATCAGGCAGGTAGATGGCTTCACGGACCTCATTTTTCATATGGTACACAGTCCTGCCAAAACGATTGCAACTAACTTTGGCATGGTCTTGTGGCAAATCTGGAAGGAAAGAAAGTCCAAATTGTAGGAAGGACGCTGAAGACTACCATTCGAGGTCGTCCACGCTTCGGCTACTCACTAGCTAGAATGGAAGGCTGCTATGGGGAGGGGAAGGAGAGTGAATGATGTTGGGACTATAACTCACACTACTAGGTGTGGCGCTTGGCAAATGCCGCCCTTGGGAAAGTGGAAGCTGAATGTGGATGTAGGGTTCCTCTAGAATTCTTTAAAAACATGTGTAGGTATGGTAGTCTGTGTTGTGATATTCATCCTATCCCTAATCTGATTGTAATCTTGTACTTAATTTTGATGGCCAAAACCAGATCAGTACACCAAGTGTTAGAGTAATAATTTGTAATCTAGTGATAGGTTACCTAAGCTGTTTTATAAAGCTTAGACGTATAGAAGATGAGTCCAATTCTTAGTCAGTGGGATCAAATGTATGTATATCAGCTGATACTACAACTGATCAACACGCGTATGCTCAAGACTTAAAGAGTAAAAGACTAAAGACTAGAAGACATTCAAAGTTCATTAGTGAAATCAGACTGTAAGGTTCTTGTATACCTTATTAGCTGATAGAAGCTACATGAGATCTGCACAACGGAAGACACCAACAGATGTGAGCTTCACCAGATCTTGTCAAAGAAAGACTTAAAGAGAATTAAAGACTTTTAGTTTGATTGATCAAATAACATAAGACATTTATTGAAGAATGCATTAAAGGAAGAAGAGGCAAAGATAACAGAAGACAAAGAGAATGTCGGATATCATCTGACTGACTCAAACAGAAGACAAGACTGCAAGTCTAACAACATTGGTTGATGTGGACCAATTAGAAGATGACAACACAACTATGAAGTTGACTTGGACAAGGGCTTGAGAGATCTTTATTAGAGCCGTACAGAGCATTTAATGCAAATTAAATGCACATTCCTTTTTAAGGATATATCGTACCTGAAATCAAGGAAGACATCAAATCATGAAGATCTCGTCCCAAAAATAGATGATTGCCTCTAACGGCTAGTTCTCACCAACTACTAGTTCGTACATGCAATCGTCGATAAATACAAGATGTTGTTCAAGCATTCTGAAATCTTTAAGAGTTCTGTAGAGCCTGATTATATTTTCAATCCTTTAGCTCTAAGTTTCCATATACTAAGCCCGTCCTAAGATTCATATCTTTAGTGCTTAGATAGTGTGATTCTTACACACTTAGTTGGTTATACACATACATTTTATTTTACCCGTTAGAAATCAACATTTGTAAAGAGTACTTGTTCTCTCACCAACAAGTAGATCCGTATACACCAAGGAAAGTGTGTATCTCGATCAAAGTCTTCTCTTGGGACTATAAAGTTAGCAATGACCTTTGTTTAAAGGATTAATATCACGATTAAGTCGTGAGAGTGGATGTAGAACAAGTTGCTCCGAACCACAATAAATACTTGTGTTATTTACTGTTTTATTGCATTGCTTATTATCTATATATACTGATCATTCATACTTTACAAAATCATAAGTTTTCAAAATAGTCAAAATTCACTAAGTGTTGTTTTCATAATCAGCAGATATCATATCAGCTGATAACATTCATTGTTTGATAAAATCATTCTTTATTAAAGAGGTTTTCATTCAATTCACGAGTCTAAATATTTAAGGCCTACACAATTTCGCACTAGTAGCTCTTGAGATAGTTTTCCAACTGACCAACAGATATAACAATCAATAGGTTTTGTTATCTTTATCTGCTACTCCACACTCGCATTCTAGATCAGTTCATTTTATCTGCATCAAACATCGACTATCAGTAGCTGTTCTGATCGTCTCATCTGATTGAAGCACAAGAAGTTTGAAAATCTGTAAAAGTCTATTCACCCCTCTCTAGACTTTTACCAACATTAATACTCGTTTAGGAACCAACAGTCCGCAACGTAGAAGGGGTTTGTGATGGACAAAACTATTATTTTCCCATGACTTATGGAGGTAGGGGAAGCTATAAGCTTTTATGAAGCCTTGTCTTGGATTAAAGGGTTAGACTTGTTCAATATTATTGTGGAAGGCTATGCCAAGCTCGTTGTGGATGAAATCAACTCTTCAAGGTCCCTAATCTCTGTCTTTGGGGACTATGTGAACGCATGTGAGGAGCTTTTGTCTAGTTTTTCTAGTGTAACTATTTCTATTTTTAGTATGGTGACTCTTTCTGTTGGACCGACCTATCGAACTTTGTGATTAAATTGTCTACTTTAACTTGCATGTTGAATAATGAAAACCATATTTTTAGTTTGGTTAAAAAAAAACTATGACATTGAGAAAATACTTTGGAAATGTAAGAGTATATACTAAGTATAAAACTATAAATTCAACATATTATACATTTTTTTATTTATTTATAATTCATAATTTTTGTTAATTTTTTTATATGAAAATTTATTAGCAAGTGTTTGCAAACTCAATTGAGAAATGATTTTTTGAGGTTGTTAATTGAGTTTGCACTCACATCATTAATATTTAAATTAAGGTAAAGTTTAGTATGCACTCGAGTGCATGTTGTGCACCCTAGTGCATGTTGCACTTTTTAGTTTACTGACTTACACTTTTTGGTAAATGGTGTTGCACTTTTCAATTATTACTAAAAATATTATTATACAGATTAATAATTGAAAAGTGCAACACCATTTACCAAAAGGTGTAAGTCAGTAAACTGAAAAGTGCAACATGAACTAGGGTGCACAACATGCACTCGAGTCCATAGTAGACCAACCCTTAAATTAATGTAAAATGTATTGTAGATACTATTACAATTAAGGCACACGTTCTCAATCGTTTGACTATTATTTCTCTCATATGTCTCTCTTATGCCTCCCATCTCACCGCCATCCTCATCTCATCCACTTCTTACCAAAATTCACAAATTAAGAAAATTGATGGACGAGATTATCATTAATCAGGCACACCCTTAATTGGGTTAATCAACTCTTGAGAAAAGAAATGTCTCTCATTTTTTCGTCTTTGTTAGAGTTCATTCTGGTATTATTTTTATATCAACGAGTCGTCCTCTCCAATGGTTGCGGTAGCCGATTGGTAGAATGACCCCCCTTCTTTTTAGTTTTTTTTTTGTGCCCTAGTTTTTAGGTAATTTCTCTTCTCTTCTAGGTTGTAGTTTTAAATTCTAGTTGTGAGATTCTCTATGTCTTGTATGACTCTATGTCTAGGTTGTAGTTTTTATGCGCTTGCATTTTTCTTTTTGTTTAGTTTGGGTCATTGGGGATAGTTTGTGGATTTCTGTCAGAATTAGTATTTTTCCAGATGCACTTTCGGCTATGTTGATTGAGAAGAGAAGGACTCATTGAAGATGGTGAAAGACACCTTAGTGTGTGGTGCATCTTTTCGCCAAGAGTTTCCTTGATTGCCTCTTTACACTTTCCACCTTGTTTTCTCATGATTGGATGAATGATGGTTCTTTTTTTTTTCCCCTTGTGGAAGCGAAGGATTGTCTCAATACTTGTGTTCCCGGATTGTATTATTGCTAGAGCCTTTTTCTTCTTGTAAAAAAATATCTTCTCAATCAAAGTAGGATCTTTCTATGGTTATGGTCAGGAAGGCTTCATACTTCCTAACAACAGGAAACCATTTAAATATCATTGGATCGTTGATCCAATATGTTGATGTTGAAGACTTGGTGATGTTATCGAAGATGTTATCACACGAGGCTGCAACATCATAATTCGACCTTTCTTATTTTTCCTAAGTCTAAATTCTGTTTTCTGGCTAATGCTGCTTTGGATGTTGTAACATCGCAGGTTGAAGATCTAGAACATTCTACACAGTTCCAGACTGGAAGGATCTGGAAGCTTGCAGAAGTGTGTAGATCATGCGGTTGCCCTTGAGAAACGTCCAGAACTGGCTGGAAGATCCTAGAAGGCAGTTGGGAAAGATGAAAGGATAAGATCCTAAAATTTAGGAGATCATGGATGAAGGTTCTAGAATGCTTATTCACGCCTATAAATACAGCAGAGCCGTGGTCATCATCCATTAATCGAAGTGCCATTCTTTAATTACTAAACTAGTGTTCATCCTGTTAGGAATTAATTGTCATTGGCATGTTCTTGTCGTTGTGCCGAAGAATCCAAACTTCCTGTACAACATAAACTTCTCTACACATCTTTGATAGATAGATCATAGAGTTAGATTAGTTTTTGGTAGTGTAAGTTTTACACTTAAGCCATCTTTAGACTCGATAGGTTATCAAGTCTTATTTCCGTTGTGAATATTTGTTCACACACCATTTGTATTCACATAATTATTAGTGAAAGTTTCGCCATAAGGCTCGCATAGATTTTAAATTAAAATCTATGTTAAAAAGTTAATTCTGTGTCTTTGTGTTTTCATACTTTCAAGTCTTCCGCTATTCGTATTCTGATATTCTGTAATCGAGTCAGTGTTACATTGAGTGTTCTAACATTGAGTGTAGCATCAGTCTTGTTTTACTTAACACGCACACTTTCAGTTGGTATCAGAGCTGATACCTGACGACACTAGGTTTAGATCCTTGTTTTTAATTAGTGTGTTTTAGTATTTATTGTGTCTTTGCAAAAATGGAAACACATCACATCTCTACAGCACTTAGGCCACCAGTTTTAGATGGTACAAACTATGCATATTGGAAACCTAAGATGCGCATGTATATCAAGTCTATTGATGAACGTGCATGGAGGACAGTACTTACAGGTTGGGATGCACCAAAAACTCCAGTAGATGAAGACAATGAAGTTCAACTCAAGAAGGAAGTTGATTGGACGGCTGACGAGATAACAACAGCAGGGTTTAATTCTAAAGCTTTAAATGCTATTTTTACTTCTGTTGATGTTTCTATGTTCAAAATTGTTTCTAATTGTTTAACTTCTAAAGAAGCTTGTGATAGATTACAAGAGCATTGTGAAGGTTCGGATAGTGTTCGAAGAACAAAACTTCGAATGCTAGAGACTAAATTTGAAAATCTCCGAATGAGGGAAGATGAGACCATATCATCTTATAATGAACGTTTAAGTGAGATTGTCAATGAATCACATTCTCTTGGTGATCCTATTTCGAATGTGAGAGTAGTTCATAAAATTTTGCGTTCAGTTCCTAAAAAATTTGATGCAAAAATATGTGCTATAGAAGAGGCTAAAGATACTGATAAATTGAGTCAAAATGAGCTAGTAAGTATTCTTAAAACTTATGAGATGAACACTACTCAATTTGATGAAAATAAAGATGATAAAAAGGTGGTTGTTTTTAAAGGAGAGACATCACAAAGTGCTGAAATACAGCCTATTATCACTGAAGTCGATTCAGATGATGATGTGATGGATCTATGTTATGACAATCCAGACCACATGGCCTTTCTCACTAAACATTTTAACAAGTTTTTGAAGAAAACAATGAACAGGTCCAAAGGGAATATTCAGCCAAAGATCCAGATCAACACATCAACACCACAACCAGAGAAGAGAAGGAGTCAATTTCCACCAAGAATATCACAAAGCGAAGGTAAACCAAGGTATGATCCTGAATATAGAAAATCAGTTCAATGCAATGCATGTTCTGGTTATGGCCATTATGCAAATGAATGTGCCAATACTAGACTCAAGCAAAAACTGAATTTTAGTGCTACCTTAAGTGATGATTCAGATGATGAAAAAGTTAAATCAAAAGAAATTGAATTTGCTTTTCATACTCAGGTTGATTATGATGACTCTTTAGATGATGATCTAGATGAAACAGACTCAGATGTTGAATTGGATGTTATAACATCAGAAACAACATCAAGTCAAAATCACCCAGATTTGAACTGTTTTAATGGTTTTGTTGATGATACAGGAATAAGGACAGAAGATTCGAAATACCAGAAGTTATTGGAGGATTTGAACTCTCAGAAACTCACTCTTGATTCTTTGAATAAAGAGAATGAGGATCTGAAAGGAACAATCACCAAACTAGAAGTTATTCTTACTAGAAGAGATTTAGAACTCTGCAAATTAAAGGAAGAATTGAAAAGTTCTACCTTGAGTTTCAGAAAATATGAAAAGAGTGCTTCTAATATGAATGATGTTTTGGTATTTGGTAAATCTAACAATCATGGTTTAGGTTATGATGGTGAAACTGCATCTATTTCTAAAAGTTTTGCAAATCCAGTGAAGTTTGTGAAGGCTAATGCTAAAACATATGTTGAAGCATCAGCACAAACAAAACCTCACAAGGCTAAAACTTTTAAAAAGTTATTTGTTTGCCACTATTGCTCTAAATTAGGTCATATTCGTCCTTACTGTTTGAAAATGAAGAAAGACTTTGCTGATGAGAAATTGTTACCTAAAAAGTTGTCACATTCGAAGAAACATTTCTCAAAATCTACTTGGAAAAAGAAATCTGATGTTACCTGTAATGCAGTCCACACTTCTTTGAAAGCATGTTTACCTGGTCTATGGTATTTTGATAGTGGTTGTTCTAGACATATGACAGGACAAATTGACTACTTATCTGATTATGCTACTGTAAATGGTGGATATGTTACATATGGTGGAGGTTCAAAAGGAAAAATCATTGGAAAAGGAACTTTAAATGTTAAAGGTTTTCCTAAGCTTAAGAATGTCTTGCATGTTGATGGCTTGCTTGCTAATTTGATTAGTATAAGTCAATTGTGTGATGATAATTTGCATGTAAAATTTGACAAAGATTCATGTTATGTTCTTGATAAAGATGATGAATGTTTAATGACTGGTACTAGGTCAGCAGATAATTGTTATCTTATTGGAACAAACAATGTATGTAATTTGTCAAAACATAATGAAAATGTCTTATGGCATCAAAGATTGGGTCATGCGAATTATAGATCATTAAAGAAGCTGGTCAATGCTGAAGCTGTTAATGGATTACCAAACTTGAAGTTTGACAAAATCACTATATGTGAACCATGCCAGAAAGGTAAGCAGGTAAGAGTGTCGCACAAAATGCTGTCACATTGTTTGACACATCGTTGTTTTGAGTTGCTGCACATGGATTTGATGGGTCCTATGGAAACTGAAAGCATTGGAGGAAAAAGGTATTCACTTGTTGTGGTAGATGATTACTCTAGATTTACTTGGATAGAATTCTTAAGAGACAAATCTGAAACATTTAATGCTTTTAAAGTTCTTTACAAAAGGTTCAAAAATGTGTTTAACTTGAAAGTTAGCAAGATTAGAACTGATCATGGTAGAGAATTTGAAAATAGCATGTTTACAGATTTTTGTGAAAAGAAAGGTATAATGCAAGAATTTTCATCTCCTAAAACTCCACAACAAAATGGGATTGCCGAAAGAAAAAATAGAACTCTACAGGAAATGGCAAGAGTCATGCTTACTTCCAAAAGTCTTGCTAAAAGATTTTGGGCTGAAGCATTGAATACAGCATGTCATATCACTAATAGGGTTTATATTCGATCTGGTTTTAAGCAAACACCTTATGAGATTTTGAACAACAGAAAACCAAATTTGAAGTACTTTCATGTATTTGGTTGTGTGTGTTATATTCTGAATGATAGGGATCAACTCCATAAGTTTGATTCTAAAAGTGATAAAGGTTTCTTCTTAGGCTATTCTAGAAATAGTAAAGCATATAGAATCTATAACCTTAGGACTAACACTGTTCAAGAATCTGTTAATGTTGTGTTTGATGATGATAAAGGTCTTACAGATGGAAATGAAGAAGAAGATGTTTCAGAGGTTACTGAAAAATCTGGAGATTCACTGAAAACTGAAAATGTTGCTCCGAATGTTACAACATCTGGAACAACATCGACAGAAAGTTCAACAGAACCTACACAGAATAATCAGTATGTTCCCAAAAGGAATATTTCTTCAAGGATTGATAAAAGTCATCCATCGAACCAGATCATAGGTGATGCTACAGTTGGAGTGCAGACAAGAGGCAAAGTAAGAGCCAATAAGGTAGATGTGGTAAGAACATTATGCATGTCTTCTATATGTAATGTAGTGAATGCAGAGTGCTATTATTCTGAAATTGAACCTAAAAATGTTAATGAAGCTTTAACTGATGAAAATTGGATTAATGTTATGCATGAAGAACTTAATCAGTTTGAAAGAAATGAAGTCTGGACACTAGTTCCAAGACCTGACAACACTAATGTCATTGGAACTAAGTGGATTTATAAGAATAAAACTGATGAGTCTGGTAACATTGTTAGGAACAAAGCAAGATTAGTTGCACAAGGTTACACACAAGTTGAAGGTATTGATTATGATGAAACTTTTGCACCAGTTGCTAGGATTGAGTCTATTAGATTATTGCTAGCAATTGCAAGTTTTATTGATATTAAACTTCATCAAATGGATGTAAAAGCTGCATTTCTTAATGGAATATTGAATGAAGAAGCATATGTTGAACAGCCTAAAGGATTTGAAAATCCACAATACCCTGATCATGTATATAACCTTAAGAAAGCTTTGTATGGTCTTAAACAAGCTCCTAGAGCATGGTATGGTAGGCTTACTGACTTTCTTTTGGAATTTGGTTTTATTAGAGGAGAAGCCGATAGAACCTTGTTCATTAAGCAATCTGGAGAAGATATATTAATTGCACAAATTTATGTTGATGACATTATTTTTGGTTCAACTTGTGATAATATGTTAAACCAATTTGTTAAAGCAATGACTGCAACATTTGAAATGAGTATGGTTGGAGACTTGAATTATTTTCTAGGTCTTCAAATCAAGCAGTGCAAGGATGGAATATTCTTCTCACAAGGTAAGTACGCTAAGAACTTGGTTAAAAGGTTTGGTCTTGAAAATTCAAAAAGCATGAAAACTCCTATGGGATCTACTTTAAAACTATGTAAAGACAATGCTGGAAAAGATGTTGATCCAACATTGTACAGATCTATGATAGGAAGTTTGCTTTACTTAACCTCTAGTCGACCAGATATTATGTACAGTGTTTGTGTTTGTGCAAGGTACCAATCGAACCCTAAGGAATCTCACCTAAATGCAGTGAAGAGAATAATAAGATATATTGCAGGTACAAGTGAACTTGGGATTTGGTACACAAAGGATACAAGTAGTACACTAGTTGGATATAGTGATGCAGACTGGGCAGGAGATATAGATGATAGGAAAAGCACGAGTGGAGGATGTTTCTACATGGGAAACAATCTTGTGTCATGGCATAGCAAGAAGCAAAATTGTGTCTCACAATCTACGGCCGAATCCGAATACATTGCTGCAGGCAGTTGTTGTACACAACTCCTATGGTTGAGTAAGATGTTTAATGATTATAGCTTAGAAAGTGACACATTAACTGTTTTTTGTGACAACACAAGTGCAATCAACATTTCTAAAAATCCAGTACAACACTCTTTGACTAAACACATAAGCATTAGGCATCATTTCATAAGAGATTTAGTAGAGAAAAGTATTGTGAAGTTAGAATATGTTCCCACCGAAAATCAATTTGCAGATATATTCACTAAGGCTCTTGACCATGAGAGATTCTCATTTTTGAGGAAATCTCTTGGCATGTGCACAACCTGAAAATCCAAGATGGATGTTGTTACAAATGCGGTAGCATTTGGAACAACATCAAGGGTAAGTGTAATCCTGATTGATTTAATTCATTCCATGATTCGTTAAATAATTCCTTTGTAAAATATCTTTGAATCTGAAATTTGTGGTACAAAAATAGACATGGTTTACACCTCTCAAATGCATATAAAAAGAATGTTGTTAGCATACTAAAAGATGTAGTTTATCACTGAGTAACTATGGAGCACAGAGTTCACTACTACGATGCCTTCTTTTCAAAAGGTGATTAAACAAATACATCAATATGTTCATAATCCATTGAGTAATTATGGGGCACGGAGTTCGCTACTACGATGCACTCTTCTAGAAAAATGGATCAATATGAACTAGGTGCTACAACACGAAAAGAAAAGAAAAATTAGGTGCAACACAAATGAAGCAAATTCATGTAAAAACCGTGTTGAGGTGTATTTAAAAATGTCTTGAGTACAACATTAAAAGATTTGAATTTATTTTTATTAGTTGTAATTATTTAATTAATTTTCTGGAATTTATTTTATTAAATGGAGGATACTAACCCACGTTTTGTTTTGCCAGGTCTTGCAAAGGTATTTTATTTTTGAGCCAATTTATTAATTATCTAATTAATCTGCAATTTTTAGCCACTAACACCATGATCCAATATGGGATACCCATTTTGCTCTTCTTGACCGAAAATCAAGGTATCACAATTTGGTCATGCGATTTCATTCCAAAAGTTTCTAAAAGTGGTGGGACATTTTTTTTATAACTTCCATTCTATACTCGATAAAATCCTCTCGTGTGTGTGCTTAATTCATAAGTGTAAACTAAAGTGTGTAAGCTGAAATTTTTCCAGAAATATAAATTGCAATTGTGTGTTTCGAATTGCGTGTCTACTTTCTTGAGCATTAAGTCTTTGAAGGGATTTAAGTATGAAAAAGATGGGACTCACTTCATCTTCTCCAGCTGATAAGAATCCATCGCCCTCATCTTCAACTCCACTGCACCTTCTCGCAACAATGGCTTCCAACCAATCCGCCGGAAACACAGCTCCGATCACCACTGCCGCACCACTACCATCGCAACTAACTTCTCCGACCACCATTACCATTCCCCAGAACGCAACAATCGAGGAGTTTACCCGGGTAATTCAAAATATTTCTGCCAACCTCTTAAATTCGGTTCCTATGCCTCAAATTTATGTTGGAGACGTTCCATTGAATATCCCTACTCAAACTCCTAATCCGATTCAAACCACTACTTCTACTCTGCAAAATCCCCAAACTAAAAACCCTACTGAGCCCGAAACCACTGAAATCACCATCCCCACTGAAATTGCTCCTATTGCTGCTCCTGTTGTTGAAACAACCGAAGCAACCGAGGGAAATGCCACTCCCATGGCTGAAGCCGAGCTTGAGAAAGCAGAGGACTCTGCCCACACCAGTTCCTCTCTTTCGGAATCAACTGAGTCAGAGCCTATGCCTCTGAAATCATCCTTGATCAAAGGAAAACGAAAGAGGAGCCCTAAGAAACCAAAGAGGAGGTCCAACAGAGTATTTTCAAGGGTGAACTATTCTGAGAGTTCACGAAAGAAGAAGCCCATGGCAGGTGATGTAGCTACTGCTCCAATTCAGGACTTTACAGATTCTGAAAAGGATAGCTCCGATGGTGAAATTGCTCGTACTGAAGTTGCTGAGAAAGAAAGCTCTGACGAAGAGAATGTTCCTCTTATGTTATTGTGCAAGAAGATAGGAAAGAAATCAAAGAAAAGGAAGGATGCTACTCTTGTTGCTCCAGCACCGGTTGCAACCTCTGTTCCTGATGAAAGCCCTGATGATAACAGCTCTACTGAATCCGATCAACCTAACTCAGAATCTGAAAACACCTCAAACGGTGATAAAGGTACACCCACTTCCGAAACTGATGTAGAAATGGAAACCTCTGAGGATAGGTTAGCCAATCTATCAAGGAGAAAACTGTTAATTGAACGTAGGATATGTGTACCTGACTTTAATTCTAAGGGTTTGATTAGATTTCTTGAGGATAGAAATTTGCTGCATGCTGTTACGTTTGGTGAATCATTTGTTGCAACATGGGTCTATGAATTTTACTCCTGTTTAAGAAAGAGCATTGGTAGAAGAACTTCTCAATGGTATGGAATTGTAAGATTTAGAGATAGAGATCTTCCCTTTACCCCCGAATTGATTAACGACTTTTTACACCTTGAATCTGTTGAGGAAGTTGAAGAACCTTCAATGGATATAATTGCTCAGGCAATTACCGGTGGTAGGGTGATGAGGTGGAAGAAAGTTATGCTTGCATGTAATCTTACCTCTCTATATTCAATTTTGCATAAGTTGATTGTATATAATTGGATTCCATCCACGAACTCCACAAAGGTCACTATGAGTCAAGGAATACTTCTTTACAGAATTGTGGTAATGAGGAATTTCAATCTTGGGTTGACTATTTTCAATCACATGATGAAATTTTCTGGGACAGTAACTGATAAAGGCAATCTGCCTTATCCGGCTCTCATCTATGGTTATTTGAGACATAACAAATATGAACGGGATAGACATGATATGTTGAGGGGGAGAGTTCCTCAAATTACAGTGTCTCGTAAGCTGATGATTGGAGATAGAGTTATTGATCTTCCTATCCAAGGTGCTGAAAGAGCTGAACCTGAAATTCCAAATGCTGCTCCCAATATCCCAAACACCACAAGTCACATTCCAATTTCCAGAGACTTCATACTTCTTCAGTTAACTCACTTGCAGGATACTATCAATGAACTACAGTTCATGAAGGATTATTGGATGAAGAAACTTTCTGCTACACCAGGGGGAGTACCTGCTGCTGCTGCTGCTGCACCAGTCCCTGATGTTAGAGTCACTGAGTATGGGGGAGTTCGATGTTAGAGTCACTGAGTATGGGGGAGTTCGAATTGAAGAACTTGATGCTGATGTTGATCCAAATGTTGTTGCACACCTTGCAACAATGGTGATTGAACCTGATGATGATGAACAGGTTTTTGCTGATCTTCCAGACATTGCTGCTGGAAATGCTTGAAGACAGGGGGAGGCTGAATGTTAAAGGATGCAATGTGCAGATTTCTGTTGCTGCAGCTGTTGTTACAGCAAATGATGCATCTTATTCAGTTTATATCTTACTGTTTTATTTTAACTTATGATCCTACTGGCTGATACACTGATTTAACTGTTTTGTGTTAAGTTTTACAAACTTAGTAGTTGATAGAACTTAGAACTCTATTTGTTTTGAGCTCTGTTATTATTGTTTTGAGCTCTGATATTATATTAGTTGATAGGACTTCGTTTTATTCTCTCTTCACAGATTATGACTTGTTTCAGTTTTTTCCATTTAGTTCTGTTTGAAACAGGTTGTGTTAAATGAGTATATTACTTACTCATTTTATTGTTGGAAGATATTACTAAGACAAGTGTTCTAATTAGTATTCAGAGTACTAACACCACTTAGTCTTGTATATTTTCTTGTTTCTTTCACTATTTGATCATATGCTACAACAGGTGTTGACTTGACGAGTACATGGATATGATGGTAATACTCTAGCATGTACATAAAACTGGTTTATATGTGTTTACATATGTACATCAGGTGTGCTGTAGCAGAAAGGTCAAATTGGGGGAGATTGTTGATGTTGAAGACTTGGTGATGTTATCGAAGATGTTATCACACGAGGCTGCAACATCATAATTCGACCTTTCTTATTTTTCCTAAGTCTAAATTCTGTTTTCTGGCTAATGCTGCTTTGGATGTTGTAACATCGCAGGTTGAAGATCTAGAACATTCTACACAGTTCCAGACTGGAAGGATCTGGAAGCTTGCAGAAGTGTGTAGATCATGCGGTTGCCCTTGAGAAACGTCCAGAACTGGCTGGAAGATCCTAGAAGGCAGTTGGGAAAGAAGAAAGGATAAGATCCTAAAATTTAGGAGATCATGGATGAAGGTTCTAGAATGCTTATTCACGCCTATAAATACAGCAGAGCCGTGGTCATCATCCATTAATCGAAGTGCCATTCTTTAATTACTAAACTAGTGTTCATCCTGTTAGGAATTAATTGTCATTGGCATGTTCTTGTCGTTGTGCCGAAGAATCCAAACTTCCTGTACAACATAAACTTCTCTACACATCTTTGATAGATAGATCATAGAGTTAGATTAGTTTTTGGTAGTGTAAGTTTTACACTTAAGCCATCTTTAGACTCGATAGGTTATCAAGTCTTATTTCCGTTGTGAATATTTGTTCACACACCATTTGTATTCACATAATTATTAGTGAAAGTTTCGCCATAAGGCTCGCATAGATTTTAAATTAAAATCTATGTTAAAAAGTTAATTCTGTGTCTTTGTGTTTTCATACTTTCAAGTCTTCCGCTATTCGTATCCTGATATTCTGTAATCGAGTCAGTGTTACATTGAGTGTTCTAACATTGAGTGTAGCATCAGTCTTGTTTTACTTAACACGCACACTTTCACAATATATGTAATTGTTTCTATATGATTGCACTTCGCAATAGTATGTTTGTCCTATAGAATATGGGGCCGCACTCCATCGCCCTAATAATAAATATATATAAGACGACGAAAATATCCTTTTAATTTTAAATAAGTAAAAATATTTAACAAAAAATAACATATATATTCTTATTTACACTTCTTTTTAAATTAAACACTTTTAACAAAATTAAAATTATACAAAAAATATATCAATTGATGAAAATTGTCATCAATTTTGAGATCGTCCTCTTGAGTCTTGCGTTCATATTTACGCTAAATTAGTTTTCTTCCCTGATCGACAAAACAACTTCAATTTCTCATAAGATTCAACATCCTTCCCCTTTAATTATCATGTATTCTTCAATACTCTCGAACTAGATAAATATGATTTTAAATTGAGATTTAGAGTTAACCATCGGCCTTTTGAGGCATAGGTTGGGTGAACGAGGTTGGAGACTTGACGGGGACTGGGAGATCGAACTAGATAAATATGATTTTAAATTGAGATTTAGATGGTTATTTATGAGGCATAGGTTGGAAATTGGGATTTAGGGTTAAGAGGCTGCAATTGCTAAGAACACACTTAATTGATTTTGATTAGGAATGAAATCTTCTTTTTAATGTTTAACTGGTTTTTGAGTTTTTGTAATATTAAATAATAATTAGAAATAAAATATTAAATTTATAAATATGAGTTAATTTTGTTTAAGAAAATATTACAAGGATGATTTTTTTTTGAAGTCTCGTAAAATATTAAATTTATAAATATGAGTTAATTTTGTTTAAGAAAATATTACAAGGATGGTTTTTTTTTTTTTTTTTTTGAAGTCTCGGGTATCCTTTAACCATCGCCTTTTGAGGCATAGGTTGGAAAATGAGATTTAAGGTTAAGAGGCTGCAATTGTTAAGAACACACTTAATTGATTTTGATTAGGAATGAAATCTTCTTTTTAATGTTTAACTGGTTTTTGAGTTTTTGTAATATTAAATAATAATAGGAAATAAAATATTAAATTTATAAATATGAGTTAATTTTGTTTAAGAAAATATTACAAGGATGATTTTTTTTTTTTTTTGAAGTCTCGTAAAATATTAAATTTATAAATATGAGTTAATTTTGTTTAAGAAAATATTACAAGGATGGTTTTTTTTTTTTGAAGTCTCGGGTATCCGTTAACCATCGCTTTTTGAGGCATAGGTTGGAAAATGGGATTTAGGGTTAAGAGGCTGCAATTGTTAAGAACACACTTAATTGATTTTGATTAGGAATGCAATCTTCTTTTTAATGTTTAATTGGTCCGGTCTTGCACGGGCATATTTCTAAGTCCCAAATCTATACCACTAGGTCAACTCTTTGGAATTATTACAATTAAGAATGATTTAATAATTATATACACATTATTTGGATAATTAATTATTTCATCCTAATGCAAACCTAGATTGCACCATGACAATGAAAAATGAGGTGTTACTTTTTAATTTTAATTGATTCGATCCCTGTTATTATATTAGGGAGGGTGAACACCCTTCCTGATCTTTATTTTTCTTTTGTCACTTTTTGTCACTTTACTAAATACTAAAACTCTCATTTTAAATAATTAGGGTAAATTGATGAAGATTCCAACGAATTTAACCTTCACTCAAAACTTTAAATCATAGTGACAAAAACAAAAATTACATTAACATTGAATTAATCTAAACATGATATAAATTATAAGGAATTAACATACAAGAATTAATTCTCAACTTCTCTATAAATTCGGATTTTTAGATGAGACAAATTTTATTTTTAGTATCAGAGCCTCCAGGCAAACGACCTGAGTTCGATTCCTGCTGAAAACAACTTCACCCATTTAAATTGTCTACTTGATAGTCCTCCTCCCCCAAAGGGTAAGATGTAATAATTCGGTTGTCCAAAACACCAACAAAACTCATGAATCCAAGCAAACCAACCTATAATGGAATTAGATAAATTGCAACTTCAACCTATCAAATAACAAAACTCATGAATCCAAGTAAACCAACCTAAAATGGAATTAGATAAATTGCAACTTCAACCTATCAAATAGTGGTTCAAATATCTTTGGACATATATGATCAGCTGAGGATTAATCTAATAGAAATAATATAGTATTCTCCACATTGACATTGAATGAATATTATAATTTTATAATCAACTAATATTTAAAATATCCATGAGCATGTGAAATGATTAGAAATTTTTGGTCACGGGCGTTGATTTACGCTTTTGGAAATCCCTTTCACACGTCATTTGAAATTGACAATGTTGGTTACTTTAATTAAAAAAAAAACTCATATACAATATGTTATACTTCCTACGTGAAATATATCTAATTAAAATAAAATGAATAAAAATTTAAGAGTTAAACCTGGGCCACAAAGGGTCAAATTAGAACTAAGCTTAATTAAAATAATTTTTTCGCTCCTAGTTATTCTTCTACTATATATAAGACCAAAATATTAATATGTATTATATTGAAAAACATCGTACCATTCCATACTAAAACTAATACTTTTTCATAGGAACTCTATAAATTAATACTCATTGGACCACCAAAATTTATTAATTAAAAAATTATTAATTAATTATTTATATATTAATTAATATTTTATTATTTTATAATAAAATACTCAATTTACAAACACGTTTTAAACTTTCACTTAATTGATTTCATAAAAAAATAGATAATTGAGTAATTTTTCAAGAAATCTTCATAAATCATTCACGTGATGTGATATGTACTGTATTATATAAAAAATTATTAATTTATATTTTATTTGAGGTCTATAGAAATTATCAAAAATATATTATCTTTTAACGAATTATTAATTTAGCATCCTATTTTTAAATTGGGGTCGGCCAAAAATATTATTTTGTCGAGTTTATTTAATAATCGAATATTAATTTGTCGAGTTTCTACTCTATATTATTCTAAGGAGTACTTTTTTTAGGTCCTACTAGTACTATAACCCATTAGTATATGCTTTAAAATTGAAGCAATTGCCCATAAAAAGTTTGTCTACAAAAAATAACACCACTGAAGAATTTTTTTTTTTGAAAGGTTTACAAGATCATCAATACATGATAGATAATACAATTCTAAGTTCTAGATCTTTTAACCACATAGAATCAACTCGGCACCGTAGCTCCATCCAATCTTGAGGAAGAGGGAAACGAGTGAAACCTTTGTCCACCAAGAGAGCACAGATCTTCATTTTTCAATACGAGACACCCCACACTAAGGTATCAACATATTAAAACAATATAGAAAATAACATGCAGCCAAAGGATCACCAAGCACCGAAGTTCTCCAGGGACATCCAAATCCCAATCACCAACAGGTCCCAAAAGAGGGGAAAACGGGTCCCAAAAGAGGGAAAAACAGGTCCCATAGTAGGGCAGCGGGGCCGCATATAGCGTAGAGGAGTCGGAAAAACCGACGGCAACAGAAATTAAAAACAATACTCTAGAAACATGATACTACCAATACTGGAAAAATAAATCTATCTAAAAAAACCATAAAAAGAGAACAACCGATAAATTATCCAAACGGTCACCGTGGCTCCGTTAGGACAGATCTATCTTTTGAACCCTACTATCCATTTGAAGAAATCTACATAGGGAAGGCGACGGTGGCGGCGATTTCAGGCGACGGCGGCAATGACGGTGTAGTAATTTCTAGGTAGATCTAGCCAGATCTGTACCTATTACGAAAGGAGATGACGTAGAAAATGTATGCGGTAGTGGCGGGACGCAGTGTCGACGGCGGCGGCGGCGGCGAGCACCCCGAAAGCGGGAACCTTCGTCACTCTACATACCTTCAAGGTCGGATAAGAGGGAGTGGTAGGGGAGGGTGGAACGGCTGAATGAGGAGGGTGGGCGGCTGAGTGGGGAGGCTATACTGTATAGGAGGGCGGCAGTTTCTTTTACATTAGGGTTTTAGAGAGAGCCCTAATCATATGAATTATTTAGCAAATTCTATTGCCGAGTATTATTAACACCACTGAAGAATTCATGGAGTAGAATGGGCACTGCAGATTCATGAACTTGACAGCAAGGCCATAAATTTAATTATTAAATAATATTATATTTATATGGCCTTTTCTGTAATTACAAATAAATTTCGTAGTCTCCATACTCTTTGGAAGAAATCGAAAGGGTGATGATTGGATTTCATAAATCCTTTTCGAAGCAAGGGATTCTTTAATTCTATGTACGTGCATGCACTTTAGAGGTTGAATAAATATGCCACAATAATATCTATGACTTGTGAGATGAAACTAAAATAAATTTCATTTATCTACTAATTCAATTTATACTCCATTTGATCGAATTTTTCTTTTTCGTCTGTTCCAATTAAAATTATATACATATTATTTTTGCAAACTCTCTCACATTTCATTATCATCTCTAATATATCTACTTATTATATTATATTTCTTAACATCCGTACTTAAATGTTAGAGCTGTCAAAACGGGTTAACGGGACGGACCGATCAATAACCACCTCATCCCATCATTTTACGGGTTTTTACAAATCGATCCATGACGGAGACGGGTTGAAAAATATTCAACACAACCCAATCTATGGCGGGTTGCGGACTAGCCCACGTACTTTTTCATTATACATATATATATATGTATATATGTATATTATTTTTTTACGTGTATTATTATAATAAATTTTAAACAATATATAAATAATTACTAGAAATAAAAATAAAAACAAAGTACGAATAATTTTGGATAATCTTTGATTAAGTCCATCCCGTTGACGTTAATAATTTTATTCTCTTATAATAAAAAAGTAGACCTCAAGAATTTTTTGAGACGCATGAAGAGAGAAGAACAATCATGTGTAATATACTCTTTTAAAGGAGTTAATCCATTAAAAGTTTTGCTCTAACTTTAAACATGAATCCCACAAATATCCCACAAATAGACGGTGAAATTGACCCTTTAAATTAATCGGTTCAAGAACCAAATGACGGAAAAACCTAATGTATTTAGAAGCATATCAATTTAATTACAAAGTCCATTGTAAAAGATATGTGTCATAGTTATGCCACAATCATTAATTCCTACCCAATACTTTCCTGGCCTAATTGAAAGGCCCAATAAATTGAAGCAAAGTAGTCATCAACTTTGTCCGGACAAACTAGCCCTCTTTAATGGGCCTGTAATTTTATTTTATTTTTTTAAAATTTGAGGTACATTTATGGGCTATCTAAAGGACATGTTCATTGGTATGTTTGAACTATTGGTATGTATCTGTTATACGAAGATTTCAGTAAAAAAATATTAGTTTTTTTTTTCACTCGCACGTGTAAGAGAGTGTTTGGAAACACTATAATCAGTTTAAAAGCATTTATATTTGAAATAAAGGGTGTGTTTTGAAACACAAGTAACTGTTTCTAAAATCACTTATTTTCAAAGCGGTCTCTCTTTTAAAAAAAATGACTTTGATAGTCGTTTGTAGAGTTTCAAAACGCCCCCAAAATCACTTTTCATGTGTTTGTAAATACTAATAAGTGATTAAATTAATCACTTTAAAGTAAATTTGGAGAAGTACTCATGGACCTGCTTCTATGAGCTTCTCACTGCAATTTTACAATCTTATCCTCCTAATTTTTTCAATATTCTATGCATGTACCTTTCCATATCCAAAAGATATAGTGTATCAGTGTTTTCTCATTACTTCCTTATAGAAGAAATCATCATCACCTAGAAACAAACCCATCGCAGTGAAGAACATGTCCAATCAAGAACGAGATTTCAGTGTACAGGCAGCCGGTAAACATGTAGATCGCAAACGTGGAGTCAAAAAATCCTTCTGCGTTCTTTTTTATTATCCTCCAAGAAAACACGGTAAATTTTTTGAACCCTATGGAATCTCTCCAAATATTCTTCCTTATTATTATTTTTTTTTTTCAAGAAATCAAAACTCAATTAATGTTTCAATTTGTTCATATCGTGGATTTATAACTAGGTTAATCAAGAACTTGAGAGAGTTTCTACTCAAATATGTTGTTGGAAGAACTAACAAGGCAATTGTTCTAGATCCTTCTTCTTTATGTTAATGTAAATTGAAGTTATATTTATGTAGTTATGCTTTACATTGCTAATTCTTTTGGGTTTCTACTTAGTGACCTGCTATTCGAGAGGGTTACATTACTAAATTTTTTGTTAGTTCTTTTGAAAGAGTTTTACATTTTTAGTTATTTTGGGTTTACCTGTTGTTGTTTTGTTTTACAAAACTATTACATAATTTAGTTATATTTATGTAGTTATGGGAACACAAATGCCTTGATCAAGAAATTTTGAAATTAACTCCCAAGTGCAATCACAACCATTATCTGAACCATCTCAAAACATCGAAAGTAGTAGAGGTTGTAGTTCTATCCCAAATTCTAGTGCAAAAGCAAGTTGGGATCGTAGTGCTACAAAAGCATTTATTAAAATATGTGTCGAGGAGGTACAAGCTGAAAATAGACCTGGCAGTCTTTTCAATAGAGCTGGTTGGGAAAATATTAGAAAGAAGTTTAAGGTAATTACAAATCCAGACTATACGAGAATGCAACTTAAAAATCGTTGTGATGCTTTAAAGAAGGACTAGTTTTTGTGGATGAACTTGTTAAGAAACTCTACTGGACTTGGCTGGGATACTAGAAGAAGTACTCTGCAAGCAAGCAAAGAATGGTGTGCTAAAAAATTACACGTATACTTATGAAAGTTTTTTGTTGTTCCATTAAATTTGATGGATTTATTAACATATTTTGTTGTATTGATTTTATTTATTTTTCTTGTAGCATATTCCTGAAGCGGCTAAATTTCAATTTCAAGGACCTTTGTTGGTTATTGAACAAGAAATATTATTTTCAGATATTGTAGCGAATTGAGTAAGTGCATGGACTCCAAGCTCTGGTTTGATGCCACCCCATTTGGTTGATGAGTCAAATGATAATGTTGAGGGTCAGGAGGCTGGAATTAATGAACTTGAACCAGAATTTGGTTTTGATCATGAACAAAATCTTGAATTCGAATCTGATCCAAATATTGAAAGTGAGGATACACAACCCAATAATGCAAGAAGCAATCAAAGTAGAAGAAACGTGAGAATTGATAGTAGAATCCCTGTCCGTATCAATAAAAACAAGCGGAATAAAATCACATCTGCTGATAAAATTGCTAGGTCCATCGATCGTATGGTTGATAAGTTTACATGTGGTTCTGTTTCTTGCAATGGTTCCACGACAAGTGTTGGGAACTATACAATCAAAGAATGCGTAGATGTTTTATACACAATGTCTGAAGTTGAAGAAAGTGATAGCTTGTGGATGTTAGTTGTTCGGTTGTTTTTAAAGCCTTGTATGAGGGAGTTGTTCTTAGCACTTAGAACAAATGAAGTACATTTGAAGTGGCATCACAATGATTACGCATCTTCACGTTGAATATATTTGATAGGGGTTGTAGTTCAGTCTAGTTATGAAATATATGTTCAAACAATTATATTTACTATGTGTTTTGTTGTTATCCTAAACTAAGGTGACTAATAGGTAATGGTAAAGTCTAGTATGCACTCGAGTGCATGTTGTGCACCCTAGTCCATGTGCACTTTTCAATTTATAATAATTGAAAAGTGCAACACCATTTACCAAAAAGTGTAAGTCAGTAAACTGAAAAGTGCAACATGGACTAGGGTGCACAACATGCACTCGAGTCCATAGGAGATCGGGTGGTGAAATTGACAACAACGGCATCGAATTCAGATCCGAGACCACCAAGGAGATGTAAAACAAGGTCGTCATCGAAAATGTCATGTCCGGCAGCCTTGAGACTGTCTCCAAGAAACGAATGCGAAGAACATACTCATCAATGGACCGATCATCCTTTTTAAGAGTTTGAAGCTCGAATTTGAGAGACATAATTCGAGCCTTGGACTGAGAGCTATAGAGATCAACGAGAATGCGCCAAACCTCAAAAGCATGATGACATCTGCTAACATGACCGAGCATATTTTCAGAAATTGAGCTAAATAACCAGCTCATAAGAAACTGATCCTCCCTAATCCACTTAGCAAAATCAGGATTAGTGGTGATAGGATCAGAATCTAGATCAGAAATGGTTGGAGACGGCATGGAAACTTCATCGCAGAGCAGAATCGGTTCGAATCCATGACCACGAACCGTTGCCAGAACCTGAGATTTCCAGAAAACATAGTTCGTCTGATCTAGACGAATCGTAAGGGTGATGAATCGAGGCATCGGAGGATAAGGAACATCTGCCATGATGAGAAACAGAAATCGAAGTAGAGACTAGGATCTAGAGTGTGAAAAAAAATTAGGAAACAGGTCTAGAATTGAGAAGAGAGGAAATCGAGAATTCGAGATAGAAGATCTAAGAATTTTCCAAGCATTTCAAGAACTGACTGAAGGAGGGTTGCAACAGAGGATAGGAGTGCTAGAGGCTCTGATGATACCATGTTGAGAATTAAATGGGTATTTCATTCTTATTTACAATGACTGAGATTACATGTATATATAGGCAAGGCAAGAGCCATAGCCATAACCGTTTGCAGTTGCAGCTGCTATATGCTAGACTATTCTAGAGTATTCTAAAGCAATCCTATCTTGTTACAACTATACAGCTTTACAATGAGTGTGAAGATATTTAATTGGTATGTACATGTGGTCCCCATAGAGCATGTGGAATATGCATGAGTTGGTTATTCACGTGTACTCTAACAAATTGAACCGACTGTTGCACACACCTACACCTATTTTTATTCAAACCATCACCCATCAAATAATAAGATGGCCGGATTGGCTTTTTGATCACACTGATACCAATAAGTTTAATTTGAAAAGGCCAGGAGAATAGATAGAAATGGAAGAAGATATTTTATAAAGGAATGAAAGATTACACTGATAAGCAATAAGTTGGTAGAAAAGACAATCTTTTGAGCTATCGTATGACACTGAGAGGGCTAAGAAAAAAACCAGAATTTCTTCATCGAAACTAACGTACAAATGGATAATTGGTAGGCACCAGATATAAAGATGCTAATCACTTTATGATGTCTACAATGATAAAGTGTGGTTTTGGTTTTTACTGGAACTGATATGATAAATGGTCAAATGGATTGATTTTTTATTCTTAGCGTTTTATTGAGAACCTAAGCAGGGAGGTGGGGTTTACTTACATTACATTAACAGACATCCCACTTCTTCAATATAAGGTGATTCTTAATTCTACAAGTTCTAATTATTTTATATACTCACTACAAAAAAAATTGCTTTTAAAGACATGCAAAAATGTTATAAAACAATATCTATAATCACATTTTTTCTATTATCACATTAATTTTATGTGTGGTCTAAAGTCGTGTGAGGATAGCCTAATAAGATATTATCACACTTTACAATGAGAAGATAAATTAGATGTTATCACACTTTAAAATATACATTTGTATACTAATTAAAATTAAAATATAAAAAAATAAAACCCACAGAATTCGCCTTTGTGGGATTCGAACCCTGCACCTCTAGGAGGAAATGTGATGACTTTGCCACTATGCTACAACTTATTTATTATTACAAAATTACGTGAATATATATGTATATGAAATCAAATATGCAGTATAAATAATTTTTTTATATAAAGTTTATAAAAAAATGGAGAACTTTTATATTTCAATGTGATTATAATTTTTTAATAGGAAACGAAAAATATAAAAAAAATGATTTGCACTTGTTCAATGAATGACTTTTTTTTTTTTTAAGGAACCAATTTAAATTAATTTTTATTTATTCTTAAAATTTTAATTTAAGAAAAAAAAATCATCTAACTAAAAAAAGTACATTTTTTTATCAGCCAAATATAAAATGAAAATAAAAAATTAATATTAATTTTGAATTTTTATAATTATAACATAATAGTGTGGCATTAAATTTAATATTAACACAATTTTTTTTTTGTTAATGTGTAAATAACATACTTATTAACACACTTAAAATATAATGTATTTAAAAGGTACTTATAAACACATCTATTTTTAGTGTGTTAAAAGAGGTGTGACAATAGACAATGTTTATTATGGTGTGTGGTAATTGAGTATATATTCACACACTTATTATTCAATGTCTTTATAAAAACAAATATTAACACACTAAAAAATTTAATGTGACTACATAATAGTTTTTACAACATTTATTTTACAGTGTGACAAAAAGCATGTGACAAAAGGCCTTTTTTCTTGTAGTGACTTTTGATTAGATTTATATGATTTTGAGATAATTATTTAAAGGGTTAATTGCAAATTAAATCACCACCTTTCTCTAGATTGCAATTTAATCTAAACTTTTGAATAATTGCAAAAAAAATCACCACCTTTAAATTTTGTTGCAATTTAAACTTCTTAATAGTCTCATTTGTACCCAAATCTAACGTGGCTAGCTGATGTAACACCCCCTAATGAAACAACATTGTTTTTTTTATTTCGATTTAATCTCAAAACGTCAACTTTGAGCATAAATGAGGTTGTCTAGAAGTCTAAATTGCAATAATATTGAAAGGTGGTGATGTTGGTCCTTGGTGGAGTATAACACAAGTGTAGGGGGGGGGGGGAATGCACTTGTGTATGCAAATTCTTTTTCTTTTTGACAAACTGGTCTTATCAGGCAATTAAGTTGTCTCACAACTGGCCTGAGTGTGAACTTTGATAGATACTTGTCCTACTGATTACTATTGAGTGATCAGTTGGCTAAATATCTAAAAGAGTTGCTAAGTGCGGAATGTGGTTGGCCTTTGACTTAAAGAAATACTCCAAGTTAATTTCTGAAAAGATACAGGTTATCAGGGACTTTGTCCAAAACAGATTTTCTCACTTAGTGAGTTTTGCTTCTTTAAAATATGTTTGAATGTAAGTGCAATAAAGAATGCAGTAAGTACATGGCACAAAAGTTTATAGTGGTTCAGAGACTCAAGCTCTTACATCCACTTTTCCTGATTGAACAGGATAATTCCTTCACAATGGAATTAGCTTGTTTTATAGTGCCAAGGTGCACTGATCAACAACACTCTCTTAGTGTTTTGATCCCTAGGATAACCTGAGTCCTAGTGCTCAATCTCTCTGAGTTAAGACTGTGTTTCACAATAACAGTCCTTTGAAAGCTTGATGATAGTTTGATAGCTTGTAGTTGGATATTTGAATCCCTTGATCACTTCTGTATTTATAGACAAATTTGAGCAGCTAACCGTTGGAGGGATATCAATTCAAATATGTCTATTTGCAGCACCATTGAAACGGCTATGAAACTTGGCATCCTTTTATCCACTGTGTAAAAGGGATCTTCAATGGTTGCTTGAATGAATGTGTTGACTTCTGAAAAATGCGGCTGAGAAGACTTGTGTCAGATTCCAAATATGCACATTTTCCAAGGTTGATTTGTGGCAAACTCTACACTCAATCAACGGTCAGATGGGACAAGCTCCCTGAACATTCCTGCTGCAGTTTAGAATGTTCCAACATTCATTCAATGCTTCATTCTTTAATGCTCTAAGTCTTTACTGCTTGGTTCAGGCATGATTGGCAATAAATGCTTCATTAAATGTGTCTTTTGTGGGCTTGGTCATTCAATGCTCTTGATCATTTGTACTTCAACTGTCTTGATCATTTGCATTTATGAGCATTGTTTTACTGCTCTTGGTTTCTTCAGCTAAGTTGTCCACTTGGTCAGTCTGTCTTGTAAGTTCAGCAACTTTGTCCTATAGACTTATCAAGCTGCCTAACATTCCAGCTTTGGACAACTATCCTGAACACTAAAATCTCACAAAATTTCTGAGATTTTTCACTTAAGCAATCTACAAATTCAAGTGTACTGAGACAACTTGCCTGAACTAGACTTGAGCTTATCTCAACTAATCTGAACATCATCAATCAGGGGTTTTGGTATCTAAATCAAAATCATTTTATTCTCAACAATTTCCCCCTTTTTGATGATGCCAAAACCTATTACAAAGGGGACTTGACTTATACTATACTTTACCTTCAGGGAGAGTGAACTGGTCAACTTGCCTAAAAGAAACTGTTAGCACAATAAATCAAGTAAGATATGTCATGATAGGTTAGTTGAGATAATGAGTTGTTATCTCTTGATAGAAACATAGTGATCCTTTTATATAAGTCATAGAGCATTACAGAGCTGAAAATTAAAAAGGACTCACTAGTCTAGAACTGCAAAATAACAACAAACATAAAAATCATAACAGCAAATAGGGAAAAAATGAACTTATCCATCACAGAGTTCCATCATCTTGAGGAGCAATGCCATACTGAGCCCATACTCTTTTCTTCAGTTCCCAGATCTCTTTGTTGGTTCCTTTAGGGCCAGGCTTCAACTTCTCCATCCTCATGATGTTGATGAATTCTTCCAGTATCTTTCCCTCATCAATTAAGTTCCCATTGAACTTAGGAGGCATGTACAGAATGGGACTAGGGGCCTTGAATTCAACTCTGGCCATCTCAGCTGCTGCAAACAGCTTTTGGTAGAGGTCCCTATGGTTCTCAAACATAAACTGCACAAAGACTTCATCTACACTCTCTTCAAGCCACTTTCCAATGACATAAAAGTCATATACAAAACTTCTCTTGGCCTCCTCCCATGCATCATTCAGTGAGATTGGAACCCACTTATCATGGTGAGGGTACTGAGTGTCCCATCTTTGCAGCATTTGAGGTTTAAGTTTTCTGTAAGAGGCCCTCCTTCTTGGAGCTTTGAAGTTTGCCCTCCTTCCATCTCTTGCCTTGTTGGCCTCAACCAACTGATCCATTCTTTCTTTAGCTCTTAGAAGAGCTAGCTTCTCCTGTGTTTTTGGATCCTTTCCAAATCCTTCTTCAAACAGCTTAGAAGGATCATCAGCAAGCTTGGGCACAACAACTTCAGGCTCTCTGTCCTGTACCTCCTCTTCAACTTCTTCTTCAATGGCAGGCAACTTGGCTGCTTTCTTCAATCTCTTTGATTGCCTTACTGGAGTAGATTCCTCAGACTGAAATTCTGATGGCAAAGTCAGGCTGGTTGGGAATTCATTAAAGGCTTGCAATTCCTTACTTTTTCTTTCAGATGACCTTGTCACCTTCCCCCTTACTTCATCAACCTTCTCTTTGGGTTCAAGTCCTACTGACTCACCACCAGGCCTTTGTTGCTTCCTTGCCTGACTCTCCATTGTAGACATCATGGACTCTTTGACAGCAATTTGAATCTGTTCTTCCTCAGTCAAGTTCTCAATGTTCATTAGGCCTTTTCCTTTCCCAATGTCTTCTACTGCCTCCTCCTCAGCATCAGGGACCTTCTCCTTTCGTTTGGATTCACCAATAACCAAGGTTCCCTTTGCCCTTGCTCTCTCTCTTTCCCCCTTTTTGGCATTATCAAAACACTGGGGCTTTAATTCACTCATAGTGACAGAGAGATGTGAGTGAGCATGAGTGAGGGACTTCAAGTCCTGCAGTAGGTAAACATTCTCATCATGAATGTTTTGCATTTTGTCATCTGCCATGCTCAAGAATGTGTGGACAGGTTTCATCTTTTGAGCAACAATGGCATCTAAAGTGGCTTTCAGTGATTGATCAAGTTTGGCCTGAAGTTGATCAGACACTTTGGCCATTAGTTCAACAGTGAACTTCTCTGCAGCTTCTTTCACCATTGCAGCTTTCAACTCTTCAGCTTTCTTTCTTTGTGCAGCAGTCGTTTGCCTTAATGCATCTTTGATTGTCCTTCTCAAGGCTCTCACATTATGCTTGTACAGAACTTTGAGGCCTTGCTGCTCTTTCTGCACAGATTTTGTGAACTTGACCATCTCCTCCTTTGCCTTTGTTACCTCTGTTGAAACTGTTTGTAGTCCAGTTTCAACACCACAGATTCTTGCATCCAGTGTTGGCAAGATTACTTCCTCTGAACCAGTTAGCCTCATCTCCACAGAGGCTAGAGTCTTTCCTTGGCCGTCTAGGGTATCAATTGTTGCTGCATGTGCCTTACCAACTTCCCTTACCAAAGTATCCAACTTCTCTGATTGTTCTTCAATAATATTTGCAGTTTGAGTAGCAATCTGAAAGCCTGCTTCAGAGGTGTTGGCTTGCTCAAAGTACATCTTGTTCAATGTGGATACATTGGCTGAAACTGCTTCAAGATCAATATCAGCATTGACTGGTATATCAGTAAGGGAGGCATCTGCAAAGATTTGCTCAATTGTAACAGCTACAGAATCTGCAAAACTAAGAGTGTTAGTAAAAACTCCCTCAACACCCTCATTCTTTTTATCTCCCAATAGGCCTGATTCATCAGCACCTATACTCTCATTTTCAACTTCTTTCTTTTCTTCATTTTCAATTGATAAGCTCACATTCACTTGAGAATCAGGCCTCCTTTCACCAAGGGATTCATCAAGTTCAGATTTGACTTGAAGAATAGTCTGACTCTCATATTGGGCTGCACCCAATATTTCTACTTCATCTCCCTCTATAATTGGTGCACTCAGGGAACCTGTAATCACACAATCCTCACCATCATCTCCCTCTGAGTTTTCACCACTATTTGCCTTTTCAACTCCTTCTTTTTCTAAACCTGACACCTCCATATCCTCAACAGGATCCACAGAGGGCAGTTGTTGGGAGATCACAGTGCTTGGGCATCCCAAGGCCACTGAGTCATGTTAATTTTAGTCATTTCCACTAAACCATTTCCAATTTTGCTAAATTGTTTGTAAACATGTTAATTTTAGTCTTTACATAAATTTAAATTTAAACGAAATACTCACTCTACGTCTATAAATTTTCCGCTACTTTTATCACACATACGGAGTATTAAGTAAAGTGATTAAATAATGGGGAAATTATTGTTAAGGTCATTTCACTAAGAGATTTATCTAATAGGGCATAGGTTTTTTTTTTAAAATCTATTAGAGTCAAAATGACACCTAATAAGACATTGTTGCCCTTTACCCATTTAAATAATTTGAAATTAATAAAAATTAATTGGATTTACATCAAATCTTTTGAATTAATGCAGTTCTTGGTTATACGCATATTCCTAAAATTAAACAATTCGAATTAATTGTTAATTATTCAAACAAATAAAGTATTCAAATATTCCTAAAATTAAGCAATTTGAATTAATTGTTAATTATCCAAACAAATAAAGTTAAAAATTCTGAATTTTATGATCAAAAAATAAGCGTGTCATAGAGTATACAATTCCCCATATGTTGAATATGCATATATATATATATATATATATATATATGAAATAGATTATGAATTTTAATATGAACAGTGAAATGAATTTTGGTATGTAGAAATGGGTTATGAAAGACATATGTTAATTTCAATATGAAGTTACAAGACTGAATTTTTTGGTATGCATAAAATAACATGAACCAATGTGCACAGATTGACATGCATATCAATATTAAAAATAGATGTGCACATTTGTAAATGACATATTCAAAAAGCGGTTTGTTGTGATGTAGGGATTTCATACTTAATTCAGTTAATATCACTGGAAAAAATTGTTTAGAATAATAAGACGAAGACATAAAATGATAATGCCTACATCGGTATCCATGTTTCATATGGAAAGTTCATTTTGATATGAAGTTGTAAGAGTAGTATATGCACCTTTCAGATGCACTGCGAATAGCAATTGAATAATAAGTCTATCGAAATTCAAGCTGGAAAAGCTGATTGTAAACCAAACAACATGTGAATAAAAATAAAGGTCGTTTCAATTTTGATGAATTTCCAACAAGTACATACTACAAAAAGAAATACAGCAAGTACATACTAGGGAAAATGTGGGTGTTCATATAAGCAGGCTAGATTGTGTATTTTGTTGGTGCCAGAGGATTGTCAATTCCAGAATCGAAATCGGCAGAAGTTGGTTGAAACTGTTCAAATTAACACTATTCTTTGCAACAACAATCAATCCCTCATCGCCTATCCTATTAGTTCTCCACCCATCGATATGAAGCTTCCTCCACTTCTTAAGAAGCTCCTTCACAATACCTGGATACAGAAATAATCAAGAATTACAACTTCATTTACAAGACTATCATAACTGAACCAATTAACAATATATACTTTACAAACAGGTCCCTTCTGGTTCCAATTGTGGTATAAGAACTTGATAAACAAAACTAAATGTAATCGTCCATTGGAAACTTTTTTTTCTCTATCACTCGAGAAAGAAGGCAACCCTGTTTTATCACAAATCACGAGCCAGCATCAATCAACAGCTATCTCAGGTGACCCTTACACGTTTTTTAAATGTAAAGTATCTCAGAGCACAAAAATGCCTTTGAGTCACCTAAATTAGCAACTAGAATTTGAGCATCTGCTAGAAGTACAGCTGTCGCTGTAGAGCCAGAGTTGAGGTTGTATCTTGATGCATCCTTCACAAATTATAGCAACTTAAGCAAATATGTGGAATCAGTATACTGCATCTTCACATTCATGGATAAAACTAACCTTGGAAAAAGTTGCATCAATATCATGGATTGCCCTCAATAATGCTTCCCTCAACAATTCAAAGGGAAACAATCCATCAAAAATAGCTGATAACGTCACATTGAACCTGTACAAAAGTATCAATTAAAAAAAACTGAGTTCCTTCAAATACAACAATGCAGAATTACATTCAAGGTTGCCCCAATAAATATACTCACTCACATCCAAACGACAGAAACAATATTTTACATAAATCAAAATGAACAGAGTCACGGCAGAGTATCAACAAAGCGCCAGCTGATATCAAGTCAATTGTGAGAAAGAGGAGATTGAATTTTACCGCAGGGGATGGCGATCTTACTTCTAAACAGGAGATTGAATTTTACCGCAGGGGAGGAGATTGAATTTTACCGCAGGAGATTGAACATCACAGCCATGGTGGGGGGAGACCTCCGGCGAAGGTTTACAGCGACTCAGCGTGGGAGATGGAGTCCACGGCGAACAGATCAGCCATGGCGAAGGGGGCGACGACCGTGGCCATGGAGGGGGCGGCGGGGAGGTAATGGGCAGCGACGACGGCGACCAAGGTGGGGAGGGAGCTCGACCGATTGGGGTGGGGGGAGGGATCTAGGGTTTTGGTTTTTTGGGGAATGAGGAGATTGAATTTTACCGCAGGAGATTGAACATCACAGCCATGGTGGGGGAAGACCTCCGGCGAAGGTTTACAGCGACTCAGCGTGGGAGATAGAGTCCACGACGAACAGATCAGCCATGGCGAAGGGGGCGACGACCGTGGCCATGGAGGGGGCGGCGGGGAGGTCATGGGCAGCGGCGACGGTGGCCAAGGTGGGAGGGAGCTCGACCGATTGGGGTGGGGGGAGGGATCTAGGGTTTTGTTTTTTTGGGAATGAATGTGCCCTATAATTTGGAAATTAATTGATAACAATTAATTATTATTTTAAATTTCGAATTACATTTCAAATATATAAATTAAAGGAGTATATGAATATTAAGGGTAAATACAGTTTTTTGACACTAAATTGACCTTATTATGAAATTTTAAAAGTTGTATGTTTTAGTTGCTTAATAGTCTATAGAAATGACCTTATTAGGGAATATTTTCATTAAATAATAGATATAGTACAAGTGATGTGATTGATAGAAGGAGAGAGATAGAGAGAAAAAGTAAAATGTAAAATGAAGTGTACAAATAAAAAATTAAAAGCATTTATAAAAAATGGTATGAGAAGCTTATATATAAACAAACGTACCAAAATGGTAAAATGAGAAACTTATAAGCGAACGGAAGGAGTAATAAATCTAGGGAGTAATAAATCTAAGATTAATTTATCAATTCAAACCTCTTAAATTAAAAAAAGGTACTTTCAATTTTCTTCTGCTCGTTAGCCTCTTTATTTAAAGTATTTAGCCCGCCGTAAAAAAAAAATCTGGCTCCGCCTTTGTTTGTTGAGGTTTATTGGGAGATAGCAGCAAATGTCGGAGTGGAGTTACCAAGGAGAGAAGTAAGGCAAAGATGAAGAGTAAGACGAGAAATTCTCAAGAATGATGAAGCTCAAGAGGCTGGAAATCGAAATCCATTGGTGGTGGGTGGATATCATTGGAATCAAATCATAACAGGTATTGAGGATCTTGATGCAAGATTTGGGTTACATTGGATATTACTTCACAGCGGTGATGACTATCACATTGCTAACAACCATTTTACTTGCTCGCAACCATCGCCCAGGCGCTAGAGAGGAAGAATGTGGTGTACTCCTATTTTTTTACCCACGTATTTAACTATTGTTGAAAGCCCTTATGTTTGAGGGAATGTTGGGTGGAAATAAGAGACGTGTATTTGTTTTCTTTTTCATTGTTTTGGTGTATTTGTTTTGTTCTAGTCTTTGGTAGGATTAAATTTTCTTATGAACTTATTATCTAGGAGTTGTGTAAATTTTATTTTTTGAATGTGTATGGATGTCTTTCCTACTATAGACTTTGCTCTAAAATTAGAGGCTTACATAGAAGTGGGCCTATTTGGCCCGACTCGTTGGGCTTAATGGGCTAAGCTGGATTTGGCCCGTCGGCCCATGGGTAGCCCGTTTGACACGATCAATATTTTTTCTTTCGGCAAATAGATAATTAAAATAAGGGTGGGACTATTTACACCTCCATTTCGGTTTAGAACACTCCCCCTATGAGTTTAATAATAAAATAATGATGTAAAAAACCAAAAATACCCTTCGAATCATATTACACTGCTAAATGCACCCCCATTACAAATGGCATCCCTCCTTCACCTCAATTTTATCCAACCGCCGCCGCCGCCGCCACCACCACCACCACCACCACAAACAACAAACAATTCAGAACTTATAAAAATTTCAAATTTTATTTTTAAATTTCGACGAACCAGTGTCGACCATATTCAGTCTCGTCGACATTGGTTTGTCGACGAGATTGTACATGATCGATATTTGTTGATCGAAAAAAAAAATTAAAAAACTCGTCGACCACTCAAGGTCGACCAAAAATACAATCATCGACACCCTGTTGTCGAAGGGGTGTATTTGGATCGACCTTGAGTGGTCGAAATTACGAAAAAGAAGAAAAAAAAATAACAAAACTCGTCGACCACTCAAGGTCGACCAAAAATACACTCGTCGACACCCTGTTGTGGACGGGGTGTATTTGGATCGACCTTGAGTGGTCGAAATTAAGAAAAATAAGAAAAAAAAAACAAACCTGGAATTTGGCCGATGGACGGGAGCGGGGGCCGTTAATCGGAGAGGGCGACGGCAATTGGGGGTAGGGGTAGGGGGGGTAAGTGGGTGGGGGTGGGGGGTAAGGATATATATATATATATATATATATATATATATATATATATATATATATATATATATATATATATATATTTGTATCTGCTGACGGGATGGAGGGCAGGGGTGGTGGAGGGGGAGGGAGGGCACGGGCGATGGGGGTGGTGGAGGGGGAAGAAACGACGGTGGAGGTGGGAAAGGGGAAAACAGAAAAGAAGAGAGGAAGAGAGAGGGAAAATTAGGGTTTTTGGAGGTGGGGTGTGTTTAGTAGATAGGTTTTTGGGACAAAATGGTATTTAAGATAATTCAAGGGGGTGCATCTATCCTGACAAATTTTAGGGGGAGTGCATCAATCGGGGGAGTGTTATAAACCGAAATGGAGGTGTAAATAGTCCCACCCTTAAAATAAATAAAGTGTTTTATATTTAAATATTATTGTGTTTTTATTTTATTTTATTTTGACTTTGAAATTTGAACTTATTAATTATTTATAATTTTTTTTAAAGTTGTTATGTAGTGTAATGTTATTTACTATTATCGATTATGAATTATCTATAGTTAATACATTGGTATTGCATAATTTTAATTTTAATTATTTGTATAAACAAAAATTATATGTGAGTATGTGATCAATATATATATAATTTTTGCTAAAAATATTTTTAAAAAAAAATTATTTCATGGCTGGGCCGGAATGCTAGCTCAACGGACTAGGATGGGCTAGGCAGCACTCACATTTTATAGGCCCGACTAATTAAAATATTTTTTACTCGTTACCCCACATATATTTTTTATAATTAAAATATGATTTAAAAAAAATATGTATAAAAAAAGTGAGTACGCTTTTGGTGGATAGAGGGAGTATTACTTATTTTACTAAAAAGTTATGCATTAGTTGCACCGTTGAGCTAATACACTAGGCAAATACTTGTATGTATTGGTTATACATGACTTGATCCAATTTTTTAAAATGGTTGAATAATATTCATAGATATGGACTGAGTTTTTAGATAATTGATAATTCATCGTTATTTCCCCCTTATGAGTTCACCCCAATTTTTATTTTGAAGAAATTTACATGTAAAAAAAATATTATATTATCCTTTTAACAATTAAATTAAATTAAAATTTATTAAAATCATAATTATACACCAACCATCGAGTCACCAACGAATCACTGCTAAGTCACGTATTATATTGTTTTTTAAATTTTCGAAAAAAAATACTGGAAAAAATTTGAATCTCAAAAATAAAATTCGAGATAAAAATTTTCAGATTTTTATTTTCAAAAAATGACCAAAACTTCAAAAATAAACTTCTGAAAAAATACAAAAAAAAAAAAAAAAGGAAAAAAAAACTAGGATTTTTTAAAAATTTTTTAGGACATTGATAAACGTACGGTAGATTGTTATAATGTATTGATCTACTACAATAGTTGCAATTATGCAGTTTACAATTAAATTCCAATATTTGTTTTTTGTAAATCCAATCCATATTGTGAAAAATATGTTCAACTTAGTACAGTGGTGAACTTTCTGTTATGTAGTTTTCTTTTTTTTACTACATGTTTGTCATGATAGAATACACATTGATGTTACTTCTATATATATTTTTTTTTTTAATAATTTATCTATTATTGCTGACTTTTTTTTATCATATCAAACTCTTGATATGACTGCAGGAGTGAGCAACTTTGAGTTTATCAAACACCTCTCCAATTGCTAGTATAGAATTAATTTAAATATAGTATAGTATTAGTTCATATACGGTATAATATTATTTTAGATACTGTATAATTTTACCTTGTCTAGTTTGTTCAAGTATATCAACAATTATTATTTATTCTCTTGATACTAGACTCAGTGGTATAATATTAGTTCATATACAATATAATACTCCCTCCATCCACCAAATGTAGTCCCATGGGGATGCATCACAATTTTTAATAAAAAAGTAGATAAAGTAAGAGTATTATAGGGTATTGTGGAGTCCATTGTGAATAAAGTGATTGTTTGTGAATAAAGTTAATGGCATTTTAAGTAATTAAGTGATGGTTGAAGGGTGATAGTTTCCATAAAGAATATGAGACTACATTTTATGGACAAAGAATATAAGGCAAATGAGACTACTTTTCATGGACGGAGGGAGTATTAGTTTACGTGCAATAGTGTTTTAGTTTATATACATTATAGTATTAGTGTTGTTGGGAAATAAAATGATTTTGATTAAGATACAAAAAACCCCTGATTGATGATGATCAGATTAGTTGATATACAATCAAGTATGTATCAGTCTAGTTGTCTCAGGATAGTTGAGACAGTAAGAATTTCTTAAGTCTAAATTTCATAAATGTTGTGAGATTTATAGTTCAGGATAGTTGTCCAAAGCTGAAATGTTAGGTAGCTTGTTAAGTGTTAAGACAAGTTTGCTGACTTCATAGAGACAAGGTTGCTGAAGGGGACAATATGGCTGAATGAACAAAGATAAGAAGACAAGCTACATTGTACTGATAAGAGCAACATCAGATCAGCCTTCGATGTTTTGATGATCTAGAGCATTGAATGATGATGATTACTCAGAAGACAAATTTAATGGAGCATTTATTGCCAACAAGCCTGAACAAAGCATTGAAGACTTAGGAGCATTAAAGACTGAAGAATTGAATGAATGTTGGAACATTCCAACTGCAGCAGGAATGTTCAGGGCACTTGTCCCATCTGACTGTTGGTAGAGTACAAAGTCTGCCACAATCAACCTTGGGAAGTGTGCATATTTGGAAACTGACACAAGTCTTTACAGCCGCATTTTTCAGAAGTCAACACATTCATTCAAGCAACCATTGAAGAGCTCTTTACTCACAGGATAATAGAAGGTTGCCCTCCATAGCCGTTTCAAGGAAGCTGCAAATAGACAATTTGAAATGCTATCTCTCCCACGGATAGTTGATCAAATTGCTCTATAAATTCAGAAGTGATCCAAGGATTCAAGTATCCAACTATCTGCTATCAAACTATCATCAAGCAATCAAGGGAAACCAAAGTTATTCTTAAGAATCCCAAGTTTCCTGATCACTTCAAAAGTTAAGCCATTCTTTGTAAAATCCCAAGCTTAGCATTGACATATCCTAAGCCATTACATTGTTCTTATTGTAAAGGATATCTCAATTAGTTGGAATCCAAAACCTCAAACCCTTACTTCATTGAGTGAAGTAGTGTTTGTTGTAGAAGTGAAGAGTTAAGGACTGTTATTGAGAAACACAATCTTAACTCAGAGAGATTGAGCACTAGGACTCAGATTATCCTAGGGATCAAAGCACTAAGATAGTGTTGTTGATCAGTGCACCTTGGTACTATAAAACAAGTTAATTCCATTATTAAGGAATTATCCTGTTCAATCAGGGAAAGTGGATGTAGGTGCTTGAGACTCTGAACCACTATAAATTGTTGTGTCATTTACTTACTGCACTCATCTTCTTACTTACATTGCCTACAATTAATCATTCTTAAAAAGTCAATTTCAGTAAGTCAAGGAAAACTGTTTTGGACAAAGTCCCTGATCAACTGTTTGTTTTTAGAAATTAACTTGGAGTATTCTTTCAAAAGGCCAACCACATTCCGCACTTAACAACTCTTTTATATAGTTATCCAACTGTTCACTTCATAAGTTTTCACTAGGACAAGTATCTATTGAAGTTCACTCAGGCTAGTTGTCAGACAACCTCCCTGATTAGATCAAACTGTTTTAAAAAGAAAAGAATTTGCATACACAAGTGCATTTCCCCCCCCCCCCCCCATACACTTGTGTCATACTCCATCTAGGACCAACAAGTGGTATCAGAGCAGGGGTTCAAAGACCACTGCCTCTGAAAATCCATCTGGTTTTTCAAATCACAATTTTCTGTGGTCACTGAACTGATCCAATTTCTGAAAAAATTATTTGTGTTTATCTAACCAAATTATCTAGAAATGGCAAACATTGCAGTTCCAGGAGATGTTGTCAACACCATCAACAACATGGGTCCAAATCAAGTGAACCATATTTCACATCACAAACTGCCAATGTTCTCAATAGAGAACTATGACTTCTGGAAGATCAGGATGAGAGCACATCTTGCCTGCCAACATGATGAAATGCTCAAAGTCATCACCAGAGGACCATTCACCTTCACCAAGCTAAATCCCAAGGTCACAGATGCTCAGAAAGCAGACCCAGGGGAACTACTTCCAAGGGATGAGGATGAATTGACAGCTGAAGAAAGAAAAAGGCACAACCTAAACTACATTGCCATGAACACTTTGTACCCGACTATTCCAGATGCAGTGATGGGAAGAGTGTATCACTGCACCACAGCAAAAGAGATCTGGGATACCCTAGCACTCATGTGTGAAGGTACCCAAAAGATTAAAGAAAACAAGCTTCAAGTGGCCATCCAAAAATATGAACAATTTACTATGGATCCCAATGAAACTATTGATCATCTTGATGGCAGATTCACTGACATCATGAATGAGATAAACTCTCTTGGCAAGTTCTATGCCAAAAGAGAAGTTGCACTGAAAATCCTAAGAAGTCTCACATCCAAGTGGGATATATATTCAGTTATGATGCAGAACACCAACAACCTTGACAACATGCCCATGCAGCAAGTGTTCTCTGAACTCAAATCATATGAGTTTGATCTGAACAGAAAGAAGGTGCATGAAGAGCCATCCTCCTCAAGCAAAGGTGTTGCATTCAAAGTTGTTGAGACAGAAAAGAAGAATGCACAGAGATCATCTCAAACTGTCTCTAAGACTGAGATGAAAGAGGAGCTGGCACTCATGGCTAGGAGATTTGAAAAGCTCAACTCCAGATTTGGTAGATACAAAAAGTTCTACCAAGACAACAGGACCAGGAGAAGATTCATCTCTCCTGACAGCAAATCAGAGGACAAACTCTCTGATGAAAAGAAAGAAGATAAATATGCTGATAAAAAGAAGTACAGCAAAGGTGAACCATCATCATCCAGGAGGAAGGAGTCCTCAAGCAAGAGGAATGATGATGAAGATGTGTGTTACAACTGCCAGAAAAAGGGTCATTTTCAGTATGACTGTCCTGACCTAAGTTCAAAAGAAAGAAAAGAGAGGCAGAATAAAAGAGACAAGAGGTTGAACAACAGGAAGGCCATGGTAGCTGGAGAATCAGCAAGTGAAGAAAGTGTGTACTCATCTGATGATGGGCTATTCTCCAACAGTGACAGTGATGAGGACTGTCAAATGGCCTTTGAGAATGAAGAGGTATGTTCATCTTCCAACTCTTCAAATAACACACATGAGTCTAGTGAAATCCACTTAAAACTCAACTTTGGAATGTTACTAGAGGATTTCACCAGATTACAAGAAGTATGCAATATGGCATTGAGAGAAAATGAACAATTGAGATCTAAAGTCAAAACCTCCAACCTTCCTGAACCTGAGTTTGACATTAGATCAACTGAGTTGTGTCAGCAGATTGTGAGAGAACACAATGAAATGTCTCTTAAAGTCTCTGAACAACAAAAGTTGATTGATGAACAAAATTTGGCTCTGAAGAAAAAGGACTTTGACCTTAGAACTCTTCAAGCTAAATTTGATAATCTCTCAAATGAATTTGATACTCTTAAATTAAGTGAGGGGAGCCTAAAACTAAAAATGTCTGCCTTGAACAAATTCTCTAAGGCAATAGAGGAAATTCAAGGGTTTCAAAGACCAATGGCTCAAAGAAGTGGATTAGGCTATAATCCATTTGAACCCTCACCTGGTCTTAGCATTGCTTCAACAAGAAATACTAAGATGGCCTTTATAAGGTCAGTGGCTCAACAAAAATAAAATGAAATGGAAGTGAATCAACCACTGATCAAGGGTAAGGGTAAGGAAACCCTTATACCTGCTCAAGTGAACAATGCTCCCAAACCCAAACCAAAGGAAAAGGTTAAGAACATTGTACACAAGAGAAATGAGTTTCAGAAGGATAGGACCAATGGAAGGTCAACCCATCTGAACACTCATCAGTGGAGTTGTCCAAAATCTACTCAGAAGAGGCCAACTCAAATGAGGCAACCTCAACTGGACAGATTGAGGCCCAATCCCACTGATAGGTATAACAGTTTCAGGAAGCCTAGACCCTTCATGCCAAAGGGAAAAGACCATCCTAGCTCCTATCCTCAAAGGTCTTACCAAGCTGCACCTAAGTCTAGTAACTTCAGGAGACATGTCCCAAAGAACTTCACTAACTCTCCTGAACCTTACAAGACTAACACTTATGCACAGAAACCACCCAAGGCATTTAAGGGTAGGACTGTGTATGTAGATGTAAATGGAAACCAAGTCAGTCACTTTGAGTCAATCAGAGTAATTAGGCAGATTTGGGTTCCAAAAGGTACAGGTAAGTAGCTAACCCCCTAGGACCCAACATTCAAAGGGTACCTAAAGTTTGACTTTGCAGGGTTGCAAGGACCACAAGAAGAAGAGAAGCATAAACAAAAGAACAACATGGTACTTGGACAGTGGATGTTCAAGACATATGACTGGGAACAAGGAGCTTCTCTCAGAATTCATTGAAAAAGATGGTCCTTCAGTAACCTTTGGAGATAGCTCTCAAGGGATCACAAGAGGTTATGGTACATTAAATATTGGTAATGTAAAAATTACTGATGTTTCATATGTCCTAGGCCTAAAATATAATTTGCTATCTATAAGTCAAATCTGTGATAGAGGATATAATGTTGAATTTGCACCAAATGAATGCATTATCAAAGACAAATCAACACAACAGGTGCTACTAACAGGGGTGAGAAAGGGAAATGTTTATTTGGCAGATTGGAGCAAAACCCCTAAAGCAGTCTGCCTTGTTGCCAAGAGCACAAGTGAGTAAAGTTGGCTATGGCACAAAAGACTGAACCACCTGAACTTCAAAACCATCAACAAACTGGCAAGGAACTCTCTAGTGAAAGGGCTACCAAATCAAGTGTTCACCAAGGAACATGTATGTCAGCCATGTCAAGAAGGAAAGCAAATCAAAGCTTCATTCAAAGGGAAGCCTGTCATTTCCACTGAGAGAGTTCTCCAGCTACTACACATGGATTTATTTGGTCCAATTATACAAGTAAGCATAAATGGAATAAAATATGCTTTAGTAGTTGTTGATGATTTTTCCAGGTACACTTGGGTAGTATTCCTCCTAAATAAAAAGGAAACTCAAGTCAAGCTACCTGAACTACTGATGAAACTAAGCAATGAAAAGGGCCTAAGTATTGTCAAAATCATATCAGACAAAGGCACTGAATTCATAAACTCATACATCAATGAGTACTGTAGTAAAAATGGCATCTCTCATGAGACTTCTGCACCAAGAACTCCTCAGCAAAATGGTGTTGCTGAAAGAAGGAACAGAACCTTGAAAGAAGCAGCAAGAACACTAATTGCTGAATCCAAATTGCCTAAAAGGTTCTGGGCTGAAGCCATCAGCACTGCATGCCACACTCAAAACAGGTCCTTAATCACTAAAGGTCAAGGTAAAACCCCATATGAACTATGGAAAGGTAGATTGCCCACTGTTGCTTATTTTCATATATTTGGTTGCAAGTGTTTCATTCACAATAATGGGAAAGAGCAATTGAAAACTTTTGACAGTAAAGCTGATGAGGGAATATTTGTTGGATATTCACAAGTCAGTAAAGCTTACATAGTCTACAATTGCAAAACCCTTATTGTGGGAGAAACACCTCATGTTGTGTTTGATGAATCTATTAATGAGTTCAGGGACAGAAACCTGAATATTGATGAGATAACACAAAGAACAACCAGATTAAGGCTTAATAGCAAGGAAACAGTGTTTGTAGATGTTGCCCAGCCTGAACTCCATGAAAACCAGAAACTGGACAACCTACCTGATGGCAATCAACCAGAGGACAACCAACCTGAAGGAGAAATTGAACTGATTGACCCCATCCCAGTTCAAAACCAGGTAGCAACTACCAATGAAGAAGCAGGCTCTCCTGAGGTAGTCAATGGATCCAATATTCAAGGGGGAACCAATGAAAATGTCAATATTCCTGACAATGAGGACAATGACCCTGAATATGATCCTGAACTCGATCCTTCAATTAACTTTCCTGAATTTAATGAATCTAGTGATCCAACCTCAGATGAGGATATTCCTCCTAAAGGGATCAGGTCTAGAAGGACTTGGTTGCATGACCACCCAACTAGCCTGATACTTGGTAATCCAAGTGAAGGGATCAAAACTAGAAGATTTCGTGGAGAAAGTGCTTTGTTTTGTTGTTTCCTTTCAGAACAGAAACGAAAGGATATTGAGGAAGCACTTCAAGACACCAACTGGATTATTACCATGCAAGAAGAGGTGAACCAATTCACCAGAAATGAAGTGTGGGAACTGGTGGATAGGCCAACTCATCAAGATATCATTGGAACCAAATGGGTATTCAAAAATAAGAAAAATGAAAATGACATCATTGTGAGAAACAAAGTAAGACTGGTGGCCAAAGGATACTGTCAATATGAATGGATTGATTATGATGAGACATTTGCACCAGTGGCCAGACTTGAAGCAATCAGACTCTTCCTAGCATATGCAGCTCACATGAGATTCAAGGTGTACCAAATGGATGTGAAGAGTGCATTTCTCAATGGGGTACTTAAAGAAGAAGTGTATGTTGAACAGCCCCTAGGCTTTGAAGAAGGTGACAAGGTGTACAGATTAAAGAAAGCTCTCTATGGCCTGAAGCAAGCTCCAAGATCTTGGTATGACACCTTATCACAGTTTTTCTTAGATCATGGTTTTGTTAAAGGCACTGTTGACAGAACCTTGTTCAGAATCTGTGAAGGAGATGATATTCTGTTAGTCCAAATCTATGTGGATGACATTATATTTGGATCTCCAAATGAGAAATTGTGTGAGAAATTCTCTAAACTCATGCAAAGTAAATTTGAGATGTCCATGATGGGATTGATGAATTTCTTTATGGGACTTCAAGTCACTCAATCAAAGAAAGGGATATTCATCAATCAGGCCAAATACACCAGGGACATGATCAAGAAGTTTGGATGTGCTTCAAGCAAACCAGTTAGAATTCCAATGAATACCAACTGGAAGATGGATCCTGATGAAAGTGGAGTATCCACCAACTCCACTGAATATAGAGGCATCATTGGATCCCTACTATATCTCACTGCAAGTAGGCCTGACATCACATTTGTAGTTGGAGTTTGTGCCAGATTTCAAGCAAATCCAAAGAAGAGTCATCTTGAAGCTGCCAAAAGAATTCTAAGATATCTCAAGGGAGCTGAGAATCTTGGATTATGGTATCCAGCAGATGACAATATTGAGCTCACTGGATACTCAGATGCAGACTATGGAGGATGTAGAATTGACAGAAAATCCACCTCAGGAACATGTCAATTCTTAGGCAGCAAATTGATCTCATGGTTTTCAAAGAAACAGAATACAGTTGCAACATCAACAACTGAAGCAGAATATGTAGCAGCTGGAAGTTGTTGTGCTCAGATACTTTGGCTCAGACAGCAACTCAGAGACTACAAAGTCATCACCAATGAAGTTCCCATATTCTGTGACAACCATAGTGCAATTGCCATTTCACAGAATCCAGTGCTCCACACCAGATGCAAACATGTTGATATCAAGCATCATTTCATAAGGGATCATGTGGAAAAGAAAGAGATCAAGCTTGTCAAAATTCACACTGATAAGCAAAAGGCTGATATCTTGACAAAGCCTTTAGCTGAAGCAAGATTTCTGGAACTTTCAGCTGAATTGGGCTTACTTGATCCAGGGAAGATGGAGAAATGAAGAAGGAAGCTCAAATGAAGGGGGGAGTTCATAAAGTTGGACTTCAGCAAAGTTGACCAACCTCACTGAAATTTTCTGGCTAAAAGAGAAACTCAGTAAAATTGTCCATATGGCTTTCAGCAATGTTGGTCAGGATGATTGACCATGTGGGACCCAGTCAGCAACATTGGGACCCACTCAGGGTTGTTGGTCAGTTATTTTGGTCAAAATAGAGGTCAAAACACTTATCAGGATGTTTGTCTAAGGTGATAAGTTGATAAGTCCTATTTTTAGCATTGATTAGACATTTAAAAGAATTCTTGGGGTAAGAGTAGCCTATTTTTAGGATGGCGTGTACTATTAAGGTTTTAGCCCCTAAATGGCAAATCAGCATTTAATGCAAAATCTCATTTAAGATTGCATTAATTACTGTGCTATTGATCAAAGCCATTGATTATCATTTAACCTACATCCAACCGTTCCTAAGCCACTACCCCACTATATCCATTTTATCTTAGGATTTGTCCACCCACAATTCTTATTATCTAACAGTCAATAAAACTGCTAGATATAAAAATCCTCAGTCTTTACCCTCATTTCTCATGCACCCATACTTTCAAACCCTTAAGCAAATTCTGAAAAACCTTCAAACTCTCCATTCATTTCTTTTCACAAAAATATCCATGGCTCCCAAACTCAAAAGAGAGGAACTTGTAAACTTCAATGATCCATCTTTGGATATTGATTTTGCCTACCTTAGAAACATAAATTCTTTATGGTTTGAGAAAATTGTGGCCTTTGACAGCCCAGATGAAGAAGTTCATCCTGTTCTTCAATGGCTAAAGGATGCAGGGCTCGAACAATTCTTAGGCACCAAGCCTGACTCATGTCTCAATCCTTACATGGCTGAATTCTTTGCATATCTAAGGTGGAAGGGCAAGAAAGGTGATGTCTGCACCAAACTGACTTATGCAGAAGAAGGAGAAGAGGAGGAATCCCAACACACCATCGTCTTCTCTTCAGAAGATTTGGATGTAAGCTTTGGGCTACCTTCTGAAGGTCTCAATCCTAAAGTTTATAGAGAAGGAGAGGAGCAGGAGTTTTCAAACCCATGGATGAAGGTACCTCAAAAGCTTGCAGGTGCTCAAAATAAGAAAACCTTAAAAACAAAATATGAGCATTTATTTGATATTGTGGTAAAAATCTTGCTCAGTCATTCTGGGAGTGTTGAGCAGATAAGTATGCCAAAGTTGAGAGTAATGGCTGTTGTGATTGACTCTGCTGAAAGAGGAGTCAAGTTTGATTGGAAAACTTTCATTCTTGGAAAAATGATGAATGAAAAGTATAAGTTCAAGGAGGTGAAGCACCACAAGGTTGTGGTAGATGGAAAACTTCAGTACTGCACAAGATCAAGCTTGCTCTTGGAAAGATTTGCCCACTATACCCACCTTCAAGCCAAACCAAAGCCATTTCCAGCCCTTAAAGTTATGTTCAGAAAGCCGTCTTCTAAGACAGAAAAGAGAAAGCAAGGGGCAGCAGCAAAGCAAGCCCTGACTGTTGCACGTGTTACCAGATCTTCTCCAAGAAAAAGGAAGGCCCAGACTGTGAAATCTCAGCCTAAAATGAAGAAAATGAAGCAGATTCTTAGTGAATCTTCTCCAGACAGCCAGTCCTACAGTGGAGGTGCCACTTCTGAAGAAATTGATAAGGTTGAACAAGAAGGGGTCAACCCTCCTGAAGCTGGTGAAGAACTCAGAGTGATTGTCCCCTTGCAGCCTGAAGTGTTCACTGAGTACAGGGACCTTGAGAAGCCAACAAGGTCTGAAAGGAGAAGAAGAATAATCAAAACTTCTGAGAAGCAGAAGTTGATGGAGGAGGAAAAACATAGAAAGGAGTTTTTCAAGTAGATTAGACAAGCCAGTAGGTCTAACTCGAAGTCAAGGTCCAAGTCCAAGAGCCTTGGAACCAACTCTCCTGATATTCAATCCCAAAGAATATCACTATCACATGATGAATCAAAGCCTGAAGAAGAGGAGTGCAAGACTCCTGAGGATGCTCCAATTGTGGCTAAGAAAACCTACTCTCCTGAAGGTGCCCCTGACAGGACAGGTATTGATGTCTTGGCTGATCTTGCTGATATAGAAGACAGACCATTCTCCCCCCTTGATCCCAAACTTCTTTCTTACACTAAACTTCTTGAAACTGCTCTTCAAGAAGGTTATCAACTTACCTTACCACCCATTCAAACCATTCCTTTGAACCTTCCAATAACCCCCTCAGGAACATTGCTCTCTACAGCTCCTGAGACCCAAATCTTCCCCACATCTTCTGAACCCAACCCTACTGAATCCCAGTCCAACCTTCCTGAAGCCCAACCCAACCCCTCTGAATCTCAAGACAACTCTTCTGTTGAAAACAATGACGATGACAGTGGAGAAGAGTATACTTATGAGGGGATGCTAAGGCAGATTGCCAAGGCTAATGTTGATCAGCTTTATCCTGGATTAAAGGACTATCCAAGATTACAGTAACAGTTCTATGATCTCAGAGCACTTGTTGAGATCAAAGATAGAACAATGGTGGAGATAGCTCAGGCTATCAAGGATAAAGGTGCAAGCTGGTGGCAGGTGGAGAAAAACAGGTTGTTGCATTTTGCCAATGTTAAGAAATCCAGTGTGTTGACCACTGAGGCCTTGTTCTGCACAATTGTATCTGAGAAGGTGCTTGCTGAAAGAGAAATGATAGAAAAGGGGATCAAACACCCTGACAGCACCTTAGATGATGCTGATGATGATGATGATGACACCACCATCCCCAATCCTCCTAGACTAAACTCTGCTCAGGTACATTACTTGAATTACTCTTCAATTAAGGACTTTGATAAATCAGAGGAGTTGACCAAGAGTGGTGACTCAGTCCAAGATACATTGGCCAAGGATGGTTCTTCTGAGCCTGAGGCAAAGCTTGACAATGTTGAGACTTCCATAGGAGAAGCTGGTTTGACTAAAGCCTCATCAATGTCAGAGAAGTTGGACATTGACCAGCATTTAGTCATTCAGGATGAATCAGTGGACTTGGGAAGTCCAAGCACTGTGATCTCCCATCAACTGCCCTCTATGCATCCTGTTGAGGATATGGAGGTGTCAGGTTTAGGACCTGAAGGAGTTGAAAAGGAGTATAGTCATGAAAAATCAGAGGGAGAAAGTGGTGAGTGTGAGATAGTTGGTAGTATGAGTGCACCAAAAAAAGAGGGTGATGAAGTTGAAATGTTGAGTGCAGCTCAACATGAGAGTCAGGTTATTCTTCAAGTCAAATCTGAACTTGAAGAATCCCTTGGTGAAAGGAGGCCTGATTCTCCAGTGTATGTGAGTCCAAAAAATATGAATGAAGAAAAGAATATAGTTGAAAATGAGAGCAAAGGTGCTGATGTATCAAACCTTTTGGGAGATGAAAAGAAAGAGGGTGTTGAGGGAGATTTACCTAACCCTTTGAGTTTTGCAGATTCTGTAGCTGTCACAATTGAACAAATTTTTGCAGATGCTTCCCTTACTGACATTCCAGTTGACACTGATGTTGACCTTGAAGCAATCTCAGCCAATATGTCCACATTGAACAAGATCTACTTTGAATAAGCAAATGCAACAGAGGCTGCTTTGCAAATTGCTACACAGACAGCAACTTCCATTGAGGAGCAATCAGAGAAGTTGGACATCCTGGTCAGAGAAGTTGGGAAGGCTCATGCAGAAACTTCTGACACCCTTGATGGCCAAGGAAAGACATTAGCCTCTGTTGAGATGAGGCTCACAGGCTCTGAAGAAGTGGTCCTGCCCACCTTGGATGCCAGAATCAGTGGAGTTGAGACTGGTCTACAAACAGTCTCCACTGAAGTCACAAAGGCTAAGGATGCAATGGCAACCTTTACAATGACTGTGAAGCAAGAGCAGAAAAGTCTAAGGGAAGGCTACAAGCACAATGTTATTGCCCTGAAGAGGACAATCAAGGATGCCTTGAGGTAGAGGACAGCAGCTCAGAGAAACAAAGCTGAAGAGCTTAAAGCTGCAATGGTGAAAGAAGCAGCTGAGTAGTTCACTGTGGAACTTATGGCCAATGTTTCTGATCAAGTTGTGGCCAATCTCACTAACCAGTTGCAGGCAAAGCTTGATCAATCCTTGAAGGCCACACTAGATGAAATTGTTTCCCAGAAGATGAAACCAGTCCATGCCTTTCTCATTATGGCAGATGATAGGATGCAAAACATCCATGATGAAAATATTTATCTGCTGCAAGAGCTGAAGTCCCTCACCCATTCTCATTCCCATCCCTCTGCCACAATGAGTGAGTTAAAGCCCCAATGTTTTGATAATGCCAAAAAGGGGGAAAGAGAGAGAGCAAGGGCAAAGGGAACCTTGAAAATTGGAGAGCCTAAGGGAAAGGACAAGCATCATGAGATTGAAGTGGAGGAGGAGGAAGACATTGGAAAAGGCAAAGGCCCTATGAATATTGAAGATCTTACTGAAGAGGAACAAATTCAGATTGTAGTAAAGAATTCAATGGCTTCTGTGGTTGAAGATCAGGCTAGATGGCAACAGAGGCCTGGAGGGGAATCTACAGGCTTGGACCCCAAGGATAAGGTGATTGAAGTAAGGGGAAAAGTTGCCAAAGCCACAGATAGGAAGAGAAAGGAGCAAGCATTCACTGATTTTCAAACCAGCCTGACATTGCCATCTGAATTTCAAGCTGAAGAGGCAACCCAAGTGAGAAAGTCAAAAAGGCTGAAGAAAGCAGCCAAGTTGCCTGAGATTCTGGAAGAAGAAGCTGAAGAAATGGAAGAGGTCAAGGAGCCTGAAGTGAGAAAGTCCAAACTTGCTGATGACCCCTCAAAGCTGTTTGAGGAGGGTTTTGGAAAAGATCCAGAAACTCAAGAGAATCTGGCTCTTCAGAGAGCTAAGGAAAGAATGGATCAGTTGGTTGAGGCCAACAAAGCAAGAGATGAGAGAAGGGCTAATTTCAAAGCTCCAAGAAGAAGAAGAGCTTCTTACACAAGGTTGAAACCTCAAATGCTTCAAATATGGGACACTCAATACCCTCACCATGACAAATGGGTGCCAATCCAATTGAATGATGCATGGGAGGAGGCCAAGAGGAGTTTTGTCTATGACTTCTTTGTCATATGCAAGTGGCTAGGTGAAAATGTTGAAGAAGTGTTTGTCCAATTCATGTTTGAGAATCACAGGGACTTGTATCAGAAGTTGTTTGCAGCAGCTGACATGGCAAGGATAGAATTCAAAGCCCCTAGTCCCATTCTATACATGCCTCCCAAGTTCAATGGGAACATGATTGATGAAGGGAAGATCTTGGAGGAGTTCATCTTCATTATGAAGATGGAGAAGATGAAGCCTGGCCCAAAAGGAACCAATCAAGACATCTGGGAATTGAAGAAGAGAGTCTGGGCTCAGTATGGGATTGCTCCCCAAGATGATGGCTCACTATGAAGCATAAGTCCTCTTTCCTTTCTATCTATATTTTTAATATGTTGTTATTTGTCTGTTTAGCATAATGAGTCCTTTTAATTTTCCAGCACTGTAATGCATTATGATATATATTAAAGGATCACTATTTTCATCAGAGATAACAACTCATTATCTCAACTAACCTGATATAACCTATACACTTGATTTATTATTGTGCTAACAGTTTGTTTCAGGAAAGTTGACCATGTCATTCATCCTGAAAACAAAGCTTAGTGTAAGTCAAGTCCCCTTTGTAATAAGGTTTTGGCATCATCAAAAAGGGGGAAATTGTTGGGAAATAAAATGATTTTGATTAAGATACCAAAACCCCTGATTGATGATGATCACATTAGTTGAGATACAATCAAGTATGTATCAGTCTAGTTGTCTCAGGATAGTTGAGACAATAAGAATTGCTTAAGTCTAAATTTCAGAAATGTTGTGAGATTTATAGTTCAGGATAGTTGTCTAAAGCTGAAATGTTAGGCAGCTTGTTAAGTGTTAAGACAAGTATGCTGACTTCATAGAGACAAGGTTGCTGAAGGGGACAATATGGCTGAATGAACAAAGATAAGAAGACAAGCTACATTGTACTGATAAGAGCAACATCGGATCGGCCTTTGATGTTTTGATGATCTAGAGCATTGAATGATGATGATTACTCAGAAGACAAATTTAATGGAGCATTTATTGCCAACAAGCCTGAACAAAGAATTGAAGACTTAGGAGCATTAAAGACTGAAGAATTGAATGAATGTTGGAACATTCCAACTGTAGCAGGAATGTTCAGGGCACTTGTCCCATCTGACCGTTGGTAGAGTATAAAGTCTACCACAATCAACCTTGGGAAGTGTGCATATTTGGAAACTTACACAAGTCTTTACAGCCGCAATTTTCAGAAGTCAACACATTCATTCAAGCAACCATTGAAGAGCCCTTTACTCACTGTTTTGGACAAAGTCCCTGATCAACTGTTTGTTTTCAAAAATTAACTTGGAGTATTCTTTCAAAAGGCCAACCACATTCCGCATTTAACAACTCTTTTAGATAGTTATCCAACTGTTCACTTCATAAGTTTTCAGTAGGACAAGTATCTATTGAAGTTCACTCAGGCTAGTTGTCAGACAACCTCCCTGATTAGATCAAACTGTTTTAAAAAGAAAATAATTTGCATACACAAGTGCATCCCCCCCCCCCCCCATACACTTGTGTCATACTCCATCTAGGACCAACAAGTGCATATACAACAAATGTATTAGTTCATATACAATATAATATTAGTTCATATATAATATAATATTAGTTTATAAACAAATAAATTATTGTCTCTTGCATTCTTTGTGTATAATTTTATCAATTTGATTCTAATTATAGAAAATGGGACTACATTTCGTGGACGGAGGGAGTATATTATACGCGAATTAGTATTAAGTTGCATGTGAACCAATATTATACATTTTTTAGCTTAAATCTTATCTCATATCATATATACTTCAAAATTGGAAGACATTATAGCTTATACATGTATAATACTATACGATAACACTTATCGATCGATATCATAACACTTACTGTATAATTTATGTTCATAAAAATATAAAATTAAATGGCTAAAGAAAATGGAGGTTTGAATGGAAAAAATAATTAAACTATGTAAAATGAAGTAAAATTTAAGAGGTCCAAATGAAAAAATAATTAATTAAGGTAAAATGAAGTAAAACTTGAGAGGTTAAAGTGAAAAAAAATCATTAAAAGTAAAATAATACTAAGAGAAATTGAACACAAACTACAAATATAGAAGCAAAGCTCTTGCACCTAAGTAGGGGTGTAAGTGAGTCGAGCCAACTCGCGAGCAATTCACGTTTGACTTGGAAAAAATATTGAAATTGACTCGAATTTAATCGAGTTCAGTTGAATTTTGAGCTACTTTTGTAGCTACCAAGTTCGAGTTCATAAATATTCGACTCGAAGCTCGCGAGCCTAATTGAAGTTTGACAATATTTACTATTTTGCCATTAATTATATAATTTATATTTATATATAAGTAATCGACTTGAGCTAAGGTCGAATTTATTTTTCTAATACTTATAACATAAAAAATATATTTTACATTTAAATTTAAAATTATACGGATCGAGATAATTGTGTTTAGTTCGAATTTTTTATTAATTAAAATTTTAAAATTAATTAATAGTGGAGTATTATTTTTAAATGAAGAATATAAAAAATTAATTAATATTATTTTTAAATGGAAAAAAAAGAAAAAAGAAATCTTAATTGGAGAAAAATAAAGGGCCAATGCCCATAAAAAAAAAATTGGGAAAAAATAGTCGTACAAATAGAATTCAATTCCGCAAGAGTACCATTAATTATTGAGTATGCAAAAACTTATATGCAATATTAACTAATTAAGGTAAATTAGGTTAAAATTCGTGGGTTAACGCGGGTCAAAGCGGGTTAATCTTAATTATAATATTTATTTTCACTCTAAAATATTATCTTACTACATGATCAAAATTATGTTAATACAAGACCTAAATTTTGTCACTACAAGACCAAAAGTGTATTACTGCAAGTTCAAAAATATTCTGAACACTTTTTTTTTTTGGCAAAATTACTAAAATAATTTTGACTTATTCAGCTATTACATGACTAAAACAATGTTACTACAAGACCAAAATTTTATCACTACAAGGTCAAAAGTGTATTACTACATGTTCAAAAATATTCTAAAGACTTAATTTTTTGGTGAATTTGTCAGAATGTTTTGACATGTAGTATTAAATTTTTTGCCTTGTAGTAACAATATTTTGGTCATGTAGTAAACCACTTGTTTGCAACCCATAAATTTTTTGGACAACCTGGATCCAGGCTTTTGACCCGCGAATTTTTTAAAGGGAGAATTACACTATAGACCATTTCACCCTAAGTTTTTGTAAATCAAGAAAAATTTATTTGCTATTACATATCAAGCCAAAATAACAAATTGAAGTACAATTATACCCCTAATGTTTTGATACAAATTTAAATTTTGAAATAATTAGATTTAAACTCTATAATTATTAGAAAGTCAACTAGTAGAAGAGAATCAATAAAATCTGGAAGATATTTTCCTCGAAAATCGCGCACTCCTATTAATTCAAAAACACTTTCCTTATACATCAACTCCACATTAATTCCTACCAACATTGAAATTCTCTCGTCATTGAGTCGATTATGCCCCTGTTTTCGAATTAAGTAAGAATTTCAAATTCAATTAATTATGTTAATCTAAATTTAGGAAAGTCAACATTTGAATTTTAAATTAAGCTGAAAGATATTTCTCCTAAAATCTCACGCTGAATTTAATTTCGAATTTCCAATTCAAATTACTTTCCTAAAATTCGAGATCGTACTTTCTATTTATCCACATTCATATTTTTACATATTCAATAATTTTCTTATTAATCGAAAATATAATTTAATTAATTAAATATTTATTATTATTATTTTACATACCATGTCTTTATTAAAATATAAATTGTATTATGAAATACTAAATAAAATTAATAAATTCAAAAAAATTATTTTACTCGATACACCTCTAAAAGTGTTTAAATAATTTTTTGAACAACTTGTATTAACAAATACTTGTTGAATAAGTCTAGTATTTTTGCAAGATGCATAAATGCATATTTTTATTTATATGCAATCGACAAGTGCATATACTTTCAAATATGCATGCGTATTTTTATATATGCAATCGATAATTACATATACTTTAAAATATGCAGACCATTAATTATGTGCACATTCGTTTCACACCTTTGATTACTCGTTCGATTCTCAAGGTGTGTTTTATGCATGTTAGTTTAAATCTTTGATATGATGTACTGAAAAATTAGAATAAACATAAATTATTTCGAATTTAATTGGAATTTTTAACACAAAGGTCGGATTGGCCTGTAGTCTTATACGTAATGCGCAACTAATGTGCATATATTCATAGTTTGGTGCATATATATAATATGTGCATTGCTTATTAATAGAAGATGCATATATATAATATGTGCATTGCATAAGAATAATATAACACTTTATCCTCCATTTCATCATGTTTTCATTTCAAATAGGCAAAAGTGCAACTTGCAATAAACCATAACATGACTTACAAACTGAAATGACATTACACAATAGTTCAAATAATAAAATAAGAATTCAAATTGCATTCAAAAGTAAGTAAGCACGTCTCGAAATTGAGTGCATCATCTGCAGAATAGTATACTGCTGCTGATTTATTTCCTTTTCGGCTACTTGAATCCTCTTGGAATCAATCCATAATTGAGCAAATCAGTACATATTATACAAATATTATGTGACAAATAAATATAGTATTGTAGTATTAGTTAAGTTACATATTTACAATTTGACATCATAGTCGACAATTTTTAAATGAATAACCTGCACAACAATTAGATCCACTTACAACAACAAATTTAAATTAATAAACTCCTAACGTATTGAAAACATAGTATACCTTAGGATTGACTCCACAATTATTGCGCAATTCAATAGCTCTGGCTGCAAATTCCTTCCCGAATCGTGAAGTGAAAATCTCACGAAGCTCTTGAAGTTCTGGAAACTCTCCACACCTCGTCGCTGCGTAGATCAAACTTGATACAACTTCAATCAATTCAACAGGACAAACTCTACAATAACCATAATTGTTTAGTACTCAGTAATTAACTCTGTATATGAGTAGTGTTACAAATTTGAAAGAAAAAGAAAAATATACTATTACTTTTCATGCTCAAAAGAATGGACTCTCTCAATCAAAAGAATAGTCGGAATTTGTAACACAAATTAGAAGGTTGTAATCCGATCCTAGAAAGCATGTACACAAATTAGAGGGTTGTACATACAAATTAAAGTAAACATATTGCCCACGAATAGTAGGAATAAGAAATCAAAAGTTTTTTTCTCAAAGACATCTAACAATGGTGCCATAAATTCTTTTAGAAAGCATATATCCAAGACACAATATAAAAATCTAGCAGCATATTATTTATCAATAGTATGATCACGATCATAAAATTTATAAAACACCTCATATCAGTGATTGATTATTAGTGCGGAAACTCAGAATGCATCATCTTTCTACCTCGTAGTTCCACTTGCAGATACACATTTTTTCTTTGTACAACAATCAATTCTCTCAAAATCCTTATCAAATCGTCTCCTTTTTCACCGTTGATAAATTCTTGATATCTTCCCGATCCAACAAAATTACCAAGTCAAAGTAGTTCACTAAAATTGCATCAACACGAGATCGAGCATATTCGCAAACACCTTTAGTGTGCGATTGCGTGAGTTGGTTGTTTAACAGACCTGAGAAGGAGGAGGCGCGACGGAGTATCCGAGATCGACGGCGATGGAGATAGCATCGGACATCCCTCCTACTCGTCGGCGCGACGGAGTATCCGAGATCGGCGGCGATGGAGATATATAGCATTGGACATCCTTCCTACTCGTCGGCGCGATGGAGTATCATCCGAGATCAATTGATTATCCCCAAATTTTAACAAAAATGAATGACGATGATAAAGGTTATCATTGATTCATGGAGATAAACGTTGAAATTGAATGCAGATTTTTGGATGAACTAAGAACGAGACGCTGTGAGATTTTTGGATGGAAAATTGGAAATGATTGATTCAATTGGAAATAAACCTAATAAGGAAAGTTCGGCAAAAAACAAGGAAGACTCATTCAATTTTAATATTAATTGTCTAGCTAAATAATATTAATTCTTTTAATATATTGATTTGAGGGCATATTAGGAATGTCAAATATGGATTTGTCTTAAGTTGTAATATCAAGAATTTTTGTCTTGAATTAAAAGATGGGCTTGGATCTTGGTCTATAATGTCAATAAACTCTTTTTTAAAATTGACTTAATTTGACTTTTGAGCTTAGAGTTTTGACTTCTCTAATTGGGATGGAATGCATGCATGCAATATTTCACATAAGACTAGCCCTATTGAATATTAATGAGTTTGAGTTAAATTTCCAAATTAAAGTTACATGTATGTAACTGGTACATAAGAGTACATAAGAGTGCAACCCAATAAATTAACCAATAAATTAAAAGGACAGCTTACGTTTTAATTAATTAGTCAAACATTATTAAAACTAATTATGTACAAAAAAAATCGTTAATCCAACTCATTAATGATCTTTCCCTATTTTAAAATTTAATTGTCAACTCTAAATTGGAAGAAGAATCTATTAATAACAGTGACCATGAATTGCATTTTGAATTCAAAAGTGATTTCCAAAAGAATCCCATTAATCAAAAAAAATAATTTAAATTGAGTCGGGTGAATTAATAAAATACAGTTAATTTGAATTTGTCATAATAAAAATCATTTTAGAGATTTAAATAAAAATAAGAAACTTAAAATAAATACACGTTATCATTAAATCTAAATTACGGTTTAACAATAAAATTAACATCTTAAAACATTGAGAAATTCTCAAATGCACCCATGTGCAGGTGCACTCGATTTCTTGTTCTTATTCTCTTTTTTCCATATTTCACGGTTTTGATTTTCTCTCTCATCATTCTTCTCCAATTTTGATTTCTTCTCATTTTTTTTTTTTTATGAATTATTTTCCTCACATCCATTAAAAGAAATCGAAACTCGAGTTGCTAATTTCAGAATCTGTTTATCAGATTCATCCCTATTTTCAGTTCCAGATGTGAAATCCACGTCAAAGTAGGGGCCGTCGCCGGAGTAGAATGGTGGGTAGAGCCACGGCATTTCCGATGTGCACCACATCGATGATCATATATATATATATGCAATTAATTATTATGTCTACAATTAATTAATCTGTAATTAATTATTGATGATCTGTGATAGAGAATGGTGTGTGCCAACTGAGGTATATTGATTTTGTAATCTTTATTATTGAAAAATGATAGTTTTTTTAACTGAAAAATATATTGAAAAGTGATAGATGTTGTTACTGAAAAATATAATTCTTTTTTTTTTACAGTGAAAAATATAATTCTTATTAATTAGAAAATAAATTTTATTATTAAAAAAAGATAGTAAGAAGATTTATTTTCGATATTATTGAAAAGTCATTAAAATAAATTTTCGTAAAGGTGATTGAACCTGTGATCTTCTAAATTTGAGGTATATGCTGTAACCAGTTGGGCTATATTTACCATATTTACTGTATCACTTGGACTAATATATATCTGTTGATCAGTCTTTAAAATGTGTATTAAAATGTGTATTAGTGTGCACGCTGGACACAGGAGATCAACTCTAAAACATTTGATTACTGTACTATCATATTATCAAGTATTTTAAGTTATATGCAACATATTTTTGCATATTATCGTGTAACTTCACTATTCATAATTTTAATGATAAATATTTTACATATCTCTCTCCCCTCTCTTTTACCTATTTCCTTCTCTTTTACAAATTTTATTAGAATCAATCACTCTGCATATCATCATCGAGCAGAAAAAATAATTTCATTTAATTTTCTCATTCTCCATTTTCTTCTGAAAATTTATGCTTATGTTTCTAGCTTAGATTCTTTTTGCTAAAACCTAATTTTGTGATTTTTAGGTTTGGGAAATGTTTTCAGCTTTTTATGGTTTTTCATGAAAATTAGAGATACAATATAAGAAAAATCTATTTGAATGTGAATGATTTGTATTTATTTTCAAATATATTAATAAATTTTAATTATTTATTTTAAATTATAGTAATGGATTATGTGGATAATGATTGGGTGACAACTCACTAATATGATTCCAATATATATGTAATAAAATGTTTTAAAATTATAAATTTTATTTTAAAAAATTAATATAGAATATATAATTAGATAATTATATGTCATTAGTGATAGAGATGATTCTTTGAGATTCCAATATATCTATAATAAAATATTTTAAAATTATAAATTTTATTTTAAAAAATTAATATAGAATATATAATTAGATAATTATATGTCATTAGTGATAGAGCTGATTCTTTGAGTTTGATGTCATTAGTGATAGAGAAGATTCTTTGGGTTTGATGTTAAATAAATAAACTATTCAATTGTTGTGTAATTATATTTTAAGAATAAATTTATTAATATATGAAAAACATAAAAATATACTCTTTGTCTATCTGCCATAAAAACTTAAATAATTTATATATATATATATGACATTTATATAAAATATGCAAATATATAAACATATATGAAAAAAAATGGTGCATATGTAATAACATATGCAAAATATTATGTTGCATATGTCTTCCTACAAATAATAATATGCAATATAAGAAAAGGTATTTAATATATATTTTCTAAATTGTTATGTTCTGCATTATACATACCATATATGCAATATAATAATAATATTGCATAAGTCTAAATGTGAAAGAGAATAAATTGAGAATATTGTGAGAGTGAAGATTATAAAGATTTTTCATTTTAAGGGCGTGAAAGTTATTGTGGAACGTTTCGTAAAAGTATGAAAGTTATTGTGAAATTGAAGGGAGTAAGATCAAGATTTCACCCATCTTTCATGATATTTGAAAATACAATTTGTTATGTGTTCCTAAAATTATGTAGGAGTATATAATAAAAGAGTTGGTCTCCTGTGCATTGGCATTACTAATGCACAGGCCAATCCTATATAGGTTCAAATTTTTTTAAACTTTTTTTTTTTTCATTTTTTTTATGTTTTTTTTTTCTTTTTTTTTTGTTTCTTTTTTTGTTTTTTTTTTCTGTTTTTTTTTTCGTTTTTTTTTTCGTTTTTTTTTTCCGTTTTTTTTTTCTGTTTTATTTTTCGAATTTTTTTTTTTCAAACTGGTTTATTTTTTCATTTTTTTTTCTGTATTTTTTTTCTTTTTTTTTTTCGTTTTTTTTTTCGTTACTCACTTCCACTTTTTAATAATTACTCACTTTTCAATAATAATAGTCCCTACTTTTCATTAATAAAATTTTCACTTTTCACTAATAACAATAACCACTATTCACTAACAAAATTTCCACTTTTCACTAATAATAATTATCACTTTTCATAACAAAATTACCACTTTTCAGTAACAAAATTTCCACTTTTCAATAATAATAGTTACCACTTTTTAATAATAAGAATTACACTTTTCAGTTAAAATATCTACCACTTTTCAATAATAAAAATTACATTTTTCAGTTAAAATATCTATCACTTTTCAGTAACAAAATTTCCACTTTTCAATAATAAGAATTACACTTTTCAGTTGAAATATCTACCACTTTTCAATAATAAGAATTACACTTTTCAGTTAAAATATTTATCACTTTTCAATAATAAGAATTACACTTTTCTATCTACCACTTTTCATTACTTTATTAATTAATTAATTAATTAAAACGGGTATATTTAATTATAAATTGTACAGTTAAAATTATTATTAAAATTGAAAAAATGTTATTCTTATTATTGAAAAGTGGTAGATATTTGAACTAAAAAGTGTAATTCTTATTATTGAAAAGTGGTAGATATTTTAACTTAAAAATGTAATTTTTATTATTGAAAAGTGATAAATATTTTAACTGAAAAGTGTAATTCTTATTATTGAAAAGTGGTAGATATTTCAACTGAAAAGTGTAATTCTTATTATTGAAAAGTGGTAGATATTTTAACTTAAAAATGTAATTTTTATTAGTGAAAAGTGATAGATATTTTAACTGAAAAGTGTAATTCTTATTATTGAAAAGTGGAAATTTTGTTACTGAAAAGTGGTAGATATTTTAACTGAAAAGTGTAAATCTTATTATTGAAAAGTGGGAATTTTGTTACTAAAAAGTGATAACTATTATTATTGAAAAGTGGAAATTTTGTTACTGAAAAGTGGTAACTGTTATTATTGAAAAGTGGAAATTTTGTTACTGAAAAGTGGTAATTATTATTAGTGAAAAGTGGAAATTTTGTTACTGAATAGTGGTAACTGTTATTAGTGAAAAGTGGAAATTTTATTAATGAAAAGTAGCAACTATTATTATTGAAAAGTGGAGGTGATTAACGAAAAAAAGAAAACGAAAAAAAAAAAACAAAAAAAAAACGAAAAAAAAAACCAAAAAAAAAAACAAAAAAAAAAACGAAAAAAAAAACAAAAAAAAAAACGAAAAAAAAAGACAAAAAAAAAAACAAAAAAAAAAGTTTGAAAGGACTGCAATTTATTGATTAATTAATAAAGTAATGGATTATAAATTAATTAATTAATAGAAAAAAAATAGAATTATAACTATAAGTAGAAAAAAAGGGATAATAAGTTAGAATAGGAGGATAAGGACAAAAACATGTGCATCAAACCTGTTTTGGTGCACATGGTGCATTTGAGAATTTCTCATAATAAAACGTTGAATGTTCTCAAATAATTTTAAAATATTTTAGGATATATAAATAATTATTGAAGTTTTGAGAGAGTTTCGCTTCTCCACCCTCGAGTAAGTGAGTTATTATTATAAATAAGAGAAGTGATTTCAAATATATATAAAAGAATTTTGATAACATTTTATTTTATTTTACAATTATATCATATGACATATTTTTACAAATATATCCATTTCCTTTTGTAATTGTTGGAGTATTTTAGTGAATTAATTGGTTTGGATCAAAATAATTTATTTTTTTTTATGTAGAGAACTTTTTTTTATTTAATACATGGAGTCACCATTTCATAAGGATTGAAATTAATTGAATGTTTGAAATAATGTATTTTGTAGAGTTGAAATTTAAAGAATTTATTTTGTAATGAAAACGACCAAAAAAAATTTCATGACTTTATTTACTTGTGTCATAACTTCATTAATAAATAATTATTTATTTTATTTATAAATAAATATTATAATATTTGGATTTGGTATAATTTTTGGTGGGCTTATAATTATTATTTTGATGGGTCAGGGTTGAGAAGTAATGAATGGCCCAAGTATCGATGGGTTACTGCAATATAAATAGAATAATTATGGTAAAGTCTAGTATTCACTCGAGTGCATGTTGTGCACCCTATTGACTTACACTTTTTGGTAAATGGTGTTGCACTTTTCAATTATTACTAAAAATATTATTATATATTTTAATAATTGAAAAGTGCAACACCATTAACAAAAGGTGTAAATCAGTAAACTGAAAAGTGCAACATGGACTAGGGTGCACAACATGCACTCGAGTCCATAGCAGACCAACCCAATAATTATAAGGGCGCGGCTAAAGGCACCCAAGGATCCTATGAGTACACCCAGAAGATGAGAACACACACAAAACGGATGAGGACACCCACCTGAAAAACCCAAAATTACCCTCTTATCTATTAAAACCCTAAAACCATAATTCATTCCCTCCCTCATTTCTCAATTTCAGGAACACCCACCACCATTCCTTCCACTTTCCTCCGTCAATGCGGCGCGGCCACCCACCTTACGTCGGCGCGGCGCCGCCCACCTCTCCGACTCGTCGTGGCGGCCCGCGTCGCCCACTGCGCATCCATCCCCTCCGCTTCACCGCCCGGCTGCCCATCACCTGCGTCGCTGCCTTTCCCTCCCCTCATACCTGCGTCGCCAGCGACGCGTGAAGACGATTTAAAAAAAAAAAACACGCCGCCCTCTCATTGTCCGCCACCGCCCCTCCCCTTCGCGGCCGCACGCATTTTCGCCCCTCCCGTTCGCGGCCGCAGTTCCTCCCCCCTCGCAGCCGTTCGCGGCCGCAGTTCCTCCCCCCTCGCAGTCGTTCGCGACCGGCCTCCCTCCGTTAGTGCCTCTCGCCGCCGCCGCGCCGTTTAAGGTAGGTTGAAAATTAGGTTTTTCAAAATTAGGGTTAAAATTAGGGTTTTGTATGTTGTTCGGAAATTTCTTTCGAACAATTTCTGTTTGTTTTGTAGAAATTTTCGAACAACCTAAGTTTGTTCATGTAAAATTTTCGAACATTTTGACTTTGTTTTGAACTTTTTTTCGAACAATCTTTGTTTTTCAAACATATTTACTTTGTTTTGGAAAAAATTTCGAACAAGTTGTTCGATTTTTTTTTTCCGGACAAATTTAATTTGTTTTGAATTTTTTTTAGAACATATTGAGTTTGTTTGTTAAAAAATTTTGGACATCTCAACAATGTTTGGGTAAAATTTTCGAACATATTAAGATTTTATTTTTGTTGTTGAAATTTTGAGTTTTTATGATTTTTGGCGGTGATTTGGGTGAGAATGATGAATGTTTGTGAAATGTAATGGATGGGTGTACTCATAGTCCATTTTTTTAAAAAATTGCAAGAATGGTACAAATGTCATTTCGCGTACCTCTTGTGTTAAAAAAAAAATCCGGTGGGTGTACTCATATGAAATCCGGGTGCCTTTAGCCGCGCCCTAATTATAATATTTGGATTTGGTATAATTTTTGGTGGGCTTATCATTATTATTTTGATGGGCCAGGTTGAGAAGTAATGAATAGTCCAAGTATTGGTTACTGTAATATAAATTCAGGACCTAATTGCAAAACCCTAGATCATACCTATTCTCAAAAAATATTACGCCCAATTTCATCCCTCTCAATATTACATGAAATTAGGTATTTTTCACATGATTTCAGTTACAATCGAAATACTACTGTCGGATAAACACGTCCTATAAACACCGTGAGTAATTTATATCATCTTCTCCGATGATTTGTCTCAGTTAGGCGTGCTATAAAGCTCCTGGAAACACTATTTCAAAGCATGTTTTTACTTTTGAAATTGTGTGAACTTAATGAATATTCATTTCACGCGCTCCTGAATACATGAGAGTAAGTTTTCTTTTGTTGTTTTAGTATTCTATGCAAACCGTAACCACTCTGTCTTATTTAATATTGTCTTATTTAATATTTTGGCAAAAGTCTAGTAAGATTTGTATGGTTTTGTATCTTTAGTCACTTCAGTTTAGAGATTTTGTTTTATTTTCTGTAGGTCTTTAGGTATGAACTTACCTAAATATATACAAATTTTCAATTTAGAATATGTGGTAATCTTTAACAAGTTTTAACCTCATCATATTGAGCTTCTTTGATAACTTTTAGAGGGAACAATGTTTTGTAAATTCTCTATCTTAGAAATATGAGTATACTTGTTTAACTAAATCATCACCTATCTGAACATAAGATTTCCAATACTCTTTTTTTTCTTTTTGTGTGTGGGTGTTTGGTTGCTAACCTGTGCGGGGTATGGTGTAATAGGTTTAATATCAGCACCCTCAACAGTTGTCCATGAATGTCTGTTGATATTCATCTGTCAAGGGGATACAGCCGTGAAGATACCATATAGCATTCGATTGCTATAGTTAAAAAGAAAGAGTGGAAGGATGTTTCTCACATATGAATAATGTGCAGCTCAAGTATTTTGAAGAAAATATTACTAATCAGTAACTTTTAAGTATATATATAAACCTAAAAATAAGATATAAAGATGCATGCCAAGTTCTGGAGACAATGTTTTTTTGCTCATACTCATTGTAAAGGGGGCTGGAGGCAAGTATACCTTTTCAGACTCATTTTCAATGGGATGAAGCTCTGGTCTAATCACCGATTCTTTTAAGTCAAACTTTGATTTATGATTATCTTCCAACTTACCATCCATAGCCAAAAAGGTCCACAAATGCTCTCACAAACATTTTTCTCTTTATGCATGACATCAAGATTGTGACGCACAACATTGTCTTTCCAGTATGGTAGTTCAAAGAAAATATTTTTTTTCTTTCAATTGAAAGGCAACTTTGGGTTATTCTTAATCGGCCTTCCAAATCTAATCGAGAAGTTTTTAATTAGTTCATTCATCAACATATATATAACCAGTTAATCGGAGTGGGGCTCGTCCATGTTCTATTGAGCAATCAAAGTAACTTCCATTCTTTCGAAATACATATGTGTATTTAAAAACCTTTGATGATGTATATATAAATATTTTCCACCATTATGTAACCTCTTTGAATGTGTAATCGGAGTGGGGCTCGTCCATGTTCTATTGAGCAATCAAAGTAACTTCCATTCTTTCGAAATACATATGTGTATTTAAAAACCTTTGATGATGTATATATAAATATTTTCCACCATTATGTAACCTCTTTGAATGTGTATGCTTGCATATCCTGAAAAGTTACTTTTTTTTTTTTTATTACAAGTTAAATACCCATCCCTTTTTCCCCTCCCTATGACTCGAACCCAGGACCTAAGGCCTCGGTAGTGGTGCTCTAACCACTTGAGCTATCCCACTTTGTCCTGAAAAGTTACTTTATTGTCTATAATAATGATGCATGCAACTAGAAATTTTGCTTAGTTGATGCATCATAGGTTTCAAGTCCTACTTCCACCAATTCCTTCAAATCAACAAAAAGAGGTTGTAAGTAAATGGCAATATTGTTCCCATGAGCTAAGGGGCCAAGAATTAATAATGACAATATAAAGTACGGTTGTTTCATGCACATCCATGGTGGGAGGTTATACGAAATCAATATCACGGGCCATTTGTTGTGAGACGCACTCATATTTTTCAATGAATTATTTAACCCATATGAATCTAGCTCCAATCGAACATTACGAGGTTCCTTAGCATATTAAGGATGTAAATTGTCAAAAGTCTGTCATTTTAGGTAATCAGCAGGATGTCTCATACGTCCATCTTTCGTGTGATATTCAAAATGCCATCTCATATGGCAAGTTGTCTTGGTAGACATAAACAATATTTCCAATCTAGGTTTGAGCAGAAAATACCATAATACGTACCTTTCTTGCTATCTTTCTTACCTCGCCCGATACTTGAAAAACGTTTTCCACCTAAGTTTCTTGCATGTCTCACAAGAAATTCTTCCCTCGTCCAGTCGCCAATATAAAGTGCAATCATTTGGACAAGCATCAATTTTTTCATAATCAAGCCCTAAAATCCTTCATCAAATTATTAGCTTCATGATAATTTAGGTAAGTCAACCATGGCTTCTGGGAATGCTTCAATTAATAACTTCAAAATCATATCAAAAACTGTATTAGTCAACCCTCCAATACATTTTAGGTGCAACAAACTAATTATGAATGAAAGTTTTGAGAACTTTTTACATCCTTCATATAATTTATGCTTATGAGCATCAATCAACTCATAAAATATTCCAGCCTCTCCACGAGCAATTTCTGCATCGATCCCCTGAAAAATCATTTGCATCTTACATATCAACATGCTCTTGTGATTCCCAAAAACACCATTAATTAATCTTTCGATGTCAACATCATGTCTTGAAGTCTCTAAAAAATCACGTTGATGTTCAAATAGAGATGAAGAACCCCTAAAAAGCTCTTTCTGAGCTATCCATTGAGTGAATTTAGGAATACACCCATCAACTTTCAATTGTTCAAATACATTTTTTAATTTTGCAATGCTTGCTTAGACACAATATCAATTCATCTATAGATACATTCAAAAAAGAAAATTCCAGGAAATATTTAAGCCCGTCCTGGTATTCTTACTCATTCTTGACTTTGTAATCAAACTTACAATTCAACCTTCATTTTGTACGTACCTAGATGTTACATGAAAATTTTCCATGTCCTTGTTGTTATAGGTGTTCTTACTTTATACTCCCTACGTTCCCCAATATCTTTTATACTTTTTATTTTCAAAATGTTAATTTCACAATACGTACCTTTTACACCTTTAAATTACTAATTAAATTTATTTTTTTATAAAATTCACCCTTACAATATTCACAATTTTACATAAAATATCATTACTCCTGAGTCCACGTATACATACAAATCAACTCATTTATATATTTTATAAAATTTTCCATGTCCTTGTTGTTATAGGTGTTCTTACTTTATACTCCCTACGTTCCCCAATATCTTTTATACTTTTTTATTTTTAAAATGTTTCACAATACCTTTTGCACCTTTAAATTACTAATTAATTTTTTTTTTTTATAAAATTCACCCTTACAATATTCACAATTTTACATAAAATATCATTACACATATACATACAAATCAACTCATTTATATATTTTATAAAATTATGTTCACTTACCTTTAAAAGGTATTTCGGGGCGCGAGAGTTACTTACTAATAGTAAGTCCGATACTATCTCTCTGGCTAGATTGAACATATATATAAGGAGAGACAATTATGAATTCATCATAAAAAAACAATCGTGCTGCACTTCGTATCTTCAATGGCCTGCCTACTTACAATCACATTCATACTACACTTCATTTCAACTACAACACTCTTCTTACTAACATTTGTAATCTTAACTTTCCCACTCATCCTCGTACTCGTACTAACTTCCAAAACCCCTTCACTCAAATCACTCCTAAACCTCTCCACCTTCACTAATTTATCAACCATAACCACAACGAAAACATCCACCCGAATCGTCCTCCGGGGCCCCACTCGACCCGCGGGCGTCCAAGCTTCCCCGACCACAGATCCCCCGTATTCGACATACGTCGTCGTGTTATCGAACTTAAACGACGCCGCGTTAGGATTCTTTAGGGATATATCAGCTGCGAGGGTGAAGTTACGGGAAGTGTTGGAGGATAGTGAATCTACGCCCTTAATTTCGACGGAGTTAAGTTTGAGGAGTGGATCTTTGACGTGAAGAACTGTGAGCATGAGTATTAGTAGGGCGAGTAGTGCGATGAGTAATACTGCGAGGGAGCAGCCGCCGCGCTTGATGCATTTCTGGCGCCGCGGCCACGTGAATTCCACCGGAATGTCGTCGACGTCAATCCGGTGGGCCAGGGGCTTCTCTTGTTCTTTATTATCCGCCATATATATATATATGGAAGAATTTGTGTCACATATATGTAACTTAGTTTCATATTAATTATATATATATAGACAACCCCGTCAAAAAAAAATTATATATAGACAATGGAATATATTGTCATAATTCGGAAAATTCGTTAACGCGTTTGCCGTTTGCTTGGTTGAATGTTGACTAGCTAATTGGTTTAAGGATAGAATTGAAGCTCTTTTTATTTATTTTTTGGTTCCTTCTAATTAAAGAGGAGAATGTAGGAAGATTAACGTACGAAATACGTAACGAAGAAAGAATATTGGGGTAAGGTGTGAGGAAATTATATCGAAAATTCAGTAGTCTTGTTGTTTTTCCAAGACTTTGATTACTCCTCGAGTTCTCAAGTCAACGAGGTTATTGAGTAACATTACTAAGTTTGATTTTTAATTACATAAATTTTGGGTTAACATATATGAAGGAAATAAAACCAAAAAGACCCCTCCTTGACTCTATCATGGACTGCCGTCATGTAACCAAAGATAAATTTAGTCAGGTAATTAAATTGTGGAATTCCAACAAATCACTTCATTTCTAGATAAATATTATCTAATGTTTTAGTATTATATATTTGTTTTCCAATTTTAATTAATTTTTTTTAAAAAAAAATTATAATTTTTAATCTACCTTTAAAAATTATAGAGATCAATGTGGGAATTTTTTTTTTTTTACAAGTTAAAATTATGAAATTTGCTAAGAAAATTATGAATATTCAAAATAATTAACAACAAATTTATTAATACTTATTATTTTTTATTTTAAAAAATAAATTAAAACATTGTTTATTTGTGAGAAAGAGCATAAAGTACCAAAAATCGACAATCCCATCTAGAATTTCTAGAAGACAGAAAGCTTACGAAGAAAAAATGTATTTTACTACCTCAGTCTCACTATAAACTTTCCCTTTCTTTTGGGTGTTTTGATTAAGAAATATGATAAAATAATAGATAAAGTATAAGCTAAGTGATGTGATGGTGAGAGAGAAAATAATAGATGGTTATTAGATGAAGTATGATAAAATAATAGATAAAGTAGAAGTGATGTGATTGGGAGAGAGAAAATAATATGCAAAAAATGGAATGGAAAACTTATAGTGGGACATCCATAAAAGGAAAGTCGGAAACTTATAGTGGGACGGAGGGAGTATTAATTAAGTTGGAAAGGGATATCTTAGAAAAGAGACAATTGAGAAATCGCCAAGCACAAAAGTTGGGAGAATGTAAACTTACCAAGTCAAACATATTCGTATATACAGAACTGGTTTCCCTTTGCCAGTGTAGTTCACGCAAAAAAAAAAAAATCCCCAAGTTTCTGTATATTTGGGTCCACATGCTGACCACTAATCAGGCTGGGTCTACAACTCCCCCCTATTAAAGTTCGTTTAGTTTAATAAAACAAGTTGAAATTAATTTTTTTTTAAAGTTCATTTAGTTAAATAAGTTGAACTCAAAATTTTTCATAGGTATTTTAAGTCCAACAACCATAAATATATAATATAAGTGATACTTAAATAAATAATGCAAAGAAGTTTAGTAATACTAACTAATAGTTATATTTTTCATTGAAATAGTTGAAAAAAAAACGATTGAATACTTTTTTTGGAGCATTTGATAAATTTATTTTTATTCTTTTTCTTCATTTTAAGATTTAAAGGGTAAATTTAATGACTAATAAAAAGGTATGTAATATAAAGACTTATTTATTAAAAAGTTCAGTCTCAAACCTTAAAAAGGGCATATACGGCCATGGCCAAGTTTTCCGAATTCACAGTCCCTCGAGCCTATGCAACTGGCCGGGGCGATTTCTAGAAGCTAGCTTATTGACGAAGGCACTCATCCCCAATCCATTGACGAACTGCAAGACGGCTTTGATAGGATGTATATTATTTTTTTCGTATGTTTTTTTATCGTCGTTAATTAAGATTGTCTTTTTCTTTTTAAAATAGAATATCTCGATAGATATGGTTACAAATATAATATCAATTCTAAATTCTAAAATCATCTAATTCTTCTTCATTAATACTAACCTTAATTATGTTCTTCTTGTGAATACATCTATATATTAATGACGTATTTCTACAAGTCGAATTACTAGAAGCGTAATAGGTTCTCAAGCGTAACCTTAAAAACGTTGTTACAATACAAAGAACACAATGTTTAGCGACCGTCGCGAAATGTGGTTTGCTATGAAATTTATATAGTCACAAAAACGATGGTTGCAAATATTTATGACTATTTTCTTTTTCAAATCGTCGCAATTTACAACACTTTTTTTTTGTCAATTATAAAACTGTCGTCGTACATTGATCAAGACCCACGACCAATCACACTGAATTATGTCATAATTAGTGACGAAAATAGGCAGTCGTAAATTGTGAGAAAATATTCACCGCAAATATTTTTTATTTATTTACTATCTCGAAAGTTTGCGACGAAAGAGTCATCACAAGCCGTCGTAACTCACGACGATTTCATCTTTCGTAAAGTTAATTTTGAGAAAAACATATCTCCAGTAAAAATAGCATTAATTATTTTACATTATAAAAAACTAATACTCCCTCCGTCCCATACTTGAAGACCCATTTTACCATTTTGGGTGTTCCATACTTGAAAATACTTACCTAAAATAGTAAAAACACTTTTAAACAATCTCCTTAAAACATCACAATATTACAACAAGTGTCACTACTTTATTATACTAAAAAGTAACTTTATTACTATTTATAAAGTTAAAAAAACTTTACTATCCCATTTTATCTTACACAATACTAATAAACAATTCATTCATTAAAACTCGTGTCCAATTGGTTTGTGCCTATGGGACGGAGGGAGTACAAATTTTCCAAAAGTCCAAGAGTAGATAGGAAAAAAAAAACCATAATTCCCTTACCTAGCGCCCATCCTCAATCTATCCCCCTCCCTCAATGCGGCCTCCCCCACCATCTGCATCCATATCTCCCTCATTCTCTGTAGTCATGTAGATCGTTCGTCGTTGTCTGCACTTACTCGCTGCCTCCCTCACTCTCCCAACTGTCGTCGTTTTCTTTCAGCATCCGAGGTCATATCTTGCTCGCCGAGACACACTTTTATAACTAAAAAAAGGGGGTCCTCATGTTATGTAAATGTTATATATGTAACAAATTCATCAATTCAAAGGAGCTCTGCCCATCTGCAACTGCAACTATCGTGACTGAGTCTTCTTAGCTTGATCTACGCGGCTTCTTCTAATAAGATATTTTCCCTCTCTCTATACTATATAGGGCGGCCAGTCCAGGAGACTAAAGATATAAGTAAATGTCATCTAGTTCAACACCCGAAGTGGGGGCAGGCACCTGCGACATGTGGGTATTCAAGGTCTTCGCGCATTTGCCTCTCTTCAATTGGCACTACAGTCGTTGGCGTTGGAGAAGATTCATTCCTCCTTGCAGTGGAGGTTCAAAAACCGACGTTTTTATATCGACGTCTCAATCACCTCCAATTACGAGTCTATGCAAATAAAACAATATATTTAAGATATGCGTATGCGTAAACCTGTACAAGAAACCGTTGTCGCATCGCCTTCGTCGCAATTGTCGTTCCATCGGTTGCCACTCGTCACCTCACTAGCCTTTTCCTCAAATCCATCTTCGAGTTTATGTAGTTGAAATCAACGGGTTGGTCTTCCCTGATGGCTCTACGGTGGTCAATCATGTGAGTTACTTGTTGATCTCGTTTTACTTTTTTTTTAAAGTTGTTTTAGCACTTTTTTTTTTTTTTTTTTTCATTTTCTTGTTTTGTTTTCCTACGCTTTATGCAGTCAATTCCCTATTATGGGACTCTTTTCCCCGTGTTGGGACCTTTTTTTTTTTGTTAAGCTTGATGATCTTTAGGATCTTGGTGTTTGGTGGATCTTTGACATTATTTTGTTTCTTTTTTATTTAACATGAGAAATGTAGGAAATATAGCGCCAATAAGGATACTGCAATATCGAAATTTAGGTAACAAAGTCGAGTTAAGGAAAACTCTTTTCCCGCATAACAGAATACGTCGTGGTAGTGCTCAACAGGTTCGGCGTTCTATTCCCAAAGGTAAAACTACTTTCTACTTCGTCTACAATAGCACCACTATAGAGGAAGCCTCAACGAACGTACGACGAGTACGAACTGAACACAGAAAATTCTGTACCAAAACAGTGATTGCGCTTTGGGGAGTTAAGCATTGCAGAGAGAGGAGAGGAATGAAATGAGCGAATTTGTTATGTGGGAAGAGCTTGGTATTTATAGACAGATATCAGCCAGGTGGTTAAGAGATTCGTGTGTGGGCCTGGGCCCATTAGGGTTGGAAGTCCGAGCGAAAAAATCGCGAGAGAGGTCCTTGGAGACCAAGTTTGAGTTTCTAGAATATTCTGGAAGGTTCTTGACTTGGTTCGTATTTTGCACACTTTTTAGTACAACAATAACAATCCCCACAAGCGTATGGGTTCGTTATAGTTGAGTAAGTATACGACCTAGTAGTTATCATCCAAGGACCTAGTTGAATGAATGTGGAGCCCCGAAACTATAAGTTAAAATGGTGTTATAGAAGCTAAATAGGAGGATAAAACAAATACCAACTAAGAAAATAAACAACTAATGCAAACAACTAAAACTAACTCTCAAAAAGATGAAAGTGCAAAGAAAGGGTATTGCCTCGGGTGTTTCCGTTTTGTGAGCAATTAAGTGAACTAGTGAACCAATTACATGATTTTACTACAAATTTTGGTTAAGCTAAAGGCTATCACATATCACATAAGTGTGCAAACCCCCTCGAAAGGCATAGGTAAACATCGTGCATTGATTAGCAATTATAGGATCTAACCAAATACCATAATCCCCTAAGATAGTGTTTCATAAGCACTTTCAACACTAATGCTTATGAAACACCCTCTCACCAAACTCCTAGACGACCTCTACTCGTTTAGTGTCTAAGGTTGTCGGTCTAGCCATTAACCCCCCTCTCGGGTGAGCTAATTACTAATTAACTTCTATTCAATTGACCAAAGCTCACACTCACACTCCCAATCATGCTACCCAACTCTCGTTGCAATAAACATAATCGAACATGCTCGCTAATAGGGTTGATCAACCAAATGAATCAATCAAAGTACAACTCTAGAAACATAAACACCCAAATTATAAGCTAATCATGCAATTAATCCACAATTATACTAAATTCCCATCAAAACATCCACACCCAAGGCAATTGAAGATTAGCCCATGTCTAAATTAACAACTAGAATAAAACTCATGAAAATTAAACTGCAAAACATGAATTAAAATCAAATAACCAACTAATATTGAAATAAGGAAAGAAAGCACCTCTATTGTCTTCAAATACTTCAATCTCACCAACAATAAAATGAAATACTAAATTGAAATCTATCTATGAAATGAAATAGCAAATTAAACTATCTAATGAGTGGAGTGGTGGGGAGGAGAAGAGATTTCTCCCCCAATGGAGTCGAGCCCTTTGTTCTCTCCCCCTGCGTGTTCTGTTCTGCCCTTCGCCGTAATTGGGTGTGGGCCTCCTTAATTAACTAAGTTGCTTCTTTCATTTCACGAAGCTGAATGGGCCTCTTTCTTCATAAAATAAGATGGGCCCCATGCTTTTTTGGGCAGCATACAAGTTTCCAATTCAATTAGTAAGTTTGCTGCAAATGGTTTGTTGCCCAATCAATTCATCACATGGTGTGGGCCTCGATTTGGGCTTCATCAATTAATTAAATGGGTCAACAATTAAATTGTTGGCCCAACTAATCTTCACCTTCCATTTTTTCTCGACTCCATTCTCGTTTCATTCTTTCAATTGACGTCACAAAATAATCGAGACGTGTTTTGCTCTAAAAATGCTCTTTTTCCTATAAAAATAGCAAACAACACCCTTTCTCCAAATCAAGTGCAATTAGTCAATTTAGTGTAAATAATGCAAAAAATCCTACAAAATCATGTGAATTAAATCCATGAATTTCAAGTAATTTTCACACTAATCAGTTCTTGAAGTGTTTCGAAATGGGTCAAGCCCATAACCGAATGGATCGGTCCAATTCCTGTGTTGGGCTTTCGGAGTTTTTGGGTCTGCAAAAAGATAGGCGGGCACCAAAGACCAATTGCCAAATTCGAAGCGCGTGTGACCTTTTGGGGAGTGTACCCCTAATACATGGTTGAACTCCATGTTCACTTCAATGCCTTTAAAGTCCTTAAATGTTTTGTGGACTTCCTACGTGGAATAGGTGACCCTTCACCTTTCCACCATTCAAACTCTAAGTTGAAACTCTCAACTTCGTTAATTAATTTCTCACTCACCTAAACTCAATTTTGAGATATTAAATATACCACGTTCATCTACTCCGAGAGTAGATCGACTATGTCAAGTTTAATTATTTAATAATTAACGTTTAGTCTCTCTAATTAATTTAATTAGATAAGGGTATCAAAACCCAATTAATTTACATTAATTCTAACAACACCTTAGTGTAGATTGTCTTATATTGAGAATGGAGATTTTAACATTATTGATTTAATGTGAACAAAGAGTACACTTGCTTTTTACTCTTCCTCACAAATGGAGGGAAAATCGATGTCGTATTAATCTTGGAAACCCCTAAAAAATTATTTCTCCAAAAAAATAACAGTTTAAGTGTACTACTCATATTATTTATTAATTGATTATTTAGCATATAATCCATTTCCATGTATAAAATATTATTATTATAATATATCACGTATGTATTAATATAGGACAAACGCATAAATTTAATTATGTGCAATACGCTTTAAAAACATGTGTTACTTTTTTTTTTCTACTTCCATTCTAAATGATAGATTCTTCTCACTTATTCTAAAATTTACCGATTTTATCCATATAGTAATACAATTTTTTAAAATTTTATATGTGTTACTATAAGAGCAAGTTTGTGTAACTACAAGTATGTGTTACTTTTTCTTACATTAACATACATTTTCTTTTATAATAATACATATTTTCTCTTATAATAATACAAACCTAGAAACAAGTTATTTTGTTTGCTTTTGTGCAATTTTTGTGAGAAAAATCATTTGAGTCAATTCTAATTTGTGCTAATATTGCATGTGCAATGTTGCCCATAAATTTTAAAATGATATAGAAAAATTCCATCTATTTAAAGAAATCATTGTTCCAACCGACGTATGCAGCCCGTTGCTCTTGGACATCGCCGATGCTCGATCCGTGTAGTCGTTGCCACTGGTAAAAGAAAGGTGAGAAATGTAAGTTTATTTATTTTCTGCAGAAGTTTGGTTTTTTCATTATGTTGAAGTTCTTTAGTTAGGGTTCAATTAGCTACTGCCTCCGTTCCGGAAGACCTTTCATAAATAAGTGGGCACACTTCTTTAAAAAGTGTAATAATGAGTAGTATTTTGAGAGGTAGTTTTGTAAATTTTTATGAAGTAAATAAATGAGTTGATTTGTGTGTATGTGTAGATCCAAAAATAATGGCATTTTATGTAAAATTGTGGATATTATAAGGGTGAAGTTTATAAATATGTTTCCATTTTAAAAGTGTGAAAGGTATTGTGTGACATCGCGAAAAGGAAAGTGCGAAAGGTATTATGGAACCGAGGGAGTATTTAGTTGTCCAGCCTTCGAATGTTCTTGGGCTACTTGAGCCTGGAGGACCTCACTTTGCTGAACAACTTGGAAGGTCTGTTCAAAGAGGCTTTAGAAGAGAAGGTCAAACTACATGAAAAATGGATATGTATTAGTTGGTAGAAGAATAGTTTATACTTGAGAGAAATTTGAATGCATTGAGGAAATAAATGAGAAAGAGTGTACCTACTACCTAGGAGAAGTTGTACTGTTTAGAACATGCGGTCCTCCACGAGGAGTTTGTCCAAAGATTTGATTCTTGTGGGAGAAAGGTAACGATAGACGAAGTTCGAGAATTGATCAGGACTGATAGTGGTTGGGGAATCTAGGTCAATGGCACCTGAATGAGTGGCCGCTTGTTTAGACCTCTTGCAAGAGGTTTCAGAGTCGGGGAGAGTAGAGTCCTGAATGGCCTTTACCTGAACAGGGTCTGGTTCTCTTGGAGATGGAACTAGGGGCTGGCATGGTAGGAGTTGAAGATGTTGGTACCTTAGAGGAGCTTTTTGTTGGGATATTGATATCCCTTATGTTTTGTATTGATAAACCAAATCAATTTATAATAGGATAAGTTGTATTGTATAGACAACTTGATTATACATCTTTTAATAGATAGGTTTTGATCAGCATCAGCCGAGAGGGAATCTAGCTAATGAAATGGAGGAACATGCCAATGCTCAAGAAGAGAAGAGAAGAAGACCAAGACTAGAAGGGGAGAATCAGTCGAGGGGGAACTTGACTAATGATCAGCCGAGGTCATATCAGCTGAGTATCACTATTAGCAGATGACCAAACACAACTGAGAACCAAGTCTACATTACTAGACAACCAAGGTTCATAAACAGCCGAAAAAACAATCAGAAGCCTAAATGTCAAGATCAGAAGAGCAGAACCTAAGATCGGCTGAGTCAGTCAACTGAGTCAAAGGTCATCTGTATCAAGTATTGAAGAGTCTAATGAGAGCTGACGTGGACCAATAGGAAGACGACAACAGACACCAAGATTCTGACATGGCACAAAGCACAAGAATGGAAAGTCAATGATACATTAAATGTTATGTGGTAATGGTAACATTTAATTGATTCAATCAAGGAAGACTGTGATTCTCGAAATTGTGGGGATTGATTGCTATCATTCAACAGTAACATTCAAGATCCACATTATATATATGAGTTCAAGTTCATACATCACGTATGAGTGAGGGGATGCCAAGGTCGAGCAATGTTCTTAAGTGTTCATCATTAGAAGAGCTTAAGAAGAAGTTCAATGGAGATTCAACACGTATGTCTTTAACCTAGTGAGTGAACCCATATCATCTAAGCTCGTATTGTCATTCATATACATCCTAAGCTTAGAGAGAATTTCCCAACCCTTTAGGATTGTTGAGGAAATTCTCATCTAGTTCATATACACGAAACCTACCTTCTATCATAAACCTTTAGAAGTTAAGTTGAATGAAATCACTGTAAGAGTCCTAGTTCCTCACAATGACTAGTGGGATCGAGTACACTTGGAAGTGTCAAAGGATCTAAAGTCTCCTCTTAGGATTATAAAGTAGCAAGACGTGTTACTCTTGGCACGTTAAATATTACAAGCCCGTGGAAGGGATTAACTTCTCGTTTGAAACGTAAGAGTGGATGTAGGACAAGGAGGTCTAAACCACTATAAATGATGGTGTCTTTATTTACATGCTTTATTATTAATTGTCATCATCATACGTGCATATTTACATAGCATATGTTTTAAGTGAAAATGTATTTTATCAGCTGACACCAAGTGATACCCTAAAAATTTGTTTATGCATGAAAGTGTTAAAAATACGTTATAAGCAGTTAGACGATTATAATCTTGATATAGGCACACTACATATTCTGCACGCTCCTCTATTAGAATACTAATCAACAGACTAACTAGTCCTAGGCTCTTGGTGATATCAGCTGACCAAGTCATCTGCCAGAGTTAGCCGTTTCGCACACTCAAATACTTAGTCGTCTGATATATATGCCCCTAGGGCAAAGGGACCATCACTTTCTGGGGTGGGAGAGAGAGGTCGCATCCTTTGAGAGATTTGAGACAACCAGCTCATGGATGCAATAAGAGAGTGTGAGAGTTAAAGGTTAGTTGGTGACAGTTTTCACAAATATTCAAAAGTAAGAATAAACTAAAGAAGAAGAAAATTCAGAGATGATGACATTACATCAATTGGCTCTAAGGGATGATCCTAGGGGCTAAAGCCGAAATGGAGGTTTTTGTAGATAAGAGAGATATCAAAATAGCCCTGACGTTTAGCATGGAGGTTGAGATTTTGTATGACGGATAAGTTAAGTTCGGAACAAGTAGTGGGAGGACAACGAGCACGAGGATTCTCATAAATCTACTAATCATGGGGAAATTCCCACGAGGAGGCTTTGGTGATGAAGAAATAATAATAATTTTTCCATTTTTGGGTTCCCTGGTGGAGTTTATCGAGAAAAATGCATGCTCGCGCTGATATTGACATGACAATGGAAAAATTCTTAAATCTATGAAATATAAAGAGTCGAGAGAGGACTGGATATAGAAAATACCTGAATTTAGGAAAAGGATCAGAGTTCCGACGAGCTTAAGGATTTTGGAAAGTTATGGAGGTAGACGTGAGAAAAGAAGAGTGAAAGGGAAATAATGAAATGTTCGAAACTACTTATGGAAATGAAGTTAGAGAAGAAAACGTAGTGGGAGAGAAATACAAAGAACTTGATAATGGGGGGAGTTATGCCTTAAACTTGAAGGATTGGGAGTATACTGATCATGGAATCAAGGTTTTGAGGCTTGGCATGATGGTGAGGCGTGCCAAAACAATATGTGGCGGGCGATGATGCATGGGACATGCATAGGACGCGACAGTGCGGAATGCGAAGCGAAATAATTGGAATCCGAAGTAATTTAACTTCAAAGTTGAGTCCATATTTATTTGAGCACTCCCAGCACCTTGAAGTTAATTTGGCAGGTTTTGAGCTATTAAAAAATCAAATGACGCCCTCTCACGATTCTGTTTTATAGTTTAAGCACTAATGCATGGATGATATGATCATTTGAACTTGGAAAAGTTTGTAACAGGTTTTCAAGGATTAATGAGTATGAGAGTGAGCCTAGGGTCTTAATTAAGATATCAAAATTTACTCATCCATTTTTTCCTATTCTCATAATACCATCTACTCTTAGGGGGAAGTGCGTGGTTGATGCAGACAAAATATGTTATCATGTAAGAGAATGACGTGTGGACATATGATGCGTTATAGTCTTTATTCCCACTGTCCCAATTTAGATTGGTCATTTGCTAAAAATGGATGTCCCAATTTAGATTGAGAATTTCCTTATGTGACAATAATAAACTACATCCTACAAACGTCTCAAAATTACATCACATGTCATTACTTTATAACTCTCAATATTTTATTATTTACTTTATCCCCTTTAATACTAATAAACAACTTCCACATTAAACTAAGCGTATACAGTAAATGTCCAATCTAAATAGGGACGAAGGGAGTATTATTTACTAATTATATAATACTGGTTTTATATTTATTTCATTATTGTGTTAATAATTTTTAATGCGCTTGCAAGTAGCCATGCATGTATTGATATATTAGGCCATGGATCGAACCAGTATTATGAAGATGATGGATTAGTGAGCTACCCGCTGTTTTAGAAGGGTTGTTAAGCTCTAGACCTAATTCCCCAGAGCTGGAGGAGCTCGAGCATCACCAGGTCCCGGAGGTTTGAATTTCGAAATTTATGAAGATAGGTAAACTTAGTAGAAGACTGACGAAGATTTAGGGTTGACCCCGGCTTTGGGGTCTCTGGTTGTCCACTTCACTCGTATCTTTAGGGAGGCGATCCAAACAGTTGATTCCACTATTGCGATTACCAGGGCCACCTCCGTCTGGCGGGGGCAATGCCCAAACTTCGTGTTACCATTCATTTTTAGTGATATGAATATGGGGTATTTTCATTTTGATAAACTTGTTCCTTAGAGAGGTGTAGCTTTTTCCTTGACCCGAATTTTGTTCCTAATGAGGGTTTTTCCGGACAAGGTTTCAATGGCGCCTCGATCACTTCTTGGACATGTGAACTTATATGGTTTTAGATGTTTTTCTTTTAATATAGTACCTTTATTTGCCTAAATTCTCAAAGCTCAGAATAATGGAATAAGGTTGAACAAGCCCATTATGTTAGCTAGTGACTTAAGTCGTTGAGAAAAAATGGAAAGTCGATAAGTCTTCCCCTAAAGTTACGAATTTATAGCATTTTAACTATCATTATCAGATACTGTATCTTATCAACATATTTTGGCCGGAAAATACATTTGACCATATTTTCCGGCGATTCTCGAATACCTCAAAAATGTTGAAATACACCCACCTGAGAGGCTTTTTCTTGATTGTGATGGAGGTGATCGGAGAAGACGAACTGTACTATAATCCATATATATATGTGTATTTATTTAAAGTTGAAAATATTTACATGAATAGGAAGTGCCAAAATTTCATACCAATATATATGATGCAAATTTGATTGTGGATCAATTAACAAGATAAACGCTGGACTGCTTTGCTCGTGAGATTCAAATCCAAGGTACAATTCATCACAGCTGTTCTATACCGATGTACAACCCTCAGAACACGCAAATCGCCCCTCATCTCTGCTAAACTCACCAATTTCACCAATTCACCATCTCTACTCAAATTCCCCCAATTTTGTACCACTCTCAGCGTCGTATTAAAGTTCCTCCCCTCTCTTCTCCCCACTCCGCCGTCGGAAATATCCGCCGCCGCGATCGTCGCGTTTCCGTAAAACAGAGTGGTGCTTCCGCCGTGGAAATTGAATCGCGCGAAATTCGGGTTGTGTAATCGGAGTAGGGCGACCATGGTGAAGTTAAGCGACGGCGGTTCGTAGCGCAGGTCATTTACGACGACGTTTAGAAGCTTGAGAGACGGAGCGTTGATTCGGAGGACGACGAGGCCGAAGACTAAGAAGGCGACGCTGAGTAAAACGATGGCGAGGAGAATGTAAACTAAACATTTGTTGGTGTGGGATGGAGGATCCAAGGGTTTGTTGATGATGGCACTGAATTCTTCGTCGCTTTTGCGGTAGGCTTTTGCATTCAAATGCTTTTCTTCTTCCATGTTTCTGTTTCTTTCAGCTTCAACTTGTCACTCTATAACACTACCTTTTAATGAAACCAACAACAACATGATATATATATATATATATGTAACTCATGAGTTTTGAGTATGGAATTAAAGAAATATAATAAAATAACTAGATGAATACAACAAAGAAAATAATATTAAAATGAAATGAGAAAAAATAGTTTGCTAAGTAAAGATTAAAAATAAAAGTTGATAATATTATGTTTGATAATTAAACTTGCAAATAAATTTAGATTTTTTTCTATTTTAAAAAATTAAATATGTTATTTTAAGTTCTTACAATATTATACAGAGTCTTTTTTTTAAAAAAATTTGGTGCAATTTGATAAGCGTGACTATTTTCATGTATAGACATGCATGTCATATTCTACATGTCATATTCTAATTAATATAGAGTGCGTCCCTCACTAAGGTTAATTTAGACCTTTTTTTTTTGGGTCAATTCATGTGTCCTCTCCTATTTCTATTGCTACATGTTTAATATTATATTTTTTAATTTATGTGTTAAAAGTTTATATAAACATTTAAGAGCTAGAAAGAGGTAGTAACATTTTTTAGGAAAGATTATGATATATTTATACTCTCTCTGTACTAAAGAATATGGTTTATTTATGTTTAAAGTAAATAAAATAAAATAGATAAAGTGAAGAAGAGATAAAAATAAGTATGATGAGTTATATTATATATTTTTTAAATGAAATAGGAACACTTGTGTGAACAATAAAAAAGAAAAACATAAATAATTTATGTGGGCGGAGGGAGTATAAATTATTTCCTCCACCCAAATTCATTATGTTCATTTTTCAGGACACAAGTTTTTTTATTAGTTTATATATAAAGTTAATATGTTAGAAATATGATTTTCAGGACACAAGTTTTTTTATTAGTTTATATATAAAGTTAATATGTTAGAAATATGATGAGATATTGCGGGTTCATTTGTAAAGATAGTGAATATTTATTAATAGAGTTATCACAATTTGAGTAAATAAGTGACAATTGGAGGGTCAAAAAATAAAGTACTGAAAATAATATTATTTAAAAAAAATGAATTTAAACTCCTAAAAAATTGAAAATAATGAAATGGGATTGGGAGCAATTAATTATTAAAAGATGTTAGGTTTTATTTTAGTTATACCTAAGTACGTACGTACTTATTCAACTCGAGTTTCCAACAAAATAATATAATTTGGTATGAAACATTAGTCAATGACTTTGAGATTATCACAAGAAATATTCAAAAATATCAGCTATATAATAATATAAAATGAGAGAAGGTGAAGGGTGATACTGATTTCAATTTAATTAAATGGGCAATAAGATGCATGGCATCCATCGTATGTCTCTATCGTAATGTAAATAAATGATAAATGTTGTTTAAAAGTAATCAACAGTATATATATTTAAAGACAGATGGTGAGATGATTTTAATTATGATCATGACCTTTGAGTTTCCCGATTTAATGCCTTTTTATTTCATTGCCGTTTTTTTATAATCCGTTTAATTTACATGATATTTTAAATTGGGATCAATTTATGATAGTAACCCTAGAGATTCAATTATTAAGATAAACCATCATTCTAGTTTCTTATATTATTAGATACATGCCAAATGATGAATCTAGTACATACTTTTCATTTATTAATAAATTTTAGCACAATATTTTAATGTATTTGACAAATAAAGATGTATATAAAAGAGAAAAAGAAAAAGAAACTAAAAGTTATAAATCCAAAAGGAGTGTCATTAAAACTTTACTGAAAAAATTCTTCTTAGGGATAAAACTCAAGACGATGGAGAAAAGTATACCCCTCTAGACCAAATCAAGACGATAACAACTCAAAATAACAAATCAAACCAAACTTGAACTAACCGAAAACAAGAGCAAAAAAGTAAACCATGTCTCTCTAAAGAGGCATGGATCATCATGGAGGATAAAAAACATCACCCCAACGTCTCTTATATGAGGCTACAAAGCGCATTTCATTGGCAAAGGGGTTGGCGGTTCTGATGAACCCGTTAGGGGGATAATCGCGGTTCTAGAAGTGAGACAACCACCTGCTCCTGTGTATTGTCCAAGAACTCATCCATGATGTCGTCCTAGAGGATCGAGAACGAATTGCTCACCGAACTGAAGTACAGAAATTGCTCATTGGGACAATAGCCGAGTCAGTATTCTCCACTCGAGGAGGGCTGCATGAGACTGAGAGACCGATGGGGTAGGCCTTGTCGATCGTTGATAAGGGCGGAGAGAAGAGCTCCTATCACGTTGGCTCTGGTCGTGAGGTGGCAGAGGCTTACCCTTATTGCACTGGGCAGTCATGTGTCCAACAATATCATAGTGTACAATATTTTGGAAGCCTCTCGTAATGTATTTCCACAATTACTAACTGATTACCACGTTCTAGCATCAACCACTCCAGAAGTGATTATTTCATATCCACTTCGATCAAGATTATAGTGTATTGTACCATTATTTTTGTTGTTGTATGATAGTCCATCTTAACAAACGTGTCAATAGCTGAAGCCGCTGCAAAAAATGAGTGTGGGATGCTAGAGTTCAATCGGGATTCCAACTAATTAGACCCATGTCTGAGCAATCGAAGTCTGAACTTGGTTCGGGTTGAAGCCGGAGGTCCAATTTTGCAGACGTATGGAGCCCGAAGTCAACTGCCAAATATGTTTTCTAAAAATCTAATGATGCTCTTCCAAAGAATGAAATTTGAGAACCACGAATTCCTTTTCGTTTAGAATAACAAACAAGTTCCCTTGAAGGGACCAAATCTCAATGAGTCTCTTAGGCAGTTCAACATACAAAATTGGAGATTTTCCCTTTGGAGTGAGCAGGGGCGGACCCAGGATTGTAGGTTAGGAGGGCCGATAAATATCTCAAAATACATAATTATGTCCTTAATATCTTAAAATCTAGAATTCTCTCGTTTGTATCACAAAAACGTCAACAATTGATAACTTATATTCCCTCCGTCCCCCAATAACTTTTACTTTTTCTTTTCAGAACGTTCCACAATTACTTTAACTCTCTTAAAATATCCTCAATTTTACACAAATGTCGTTACTTTTTATTCACACATACACAAAAGTGATCAACTCATTTATTACTTTATACATTAAGGTTTACAAAATTATCTCTAATAGGTCTAGAATATTGAGACAAAATTGAGATTAAGTCTTTTAAAAAAAAAAAAAAAAATCGGCTACTTGGAGGTTAAAATTGAACCATTTTTTTAATATTGAAATTGTATAGTAGAGAAAGCTTGAGACTAAAAATATTTTTTACTCTTATTTTAAATATTTTCTAACTTAATTAGAAATGATTGCTCATAAATTAATTAAATTACAACGGGTTGCATTTAGTTTGGATGGGCCCACTTCATTTTAATTTTTGTTACTTGGGCCAATTATTTTGTTTCACGAATTTTGAATAATAGTTATACTAGTGCATATATAATAAAAAATTGGAGAAAGTTGAGGGGGGCCAAGGCCATGCCCCCAAGCAACGCCTAGTTCCGCCCCTGGGAGTGAGCAATTGACCAATCAAAACATCCTTAAAATCACGAATTGCAGCCTAGTATGTGTCGTCGTCAAAACGGTCGCATATGATCTGAAAAAACGGCCGAAGTTGTGGGAGTGTCATTAACAGATGGCGAGCTTGCATTGGCCGCATATAAGGGGGAAACCTTCGAAGGGACCTACAAGTCAACACCTGACGCCGAAGTAGTATGCACAACTAAATCAATAGTATAATCTGGGGTTACCGTGTCTGTGTACCTGGAATGGAAATTGATGGAGAAGGTGGCCCCGACTATGTACCAACGAAGGGCACGAAGAAGGAAATAAGCCCTAGGAAATGTGCCTCAAAATCAGCAAGGTGGTTGCTCATTAGGACGTCCCAATTGAGTGTTTCCAAATAGACATCAAGTTCTGGATACCAGTCGATAAAGCATCGTGACGTGTGTTCGGGAATGCAAAAAGAGACTGACTGGGCTGCAGCCGTGTAGGGCCTAGACGGGCGAGTGAATTGGGGCCCCGCTGAGCACAATCCTGCAATAGTGGGGTTGTTGTATGCATAAGAGGAATCTCGAAATCATACTGGGCGGAGGAATAACGCGCTCCTTCAATAACAAATTTCATCATCGATGTTTGTCCAACTATGGCGTCTAAGCACTAAGTGGCAGAGTGCTTAGGCAACAACGACACTATGTGAACTACATCAAAGGAACGGGTGTTGTGCGCGCAGGCCGGTGGATCGCGCACGAAGTCGGCCGCTAGAATGAGGGCACAGAGTGCGTGCGCAGATATTGTAGGCGCAAGACAGAGGGCACGACGACGCATATGCATGGGTGTGCAATGACGTAGGCGTAAGGCTATGCGATGGGGTGCGAGTTGCAGAAGAACAGTGGTTGCACGAAAAAACTTGATCTGCGCAATGGGCACCGCCATGATATTCGATTAGAAGGCATGTGCTTACAAAGAGGCGATTAGTTCCAGCCTGTGTGCAGTGATGCTGATGTAGAGGCCTGTGGCAGCCTAACTTGAACGAATTTTTTAGCAATATAATTTTACTAACTATTTTCCCTCAAGCATAAGGGCTTGTAGTAGTATTGGAAGTATTCGACCAAGTAGTATCGACCTAAAAGGTGGGTTTGTGCAATGGGTCCCTAGAGTTGTATGTTGTCATTACTAATGTAGCTATGATTTCGGGTGTTGAATTTCTAAAACTAAAGTTAAGTGACAATTAAAATGCAAAAACTTATACCAAACACCAAATTAGATGCTAACAAGTGATTTAACTACTAAAACAAGAAAATAACAATGTAGACCAATTACCACAAGCTAATAAATAAATTAACTACGAAATCAAGTACGTGACAAATAAAGTAAGAATAACTATGACCTAAATTCGAAGAAGTGCAAGGGTTGAGTGAATACTTTGGGTGTTCTATACCTAGTGAAATTGAGTGGAATTATTTTTACTTAGTTCATGCTTCAATTAGGTTTTGCTAACAGCATCTAGATGCTATGATGATAACCATTTCTCTTCAGGTAATAAAGTCTTAAGTCTAAGGTTTTCCAATTCCATTAATAAGATTCTTTTTCCTAATCCTCATCAACTACTCAAATAGCCATTCAAGTAATTAATGTCTCTTAATGGGGTTCTAATGCGATTAACTCTCTTTCGACGAATTAAAAGTATAATTAACACACTTGCATACCAACAACTCATACTGTAAATATAAACATGTTCATGTAACTCTCGTTTGCGCTAAACATGCCTCTAAATATGGATTAATAGAAGCTCATAAACAAAGTACCAATTACCCAATAAGAGAAATAATAATCCAAATATTAACAATAATCAAAGCATAAACCGTTCCAACACTTAATATTCACATTTTTTTAACACCCAAAGCATAAATAAGATTAGCCTATGATTTTTTAGGAAACACCTGACTTGGTTCGTATTTTTGCACACTTTTTACAACTATACGATCCCCACAAGCGTATGGGTTCGTTAGTAGTATGATAAGTATACGACCTAGTAGTTATCGTCCAAGGACCTAGAGAGAGCGTGGAGCCCCAAAACTATAAGTTAAAATGGTGTTATAGAAGCTAAACGTGAGGATAAAGAAAATATCAATAAGAAAAAGAAACAATAATGCAAACAACTAAACTAACTCTCAATAATGAAAGTGCCGTTTTGTGAGCAATTAAGTGAACTAGTGAACCAATTACATGATTTTACTACGAATTCGGGTTAAGCTAAAGGTTATCACAAATGTGTGCAAATCCCCTCGAAAGGCATAGGTAAACAACGTGCATTGATTAGCAATTATAGGATCTAACCAAATACCATAAACTCCTAAGATAGTGTTGCATAAGCACTTTCAACACGGTTACTAATGCTTATGAAACGCCCTCTCGCCAAACTCCTAGACGACCTCTATTTGTTTAGTGTTTAAAGTTGTCGGTCTAGCCATTAACCCCCCTCTCGGTTAGCTAATTACTAATTAACTTCTATTCAATTGACCAAAGCTCACACTCACACTCTCAATCATGCTACCCAACTCTCGTTGCAATAAACATAATCGAACATGCTCGCTGATAGGGTTGATCAACCAAATGAATCAATCGAAGTACAACAATAGAAATAATTAACACCCAAATTCTAAGCTAATCATGCAATTACTCACAATTACACTAAATTCTCATCAAAACATCAACACCCAAGGCAATTGAGGATTAACCCATATCTAAATTAACAATTAGAATAAAACTCATGAAAATTAAACTACAAAACATGAATTAAAATCAAATAACCAACTAATATTGAAATAAGGAAAGAAAGCACCTCATTTGTCTTCAAATCCTTCAATGCTTACAATAAAATGAAATACTAAATTAAACACTAGCTAAGAAATGAAAGAACAATTAAAACTAACTAATCTATTGAGTGGAGTGGTGGGGAGGAGAAGATATTTCTCCCCCAATGGAAGAGCCCCTACTTTCGCCAATTCCAGCCTCTGTGTGCGTATTCCCCTTCGTCTGTTGTGTTCCCAACAAAGGGTCTGACTATATGCACCTTCATTTCGGAGGGATGCACTCCCCTTCTCAATTTTATTAATAAAATAATAGGTAAAAAACCTAAAATACCCTTCATTAAATATACACTATACTAGATGCACCCCACCTCATTTCTTTCACCTTCCCCTAACACACAACTTCCGGCCGCCGGCGACACCATTTCCGGCGACCACCAACTCAAAAAAAAAAACAGAAATGGTCGACCATATACTCCAAAAAATCACAATTTTTTTTCAATTTTCGACCAACCAGTGTCGAACATATACACTCTCGTCGACAAATCGTTGTCGACGGAAATGTATATGGTCGAAACGGTTGGTCGAAAATTAAAAAAAAATATTTTTTTTTAAATTCGACTATGTAAGGTCGATCAAATACACTCTCGTCGACAACAATTTGTCAACGAAGGTGTATGTAATCGACCTTATACGGTCGAAAATTGAAAAAAAAAAAGAAGAAAAAAACTAGGGTTTTCTGCATTAACATTGGGTAAGGGGGGAAAACCTGGTGGGGTGGGGTGTGGCGGCGTCGGAGGGAGGAGGGGGCGGCCGCGATCTGCTCGACGAGGGAGAGAGGAGGAGGGGACGGCCGCGCGCGGCCAATATCTGTTCTTTTTTTTTTTTTTACAGGCGGTGGGGGTTGGGGCGACGGGCTTGGCGAGGGAGGGAGGGAGGGGGGGGGGCGACGGGCTTGGCGAGGGAGGGAGGGAGGGGGGGCGACGGGCTCGGCGAGGGAGGGAGGGGACGGCCGCGGCCAAGATCTGTTTTTTTTTTTTTTTTACAGGCGGTGGGGGTTGGGGGGGCGACGGGCTTGGCGAGGGAGGGAAGGGGGGCGACGGGCTCGGCGAGGGAGGGAGGGGCTGGTGTCGCCGGCGACGGGTGGTGGAGGGGCAGGTCGCCGGCGGTGGTGGTGGGTTGGGGGAGAAGATGAAAGAAGAAATGGAGGATTTGGGGGGGTGTGGGTAGTAAAAGGATTTTTATGAAGGAGGGGTATTTATGACATTTGAGGGGAGGTGTGACCTAAAATTTGGGGAGTGTATAAATCGGGGGAGTGATGGGGGAGTGCATCTCTCCGAAATGGAGGTGCATATAGTCAAACCCCCCAACAAATTAAATAAGATGGGCTATTCATCACTTAAAATTTTGGGCTTGAAAAATAAATTGATGTAGGCCCAATTTGCTTCCTTGATTGCAGAAAGAGGTGGTGGCCCAAAACTCCTCATCTCTATCACGTGGGCCGAGCTGGAGTGCTTCTCTATTCTCAAAATCTTAATTAATTTGCAATTCAGCAAACTAGAGTAATGGCCTGCAATTTTATTTTATTTTTGATTTTAAAACTCATCCCAATCAACTCCTTCTCCACTTGATTAATCCTTCGATTGACTCCATGAAATAATTGAAACGTGTTTTGTTCCAAGAATGCTCATTTTCCTATAAAATAAACAAAACACCACCTTTCTCCAAATCAAGAGCAATGAGTCAAATTAGTGTAAATAATGCACAAAATCCTATAAAATTATGCAAATTAAATCCATAAATTTCAAGCAATTTTCACACTAATCAACACCCATTGTCAAAACAACAAAAGAATAGAAAGGGACAAGAAAATAACAATATTATAGCAAAAGAGAGTTTGGGTGGAAATCACCTTGACGATTCTTCAACGATCTAAGCTATTATAAGTGAATGCAGCTCTAATCTTCAAAAACTGAATCTAAACACTAAACTTGAAGTTAATCTATGAAATGAAACTTGCAAGATATGGATAGTGAACTGAGTTCTCCGTCCGAGTTGTACGCGCCGCACGCGCTGGAGTAGGGTGAATTCAGAATGACTGTAGGCGATTTACACCTTGGAGGAGTGCGATTTGGGGTCTGACATCCTGGGGGGGAATTGACCTAGGGTTCTACCCATAAAACAGCGGTAATCATTACTTTTGAGAGGCATTTGGAGTGTGGGATTTAATTTTTCGGAATGAAGGCCAATGGAATTAATGGCAAAGCTTTTAGCGTGATATGGGAGGCTTCTTTCGCCGGATTTTGGCTCCTCCGAAGACGACGCTTCATATGGGGTAAGATCTTCGAGGCAAATCTTATGATTATCTAGATTCTTGGGCTGGTTTCTTTCCATAGATTGGGCAACAGAGCAGTGGAGGGACATATAAATAGAGGGGGCGGGGGGATGATTTCCATCACTTTCAGATCCAGCTCTCGCCCTTACTACTTTCCTTCTAATATTTCTTTCGTAAAAAACTTCCCCACCATGGCAGAAAATCTTCATGAACCCTTGAGAAATATTCGCATCTCTGATGCAGAGGATTCGAATCTCCATGTCAACGAGAATGATTTAGTCATTCCTCGATTTGCTCTGCTAGGTCATTTCAATAGGATCCCCCTCTGGATCCAGTTCCATGGGATGCCAATATGCAGCATGACCAAAATCTTGCCTCAGAAACTAGGAGAAATTCTGGGAGATGTCATCGACATCGATTGCCCGGAGGAAGGTGCAGCATGGGGACGATGCCTGAGAGTACGTGTGATTCTTGATCTCCACCAGCCACTCAATAGGAGCACTAACATCACTGTTAGGGGAGAGAGCATCTTGGTGGCACTAAGGTATGAAAAGCTAGAAGAATTTTGTTACCGTTGCGGTCTTCTTACCCACATCGAGAGAGATTGTATGGACCGATATACAAGTGAAAGCAGCCGAAGAGGAGAATTCTAGGAATACCCCATGTGGCTTCAAGCCGACGGTCAGAAAGGTTTGCAATAGATTCAATATGAGCACCTGAGAAGCCTTCTTGAAGTTAGGACACCGGCTCAAACACCACCACACTACACAGAGACGAGGAGAACGGTGAACTCTATCATCATTAGGCCTAATGCTCGTGCTGGGGGATTGGTGCTGGCGGATGAGGCTTGGCACGATCAGAACCAAGACCATTTGATGGAAGCAAATCGTTTCGCGGACTCAGTTCTCATGGAGGAGGCCCACCACACACTGCAACAAAATGAAACCAGGTACCTTGCAATGCTGAACACTCCTTACGATCACTTTTAAAGTTTTCACAATTTTAGACCACACTATTTTTATTAAATAAATATCTGTAAAATAATCAAACTAGTTAAAATATTACTCCCTCCACCCACCAAAAGTAGTTCCATTTGGGTGTGGCACAAGTTTTAAGAAAAAGATAGATAAAGTAAATAAAGTGAGGGTATTATAGGATATTGTGGGGTCCATGGTGAATAAAGTAATTGTTTGGTAATAAAGTTGATGGCAAATTGAGTAATTAAGTGATGGTTGAAGGGTGATAGTTTCCATAAAGTGTATGGGACTACATTTGATGAACAAAGAATAGAAGACAAATGAGACTACTGTTCATGGACGGAGGGAGTATTTCTTAAAATTGTCAACATCAAAAAATTAATTAGTATTTATTATTTTAGAAAATAGTTTTTTTATCATGTATGTTACATGACACATCAATTATGCTTATAGTTTTGATGAAAAGCACGAATACATTTTAGTTTGTATATTTACCGAAGTATACGTTTAGCTAATTAAGAATTTCATCTAATTTAAAAGTTCGAACTTGTAGAGAGTTGAGAAATTAATTTTTGTATATTAATTATTAATACTCCCCCCACTCGTGAATCGGTTTATCACCTCTTACCCTTTGGGGAGAAGACCCATCGAATGAACAATTTAAATGGGTGGAGTTGCTTTCAGTAGAAATCGAACCCAATTAAGATGTGTGGGCGTGAACCTTGAGGCTCTAATACCATGAAAGTATTATGTCTCATATAATTCCTAATACCCCTCATTCGTGGGCCGAATTATCACATCTTACCCTTTGGGGAGGAGGCCCATTGAGTGGACAATTTAAATGGGTGGAGTTTCTTTCAGCAGGAATCGAACCCAGGACGTGTGGGCGTGAGCCTTGAGGCTCTAATACGTACCATGAAAGAATTTTGTTTCATCTAAAAGTCCGAACTTGTAGAGATCGAGGTGGGGAATTAATTTTTGTATATTAGTTCCTAATAGTAACGATAATGCTTAATGATTTTATATGTGAGGTAAGTTGGAGAAACTGATGTGAAATACATCACATGAAATATTAGTATATTTAAGAAAGGATCAATATATTTAAGGAAGAATAAAAAATTCATGAATCTTTTGTGGGTCATACACTACAAAAAAAACTGTGAAATACCGACGGAATTTTACCGAAGGATTGAAATCCTTCGGGATTACCGACGGATTACCAAAGTCAACCGATTTTTTGTTTTCCGTGGATATTCCGTCGACAATCACAAAAAAAAAAAGATTACCGACGGAAATTTCCATCTCTAACCACAAAATTAAAAAAAATTAAAAAAATTGTGATTACGAAAATTTCCGTCGCTAATAAAAAAATTAAAAATTACAAAAAAAATTAAAAATTTGTGCAAAATTTAAATTATTAATTAAAGAAGAAATTTTGTTAGTTAGAAAATTATGATTGATTAAAATATAAAATTATGATTAAATTTGAAACAAGTCGATTAAATTATAAAATTGTTGATTAAGTTAACTAGGAAATTATTGATTAAATTATAAAATTTTATATAAAATTAGGAAATTATTGATTAAATTAGAAAATTTTATATTAAATTAGGAAATTATTGATTAAATTAAAAATTTGTATGTTATATTGTTTGGACATAATTTCTTTAGTTTATATCCATTTAATTTATATGATAATTAAGTCTTTGTGTGAATTAATAAATAAAATAATTATAAAAAATAAAAAAGTTAAAAATTAAAAATAAAACTACATTTACAATTTATAAATTTGAAAAAATTACAATAATTACAAGCCACAAATTTAGTAATTAATATAAGTGGAATCATATTTAATCAAAACAAAAACAAAAAAAATTATACATGTGAATTTTAGAATTTTAATTAAAACAAAGAAATTACATTTACAATTTATAAATTAAAAAGTTAATTTTACGATAATTATAAGTCACAAATGTAGTGATTAATATAAGTGAAAGAATTTTTTTTTTTTTTTTTTTGATGGGGTGAAAGAATGTTAATTATTAAATGAATTTGTTGTTTAACTTGTTTTAAATAAAAATATGATGCATGCATACAATAAATTATGAGTTTATTTCTGCTTAGGTGCTATTTTCACCCCCTCCATTCTAAGTAGGTGCCATTTTTCTTTAAAAAGTTTACAATAGGTGCCAAAACATATTTGAAACACCCAAAATACCCTTTTTTAAAATTTCTCTCTCCTTACACATTCCTATCTCTCCTTACTCTCCTTACACATTTGCAGACAGGTCCCATCAACATCAAGCTTCTCTTTTGTCTTGAATTGAATTTGAACTTCGAAATCATTCCTCATATCTTCAGGAACATTCAAATTTCAACTTTTCGATCAAATTTCACTCAAAGAATCCGGTAGATTTTTCAACTAGGGCAAGGTCAGGAAACGGGCGGGGCAAGGTCAGGAATCGGGCGGCTGCAAAGTTAGGAATCGGGCTGGGCGGTGATCGTCTGCAAATTTCAACTTTTCGTTCATCGATTCTTCAAGAAATAAAAAAAAAAAAAAGAAAAAAAATCTCCAAATCCAAATAGCACCTAAAGGAGAGGATTTTCTTTGGTAGGACTGAATTGATTTTGTAAAGCTCAAATGACACTGGAATAGAACGCCCCCTTAAATTATTAATATACTATTTGAAAATAAGATTCACACATATACAATAGTTATAAGTCACAAATATAGTGATTAATATAAGTAAAAGAACGTTTAATTATTAAATAAATTTGTTTAAAAAAAGAGTAAAACATGTATACATGATATGAACTTTTTAGAATTTTAATCAAAACACAAAAAATAAATAAATTAGATTTACAATATATAAATTAAAAAAAATTAAATTTACAATAGTTATAAATCACAAATTTAGTGATAGTAATATAGAAAGAAATTAATTTTGTGAATTTTAAAAAAAAAAAATTGGGTCGAAAATGAGTACATATACAATTATAAAAGAAAAACAGACTTGTCCGAGTGGTGGGCGCTCCTCACTAGGCGCCCACACACCCGGGTTTTAGTCCCAGGCCGCTTATATTCTAATTAAGCTCTGGCCCTCGCGGGCCTTGCAGGATCTGGGCCGGGCTGGGTTAGCCAGTTGGCCTTGGGCCCAGGTTAAATATATATATATATATTTTAATTTTGTTTTACCGATGGAATATATTTCGTCGGTAATTCAAAAATAAAAAAATAATTAAAAAAAATTCCGTCGGTAATTAAAAAAAATTAAAATAAAAAAATTTCGTCGGTAATTCCGTCGGTAGGACTTACCGACGGAATTTTTCCGTCGGAAAACACTATTACCGACCGAATTTCCGTCTCTATTTCCGTCGTTAAAACAGCTTTTTTTTGTAGTGATACCAGGTCAAACGAATCTTTTAAAAAAATCGCGCAAAAGACTAAAATAAAAACTTGTTCTAAATTTGTGTTACAATAAAGATAATAGCATGTTACTGTAAGTGCAAATATATGTTACTGTAAATACAAATAACACATAATTGACTTTTAACATAAAAATATTAGTTCAAATTTTAATTTAAGAAAGGGGCAAAAACTCGCACATCTTTTGCGAGTCATACCAGATCAAACAGAGTTTTAAAAAAAACATGCAAAAGACAAACAGAAAAGCTTGTTCTAGAGTTGTGTTACTATAAAAATCATTATATGTTACTATACGGACAAATACGTGTTACTAAGATAAGTAACACATAATTGACATTTGAGTAACATATATTTTTCCTTAAAGTAGCACGTATAAGATATTGAAAATTTTGTTTCTATATAAATAGAGGTGTATTATTTTATATATAAAGATATGTTAGCATGAATAAAATGTCATTACACACCGCACATAAAATACTTAATTCATCACACAAAAAAAAATTAGATTCACACATATTGAATAGTTTGTTTATTCCTAAAATTAGGATTTACAAATACTTAACAATCAACAGTTAATTGAAATAGATTCACATATAGTATTATGGTTTTTCCATTCAGTTATTCACCACGAAATTATATTCATCTTCCATTTGAGACTAGTTAAACAGATTTAATTAAAATCTTAATAGAACTATTACACTAGCAATCTAAGTTTCCGAGGATTTTCTCTCCCTCTTTCTGTGTACTCCCTCCGTTCGCCTATAAGTTTCCTGCTACTTTTTGGCATAGAGATTAAGAAAAGTGATTAAATAATAGATATAGTACAAGTGATGTGATTGGAAGAAGGAGAAAGATAGAGAGAAAAAGTAAAATATAAAGTGAAGTGTAAGAAAAAATATTTACCAAAAAGGTATGGAAAACTTATAAGTGGACGGACTAAAATGGTAAAATGGGAAACTTAGGGAGTATATTCTAAAATAATTTTTAAAAAATTTATAAATTATATAGAGTATTATAAAAGATTTTAAAGAAATTTTAGTAATATATTGTCAATAAAAAATTCTAAAAAATTTCAAATAATTAGTATAAACATGAGGAGTATTTATCAGTAACATAATTGAAGATTTACAGATACATTTTATAATGCACTCACTTATTAAAAAATACATAAGAATATACCATTTTAATTATTAAGTTCCACAAAGTCTTGTGACATTGACTAGTTCTTTTTGAAATTTCATACTTCTAGAAGGCCATGAGATAAGAAGAGAATCAACTTGTGACTTTGACTAGTTTTTACTTCTAGAAGGCAAGTAGATAAGAAGAGGTGAAGACGCTCTCTTAATTTCATCTATAAATCCATCTTACCTCTATCGTCAATTTCTTAGTATATATCTGCTTCTGAATTCAATTCTTTTTTCTTTAAAATAAAATACAATTATGTTTGTAATTGTAGATGAGTTTGAACTGAATTGTTCTATTTCACCGTCACGTTTGTTCAAGGGATACATCGTTGACGCCGACAACCTCGTGCCCAGAGTCTTGCCCATTTTCAAGAGCATCGAGAATGAAGGAGGCCACGGAATTGGATCGGTCAAGAAGCTCACTTTTGCCATTGATAATTTTCTATCTACTAATTCGATTCTTTCTTTTTCAAGTGATTACTATCCATTTTTAAAAATAAAGTGATTGGGTAACTAATTGCAGTGTTAGTGACATATAAATTATGTTATTTATAATATCATACTATATGTTAATAAATAGGAGAAATTATGTTATTTAATTATAATATCATACTTAAATAGGGGATAAGGAGCACTATGTGAAGCATAGGACCGATGTGATGGACGAGACAAATAGGGTATTCAAATACACGGTGGTGGAAGGAGGCGATTTGGGTGATGAATTCGAATCCATTACCAACACCATTAAGGTCGAACCTGGCCCAGATGGAGGATCCGTTTACAGAAACAGCACCGCGTACCACCCCAAAAGTGAGGACCACCACAAGATACAGGAGACCATTAAACGGGCCACTGAAGGTTCTAAGGCTTTCTTCCATGCCGTTGTCGCCCACCTCCAAGCAAACCCTGACGAGTACAAATAAAATAATAAGTCCTTTTGTTTTAAAGGATTACAAATGAATAAGTGATATCACATGTTTTTTTTAATTATAGTATGTATGTGTATCAATGTATGTTTTTCATAAATTTGGTTGCTTATCGCATGTGTATTAATGTAAGTTTTTCATAAATTTACTGGACTTCAATAATAGTATATGATGATGTATACATATATGTTTTTCATAAGTTTGTTGTGCTTCAATAATAATATATTACAATCTTGTGTTTTTATGTTTCCATGCTCATGATCTTCATTTGTTTAATTTATACTAGAAATAAATTTTTTTAATTAATCTATTTGGATTTTCTAATTTTTAATTAATCTATTAGGGCACATTCTCAAACGCAGCACCAATCACACTTAATGAGATTTTGATTTAATTTATTTAGTTGCATAAAATAAACGAGAAATCTTAATGAGATTTTGATTTAATTTATTTAGTTGCATAAAATAAACGAGAAATTGGCATATGTAAAACAAATGAGAAATTTAGATCTACACTCGGCAGCTTTCCAAAAAAAAAAAGTATATATGTATGGACGCGATTATACACACACCGGACACCCACACCACTTTTTTTTCATCCTAGAGAGCAGTGACGGACCCAGAAAATTTCGGTAGGGGGGCCCGATTAACATTATTATAAAGATAAAATAATACGTACTCATTATTTTCATTAAAATTTCACATTATAAAATTGTCAATACGTCACATTTCATTAAATTAAATTGATCGAATAAGTTGAGTTTTGCTATGTTTTGGTAGAAGTTAATACTCCATCCGTCCTGTGATAACTTGTACATTTTAACCGATTCACTTTTAAAAAAAATTGAATTTAGTGGTGTAGAGTCAAATAAAAAAGCATATTTTGAGTGATTTGATAAAGAAAAAAAATTGAATTTAGTGGTGTAGAGTCAAATAAAAAATCATATTTTGAGTGATTTGATAAAGTGCGAGGAGGATTTAGTAGGATGTAAAATAGATTTAGTGAAATGTAGAATAAAATGTAGACTCAATGAATGACGATTTTAAAATAAAATGACGTTTGAATATATATTGATTTTATGGATTATTTTTATATCAAAAGTGTGCAAATAATTATAGAACATAGTATTAATTTTAATATGTGTGAAATTACCAAAATACCCCTAACAAATTTACAAAATTAGTGGGGGGCCTGGGCACTTAGTAGGACCGTCACTGCTAGAGAGTATGCAAAATGTCCCATATATATACCCCTAGTGTAAATTAAAAAAAAAAACGAAAGATGAGTACACCCTCATTATATTAATTGACAAAATCTTTTCCACCATCAATACCACCACAAAGACAAAGTGGGATAGCTTAAGTGGTTAGAGCACCACTATCTAGGCCTTAGGTCTAGGCCTTAGGTCCTGGGTTCGAGTCATGGAGAGGGGAAAAGGGATGGGTATTTAACTTGTAATCAAAAAAAAAATCAATACCACCACAAAAATCTTCCCCACCACCGCCCCTAAAAATTTTCCCCGCCACCATAACGTTCAAATTCCAAAAGAAAACAACAGAAACAGAGGTAAGATGTTCAAAAATTTTTATTAAACAAAGGTAAGAGATGTTCGAAATTTTTTACTAAACAATCTCAATTTGTTCAAAAAAAAAAATATTCAGGAACACTTTCATTTGTGTGAAAAAAAAAAAATAGGGCATCTTGTTCGAATTTTTTTTCCGGACAAACTCAAGTTGTTCGAAAATTTTAGATTATGCTTTATGTGTTCGAAAAAAAAATAGGGCATCTTGATTATGCTTTATGTATTATTTCTTTTCTCTTATATCTTACTATAGAACTTTGTAAATTAATACTCTATAAATTAATAAACTCTTTAAAATAATAAAAATTTTCAGTCCCGACTTGGGCCTTTGTAAAAATTATCAAATTCAATAAGTTAATAAGATAATAATTTTTAAAAAAATTCATTTATAAATATTAGGTCCCATTAAAACTCTAAATTAATAATTCATAAATATTACAATTATAAATATTATGGTATGGTCTCTCTTATAAATATTTTTCATCAACTCACTCTTGTAAATCTTTTTGAGTGCATGTGGGATGGTACTCACATAATGTTTTACGCATTTGATCATTAATGTATATATGATTTTGCAATGTCTTTTAGATGAGAAGACATGATTGAGTGTTATAAATTATTTGGGAAAAATGCAATTTTGGTCCCAGGAGAATGACTGCTCACGAAAATGGTCCCATTTTAAGCAAAAATGGTCCCACGTAATTTTCCCGTCAAAGATTAACGGAATTGGTAGCGTGCAATACACGCGCCGTTAATATCTGAAACAAAAACACGCAACTCCTCATTTTCGATCAAATATCCAAAAGCAATCAAAATCTCAAAAAAGAAACCCTTGAAACCTCGCAAAGAACAATCTCAAATCCAAGGCTACTCACTGAAATCATCAATCAAAGCATCCTGTAAGAACCATCCCCAGATCGCGATACCCTCCATTCACACCCCAAATCGCGATACGCTGAAATCACACCCCAAATCCCAAAACCCTAAATCGCGCCCCAAATCACAAAGCCTTGAAAACGCACCCCAATCGCACACAAAATCAAAAAATCCTGAAGTCGCCACCCCAAATCGCACGCTAAGTTCTGCTGAAATCGAAAAACTTTGAAATGGCACTCAAAATTGAAGATATTGAAATCGCACGCCGCTGAAATCACACCCACTGAAGATGCTGCGACAAGGCAAGGTTGGAGAACATCCCCCACGACGTAAGTTCATCTGAAAATCTTAGGTTTTTAATTCCCCAAATTTCTGCAAAATAAAGGGTTTTCTTTTTGCCCTGTTTTCTTATTTTTGCGTACATAATTATGGATTTTCTTTAGGCTCTGTTTTCGTACAAGTTCTGCAAGTTTGACAAATTTATTTTGATCGTTTGGTGATTCCATTTGATGATTTTGTGTTTATTACAATTTTTCTTGTGTATTTTTAAGATTTAGTGTGAGTCTGTAATCTGTTTTTATGCTTACTGTGAGTTTGTAATCTGTTTTTCGTAAGCATAAAAAACAAAAATTTTATGCTTATTGTGAGTTGTAATATGTTTATATCTAGGTCATATGTTTAATATGACACAAGTGTAGTAAATTTGTCAAAAACATTCAAATGAATGTAGAAAACCTCTACTGTTCAACAAATATAAGTTTTAGAATTGATGTATATTTTTGTCTCTCTGTATGTAGATGGTGTGAGAGAGTGATAAAATTTTCATAATCAAATCCATTGCATTATCAAAGGGAATTGAATCAGACTAGAGCTTCACATTAAAGCCAAATCCAAGAATCTCACATACCTTCATTTTCATTATTTTGATTCTACTGGAATGATCAGTAAGTGTCACAGCAAAATTAAGTTATTAGTAAAATAATTCAATAAAATAATTTATAGATATGAATAAAATATTTGACATTTTTGTCTCCCCTTGTTTATGTAATTAGAAGTTTCACTACTTACTTTTTTGGGGCTTGGTTGGAAAACAGAAACAGAGTAAACTACTTACTTATTTTGGCTTTGTTTAAAATTGAAATCTCTTTGCATTACAGAGTAATGAATATATTTTCAGAAGTTGATTTTACTATAAAGTTATAATCATTTATTAAAAATATATGTTTGTAGGTGAAAAAGAGGTGTGGTACACGATTCATATTCATCACGGGGGAAAAATTTATTGGGAAGAGAAAAATGAAAACCTTGCATATGAAGGAGGTGAAGTAAGTTCTTTTGATTATGTGAACATACTTGGAATTTCTGTAGAACAAATTGATGGATTAGTTGCACAATTAGGGTTAAATGGTCCTAATAAGTATTATAGTCTTGATTCATGCAACGTATTAACACAAATTATGCATGGAAATGATTTATATTTAAGTCTTGATTTTAAGTCATTTGAGGTTCATATATATGTTGAAAGTGGGGATAGGCAGTCTATGGTGGTTGATAAGGGAAAGAGGAAGGGCATTCTTAAGGCTGCTAATAATGATGATAATGGAAAGGGAAAGGGGAAGGTTATGGGGTTCATAGTTGATGTAGAAGAAAATGATTTTATTGATGGTGGAGGGGGGTTAGATGAGGGTAATAACAGTGAGGGGTATGTAGATTCTGATGATAGTGAGTTTGTAATGAGTGATGGTGGTGGATATAGCGACATGGATGATGTATTGTTTGAGGAAGCAATTGATAAGGAGGCTGAGTGGTGTGGTATAGTTCAGGAAGATGAAGATAACAATGAGCAATCTGACGAGTCTACTAGTGTAGAGGTAGAGGGTAGTGAAGATGAGGATTTCAGTAGTGATTTGGGTTCTGACGATGAAAATTGTGTAAGTGGATTGCATAATTCATTTACAAGCTCTACTGTGTTTAACCCCGAGTTCTTGATTGGACAAAAATTTAGTAGTAAACAACTGTTTAAGGATGCAATTAGGTCTCATGGGGTTGTTGAGAAAAGAAATGTGAAGATAACAAAAAATGATAAGAGGAGAATTTATGCTCGATGTCTTGATTGTGAGTGGTTTATAAATGCATTAAAAGTACCCGATGAAGACACATACCAGATTAGGAAGATAAATAATTCTCATACATGTGCTGTGTCATTCCATGTTCAAATTTTGAACTCAACTTGGCTTTCAAAGAGATATGTGGAGGATTTTAGGGCAGATCCTAAGAAGGATACAAATGCGTTTCGAAATACAATTGCAAGAGAAACCAGGGTGCATGTCTCTAGACACCAGGCTTATAGAGCCAAGGTTAAGGCTAAGAAGCTAATTGAAGGTAGTAGTGAGGAGCAATATAATCTGATTTGGGACTATGCAAATGCTCTTAGGTTGAGGAATCCAGGGTCAACAATTAAAATCAGTGTTGATGAGGGGGCTGGTGGCAGAAATAAATTCAGTAAATTTTATGTGTGCTTCCAAGCACTGAAAGCTGGTTTTCTTTCCGGGTGTAGACCTTTCATAGGTGTAGATGGGACTTTTCTTAAGGGTCCACATGGTGGGGTGCTATTAACGGCTGTTTCTATAGATCCTAACAATCAAATATATCCCATAGCATATGCTGTAGTTACTACTGAAAACACAGAGACTTGGACTTGGTTTCTTGGTTTGTTGAAGGAAGACCTAAATATTGTGAGGGATGATCTCTACACCTTTATGTCTGATCGACAAAAAGGTCTGTTGGCTGCATTTGAAGTTGTTTTGCCAGGTTGTGAAAACAGATTTTGTGTAAAACATTTGCATGGAAACATGAAACGAGCTGGGTTTAGAGGCACTGCACTAAAAAATGCATTGTGGTCAGCTGCTAGATCTACCACAGTACCCGCGTTTGATCATGCAATGAGGGCAATAGGTGAGCTTGATAAAAAATGTTTAGCTTGGTTACAAGAAAGACCCTCTTCTCAATGGTCCAAATCACACTTCTCTACATTTCCCAAATGTGACTTGTTGCTAAACAACATTTGTGAGTCATGGAATAGTGTACTTGTAGAAGCTAGGCAAAAACCAATCATCACCATGTTGGAGTGGATACGAATGAGTCTTATGAAGAGCTTGCAAGAGAAAAGAGATAAGTGTGAGAGGTTGTGGGAAGGTAAGTTGATTTGCCCATCAATTAGAGAGAAATTGAATAGGAGGATGGCAAAAGCAAGTGAATGCATCCCATTCAAGTCAACTTCTTTGCTGTATGAGATAGAAAGCTTTGACGGTGGAAGATATTCAGTTGATCTAGGGGCTAAGACTTGCTCATGTAGGCTGTGGGATTTGACCGGAGTCCCATGTAGGCATGGAATGAGAGCAATTGGAGCTGAGAAGTTGAATCCAGAAGAGTTTGTTCATCAATGCTACTCGATTCAGACATACAATTCAGTTTATTCCTCAGCTTTACAACCAATGGTTGGTGTTGACATGTGGGAGAAGACGGGATACATACCTCCCCTTCCTCCAAACTTTGGGAAAAAAAGAGGAAGGCCATCAAAAGCAAGAAGAAGGGGGGCAGATGAAGAACCATCTGGTGGAAGAAAGAAGAAAAAAACAAAAGAGTTGTTGCCTATGATGAGGAAGAAAGTGAAATGTGGTTGGTGTAATAGGCTAGGACACAATGAAAGGACATGTGAGTGGAAAAAGTTTGCTGAACAGTTTCCAAATGTAAGTATTTTACTCAGATTTTTTTTACTCAAATTTTTTTTACTCAAATTTTTACTTTTTTTTTCTTTCTAAAATATGTAATTAATGACAGGATGATAACTTCATGGAGGAGATGCCACAAATTGATGGCATTCCACCTCAAACTCAAGAATTACAAGTTAGTTAATTTAAGTTAATTTTTCTTCTATTCTGATTTTTATATTATTTTATTGTATTTCTAATAATATTTATATTATTTTTAGGGAATTCCACCAATGGAGGAGACGACACAAACTGATAGCATTCAACCTCCGACTCAAGAATCACAGTTCAGTAAATTTAAGTTAATTTTTCTTATATATATGCTGTATTTATATTAACTATTTTATTGTATTCTGATATTTTAATTAATTTAGGAAATTCCACCTATGGACGAGATGACACAAACTGATGGCATTCCACCTTTGACTCAAGAATCATAAGTTGATATGAGTGAAATTGCAGTGAGTATTCTCTGATGAATGTATTAATTCTGAAAATTTTGGTCAGTGATTTTGCACGCATGGACTTATTCTGAAATTGTGAGATATTTTTAGTTAAATTGCAGTAGTTTTGTATGCATATATGCACCTATTCTGAAATTCTGAGTTTTTTTAGTTAAATTGCAGTAGTTTTGTATGCATGCACCTATTCTGAAATTCTGAAAATTTTGGTTAAATTGCAATGGTTTTATATGCATGCGTAGTGATTTAGATCTGTTTAGTATGAGATTTATACATAAGTGTGAAGTAAATTGTAGTGGTTTTGTATGCATTCACTTATTCTGAATTTCTGAATTTTTTTGTTAAATTGCAGTGATTATGTATGTGCACTTATTCTGAAATTTCTGAGATTTTGATATAGGCTGTGAAGTAAATTATTTGAGATTTTTTGTTTAAATTCCAGGTGCCTATAAGTTCCCATTTTATAGCAACAAATGAGTCAATTCCTTTCAAACCTCCTAAACAAGTAGTTTCAAGGGTTAATATTAGAGCACCGGCTCCCATGACTCTACACCCTAATGAGAACTCAATTATGCAAAGAGGAAGTATAATGGCAACTCCATCATCACCTGCTGTTCCGTTGTTGAAAGTTGGGGGCCAGAAGTATGTGACCATGGCAAACTTGCAAGCATCAATGGTTCAATCTTCCAAGAAGAAGAAGGGTGTCAAACAGAAGTAAAGTATGCAACTTCTTTGTCTTTTATTTTGAAAACTTGAACTTTAGTTTTATTTTGTGTTAGACAGAAAACAATGGCGCATCTAGTTTGTGGTTAGATGATTGATTCTGTCTTAGATGAAGTTATTTTTGCTAGTTTGTTTGAAACAAATTAAAACAATACTTTTTGATGATGCTATGAACTTGTTAGCCTTTTGGAATTATGTAATGAAAACAGGACATTTGACATTAAACAGAACATTCCGCACCCACGTCTAACGTTCGATCGAATGTTAGATGTCGAAGAAGATGAAGGCATGTGAGTAATTTATTTATTTTTGTTACAAAAGTACAAAACTGGTTTTTTTTTTTAGTATTGGAGCCATTTTACCTCCAAAAAATATGCAGGCCATTTCCCTCCAAAAAAAATTCAATTCCAAAGCATTTTCCCTCTTATTTTTCTTTGGGACCATTTTTGCATTTTTATCACTTAACAGAAACTGTTAAGTATTTAACAGTTGGGACCTTTTTTGCAAAAAATGGGACTAAAAAAGAACGTGGGACCAAAATTGCATTCGAAACATTCTCTTGGGACCAAAATTGCATTTTACCCTAAATTATTTTATTTCCATATCCAGATTTATATAGTATATATACTGTATGTTTCATTCATTATGCATAAATATATTTAATTGACTATAATAGTTATTTAAGTAGTACAACGAATTAATGTAAACATGTATATATATTTAAGTAATTTCAATGAATTGATACATGCGTTCACGAATATAATATTTAATTGTATACAATAAGTTGATATTATACATGAATATATTTAATTAGTTACAAATAATTAGTTGATACATGAATATAATCAATTATACATATATAAATTCATTTATTTTTAATACATAGTATGTACTAAATTTGTTGAATTAAAAAATCTCTCTTTTAATTAATAAATATTGATTTATCGATAATTTAATATCTCTTTAAATTAATAAAATTTATGGTTCCAAAATTATTAATTTATAGAGGTTTTACTGTATTTTTTTGCCCGCTGCAATGCACGGGTCTTTTTTATATATATATTTTTAATTTTGTTAAAGAATAAGTAAATGTCTTTATATAGAGAGATATATTAACACTATGTGACAAATAGTTTTAAAAAAATTGTAATAGTTTGTAAAAAGAATAAGTAAATGTCTTTTTTACTTACAATTTTAGAAGTCTATATGTAATTTTTAAAAAATTGTCAGCTCATCACAATTACAAACCTGTATAGACTTCGTTATATATCTAAGTCAATAGAAAAGGTCTCTACAATCCAATGCACGAAACCCACCATCACCAGTGCCATTCTGGTGAGAAGAGCCTCTCTGGAATATATCTATATGCAAGAAATCTTATTCTTGATGGTTTTTTAGGCAGGTTAAATGAGTCTCTCTAGAATATATATATATATGCACCATAAACAGATACCAAACACCAGTCATATGTATATTGCAATCTACAACTAAAAGTCTAAAACAAAATAAGATTTATACGGTGCATATGATAAATAATCAAATGAAAATCTGAATGAGATTTAAAAATGTTGTTACACTACTCCCCGAAAATGTCATTGTTATTACTCTTGCTCCATAGTAGTAGCATAAGTAAAAGGTGAATAAAGGGCAATCACAATCCTTTAAAAAAGCATTAACAACATACATACATATAAAGACATCAACTTATTTTTAGTTGAATAAGAATATATATTTTCCCCAATAAGTTATACATGCTGCTCTAAAAAGTTAGAAAATTAGAATTGGAACAATGTTTTTCTTTCGATTAGTGAAAGAGAAAGTTACAGAAATAAACAAATGAACATGATCAAGTTAGTCATACATCGTTCTTACAAAAAAAAAAGTTAGTCATACACCTCCAAATCTCTTGATTTAGCATTTGAATAAAATACATATGTTTCCTTGCAATGTCATTGACATAATTGTTGATTGATTCAAAGATGTAGAGTCACACAGATGGAAAAACAAAGAGACAATTGTCAGAGTCGAATTCTAAAATTTAATCTCTCAACAATGGAAAGTATTGTAAAATAAATCAGTAAAGAACCAAAGCTCAGATAAATTAAACTGCAATCAAACATGAATTACACTAACGATTGTTTTTACAATGTAGTGATCAATGATCTACAAATAATTAAGGGAGAGTAGATTTTATTGACGAACTGATTATTATTCTGAAAATGAAACTAACGACTAAGATTCAGGGATCACTCACATAAAAAAAAGATCATTCTATAGCTTTGTCCAGCACAAACTGATACAAAGATACACAACAAAAAAAAAAACACAAAAAAATTACCAACATGAAACCCGGATCTATAATTTTAGAATAAATCTAAAACTATTCATATAAAATTGTGTTATTTAATCAGTAGTGTAATCAATCAACATGGTTGATCACTGCATCAATGTATATACTATAAATATTTTAATTGGCAATAGAAAGAATCGAACTCAAACAGATCAGTATAAAAAAAAAATCAAAGAATAACCATTTGGAGCAAACAATTTATTTAGGAAAAAAACTTTTAATAATAAATATAATGGAGAACTAAGAACCAAGTAACAGAAGCAAGTAATATAACATTAAAACCATGAGAAGTTCCTTAGAATCATATGAGTCTTTTTCGAAGAGCTTTCAACTTTCTTTTTGGAAACCTTCCACTACAAAAAATTGTCTAGAAGGCAACAGATTTTAGCAAGGGCAATGTATTGTTGCCAATTGGCAACGGATTTGACAACGGACAAAAAAAAGGCGACGGATGTGGACGCCCTTGCCTTTTGGCAACGGAAAAGGCAACGTCGTGGGTTGCACTCGCCAAAAGGCGACGGATTATAACGCCCTTGCCTTTTGACAACGGCAAAGGCAAGGTGTGTTCTACACTCGCCAAAAGGCCCCAATTGAAGTTAAATTCGCCCGTAGCCCCTTTCTTCCAGAACAGAAGCGGCGCTCCTCCCTCCTCCCTCTCGAGTTTCACACCTCCAAAATCAACATTCACATTCGTTTGCAGATCGAACTCGGTTTTTGGCCATTTGTGTTCTACACTTCGACGGGAGCATTTTTACAGTAATTTTTTTCGTTTTCATTGGTTAAATTTGAAGTTATATGTATATATATAGTTTTAGTATATATATGTATATATATATATGCATATATGTTGTATGTATATATAAAATTGTTGAAAATATATATATATATATATATAATTTTATTTTTAGAATTGTTTGAAATTAAATGTTAATTTGTATGCATGCATGTGTTAATTGTTAGAATTTAATTGTTAATTGTGTTATGTATATGTACTAGTGTAAGACCCGCGTTTTACGCGGGGTTAAAATAAATTTATAATACATTTTAATTTATTAATTAAAAAAGTAATCGTTAAAATAGGTATATATTTATAAATTTATCATTCTATTCAAATATAAAAAATAAAATGTTGTATCAATATAAATTACATCATATGTATAAAAAAACAATAAAACAATGTTTACTTTAGGATTTAAACACCTGGATTTGGATTTTAGGTTCCTACACCTATTTTATTTCGGAATTTAAATATCAATTTTTAAAACTCACTCAAAACCACACGTATCAAACATATTGATTTGACATAAAGTTAAAATCTTTATAATACTTCAATCATTATAATCTTTCTTGACAATATGTTTTTTTCAAAACATATTTTATATAATTCTTTTAAATATACATGGTATGAAATTTTATTTATTTTACTGAAGAAGAAAATAAGAAAATGTTTAAAAGGTGATGGAAAAATAATTAAAATAAAATTTTTGGGGGAAGAGATGAGGAAGACATAAAATGACTGAATATCCAAAATTTAATTGGCCACCAATGCCTAAACATAGACATAGTCTTCGAGTAGGCACAAAAGTAAAAAATATTTTTGATAAACAAATACATTAAATCATATATTAAATAAAACAATAATAAAATAAAGAAAACACCTAAAAATAATAATGATGTCACTATCTATATATCACTCAACAAAATCAAACAAAATAAGTAACCAGGTACACTCTTGAAGTTCTTTTTTTTAGGATGAACGGGCTCATAATCAGGCAATCAGCCCTAAAATGAGTGATTTAGATTAGCTCATACAATATATATATATATATATATATATATATATATATATATTTATTGTATTATTAGTGGTTCACACCTATTATTAAAAATTATTTTATTCATCTTCAACTATCAAGACAACAATCCTCCACAATATTTCTCATTTTTTACTATTAGGGTATATTCACATTTTCTTAAGCACAACCGTGTGGAATAATTCAATGAACAACCAACAATGCTCATCTACATGATTATTTTGATTTCCATTGTTTAACTATTTTATAAATATCTTATATCTGCGATCTACCATTCTTTTTATTCTCCATAAACATGAAAAAAAAAAAAAAAATTCGTTGATCAAATTTCATCTCAAGAACTGGAAAAGTAAATGGTAATTACTTCATATTTAAGTGACAATAGACTCAAACAAAAATAAATCTTAATAGATCAAAACTATTAAACCTACTTCTTTGGTCTTCCACCATTGTATCAAATGCCTACGTCTTATGCATAAAACTCGTAGAAAAGTAATGTTTAAATTATGTTTTCAACCTAAATGTACTTGAACTATTCCATCAAAATAGAAAAAACAAAGTATTACATAAGATAGAATATGTAACTTGCAATTTGTCGCAACAATGAGTCTCACCGCTTAAAAAATCATAAGGTCCACAAAAATAGAAAGAAAGATGAAAATGACAAAGAAATTTAGAGTATTAAGAAAAGTGTAAATTAATTATAGGCCAAAAGAATAGATACTCACCGATGATATTATGGAAATAATCATAATCATCACGAAATAAGTAATCTGAAAATATTAAATAATAAACAATGAAATTCTTGGCGGAGTGAAGCAGTGGTGGGAGAGAGTTGAGAGGATTCGAGAGGATGAAAGGATAACAATTCACACATCTCTATAAGACTGAAGAAAAGGAAGAAGAATCTAAAAAAAGTATAACGATCTAGAAATTGTACGAATTAAAATTAGAAATTGATTCACCATTGACACGCTTACCACGACGACAGAATGGAAGAGGGTTGGGAGGAGCTTATAAGATTAAAGGTAAAATTGAAAATAAATTAAAATGTAAGTAAATCCTAATCATTAAAGGCACACATTAAAATTTAGAACATAACTCCTAGAATTAAAGTTGGAAAAGAGAGTGAATGAAGGAGAATAGAGAAAATTTGAAATGGAGTAATTTGAAGAAAAGGAGGTTGAGATAGATTAAGGAGATTGTGACATGTGTCACAAAATAGGTTTGCAAATATATATTATATATGATATGATATGATATGATAATGTAAGACCCGCGTTTTGCGCGGGGTTAAAATAAATTTATAATACATTTTAATTTATTAATTAAAAAAGTAATCGTTAAAATAGGTATATATTTATAAATTTATCATTCTATTCAAATATAAAAAATAAAATGTTGTATCAATATAAATTACATCATATGTATAAAAAAACAATAAAACAATGTTTACTTTAGGATTTAAACACCTGGATTTGGATTTTAGGTTCCTACACCTATTTTATTTCGGAATTTAAATATCAATTTTTAAAACTCACTCAAAACCACACGTATCAAACATATTGATTTGACATAAAGTTAAAATCTTTATAATACTTCAATCATTATAATCTTTCTTGACAATATGTTTTTTTCAAAACATATTTTATATAATTCTTTTAAATATACATGGTATGAAATTTTATTTATTTTACTGAAGAAGAAAATAAGAAAATGTTTAAAAGGTGATTGAAAAATAATTAAAATAAAATTGGTGGGGGAAGAGATGAGGAAGACATAAAATGACTGAATATCCAAAATTTAATTGGCCACCAATGCCTAAAAATAGACATAGTCTTCGAGTAGGCACAAAAGTAAAAAATATTTTTGATAAACAAAGACATTAAATCATATATTAAATAAAACAATAATAAAATAAAGAAAACACCTAAAAATAATAATGATGTCACTATCTATATATCACTCAACAAAATCAAACAAAATAAGTAACCAGGTACACTCTTGAAGTTCTTTTTTTTAGGATGAACGGGCTCATAATCAGGCAATCAGCCCTAAAATGAATGATTTAGATTAGCTCATACAATATATATATATATATATATATATATATATATATATATTGTATTATTAGTGGTTCACACCTATTATTAAAAATTATTTTATTCATCTTCAACTATCAAGACAACAATCCTCCACAATATTTCTCATTTTTTACTATTAGGGTATATTCACATTTTCTTAAGCACAACCATGTGGAATAATTCAATGAACAACCAACAATGCTCATCTACATGATTATTTTGATTTCCATTGTTTAACTATTTTATAAATATCTTATATCTGCGATCTACCATTCTTTTTATTCTCCATAAACATGAAAAAAAAAAAAAAGAATTCGTTGATCAAATTTCATCTCAAGAACTGGAAAAGTAAATGGTAATTACTTCATATTTAAGTGACAATAGACTCAAACAAAAATAAATCTTAATAGATCAAAACTATTAAACCTACTTCTTTAGTCTTCCACCATTGTATCAAATGCCTACGTCTCATACATAAAACTCGTAGAAAAGTAATGTTTAAATTATGTTTTCAACCTAAATGTACTTGAACTATTCCATCAAAATAGAAAAAACAAAGTATTACATAAGATAGAATATGTAACTTGCAATTTGTCGCAACAATGAGTCTCACCGCTTAAAAAACCATAAGGTCCACAAAAATAGAAAGAAAGATGGAAATGACAAAGAAATTCAGAGTATTAAGAAAAGTGTAAATTAATTATAGGCCAAAAGAATAGATACTCACCGATGATATTATGGAAATAATCATAATCATCACGAAATAAGTAATCTGAAAATATTAAATAATAAACAATGAAATTCTTGGCGGAGTGAAGCAGTGGTGGGAGAGAGTTGAGAGGATTCGAGAGGATGAAAGGATAACAATTCACACATCTCTATAAGACTGAAGAAAAGGAAGAAGAATCTAAAAAAAGTATAACGATCTAGAAATTGTACGAATTAAAATTAGAAATTGACTCACCATTGACACGCTTACCACGACGACAGAATGGAAGAGGGTTGGGAGGAGCTTAGAAGATTAAAGGTAAAATTGAAAATAAATTAAAATGTAAGTAAATCCTAATCATTAAAGGCACACATTAAAATTTAGAACATAACTCCTAGAATTAAAGTTGGAAAAGAGAGTGAATGAAGGAGAATAGAGAAAATTTGAAATGGAGTAATTTGAAGAAAAGGAGGTTGAGATAGATTGAGGAGATTGTGACATGTGTCACAAAATAGGTTTGCAAATATATATTATATATGATGTTTTAATTAAGTTATATGAATTTATTTGTTAGGGTGTTAGAATAATTATTAGAATATATTTGGAATTGTATTAATTAATTTTAATCGAGTTGGAGGAATGAGACGTTGGTTGTTTGTGTGTTGTAGACGTCGATTGACATGAATTATTCAAGTCGTAGTTGGATGTATAGTCCAAGATTAGTGAATGGGATTATGAACCCCGAATTTTTTAGTGGAGTAAATGGATTTATTAAATCTGCCACTAGTAATCCGAATTCGATTTGGGATGGAAAAATTAGGTGTCCTTGTTCGAAAGCTAGATGTCGAAATCAAACTTATATAGATCTTAATGAAGTGAAATCTCATTTATATCAAAATAGTTTTACACTGAATTATTATAATTGGATTTATCACGGGGAAGAGAGTTGGGGTCCACGTCCATTTCAAAACACTAATGAATTTGCGTCAACTTCAAACGACGTTGACCCAACGGGACCTAGTTCGTACCACACTATGTTAGAAGAGTTAATGGGTGGCCCAAACATTGATTTTGGAATAAACGTGGAAGAGGAGACACTTAATGAAGAACCCCCTAACGAGAATGCGGCACAGTTTTACGGCATGATTCGTGCAGCGGACCAAGACTTGTATCCTGGTTGTGAATCTCATTCGCAATTGTCATTCAATTTCAGATTGTTGAACATTAAAACGGAAAACGGATTGTTTGAAAGGGGATACAATCAGGTCGTTGAGTTGATTCGTGAGATTTATCCTCCCGAAAATAAGGTTCACAAGAAATTTAACGACACCAAACATTTGATGAGTGGGATGGGTCTTCCGGTAGAAAGGATTGATTGTTGTGCACAGAATTGCATGTTATTCTGGGGTGCAGACAACGAACTAGATTTTTGTAAGATTTGTGGTCGATCACGGTATAAGCCGAGTAGGGTTGATGTAGATGGTCGGTTGAAAAAGAAACACCCGGTTAAGGAGATGTTCTACTTTCCGATAATTCCTCGTTTGCAAAGATTGTACATGTCGAAGGCCACTGCGAAGGATATGACATGGCATGCCTCGTGCGCTTCTGATGACTCTGGTGTTATGCGTCACCCTGCAAACTCGTTGGCTTGGAAGCATTTGGACCGTTCGTATCCTGATGTTGCATCTGAAATTAGGAATGTTAGGTCGGGCTTGAGCACAAACTATTTTGCACCGTTTGGAATGACGGGGAAACTATTCGTCATGGCCAGTTATACTTACTCCGTACAATCTACCCCCGTGGTTATCCATGAAGGATCAATTCATGTTTCTTTCGATTCTTGTGCCCGTGCCTAAAAGTCCGAAGGACAAGCTTGATGTGTTTTTGCAACCACTAATAGCAGATTTGAGATTTTAATGGGAAAACGAGGTGCAAATTTACAATGTTGCTAGAAAGCAAAACTTTTTGATGCGAGCTGCACTTATCTGGACCATTAGTGACTTCCCAGCATACTCAATGTTGTCTGGTTGGAGTACAGTCGGAAGGCTTGCTTGTCCATATTGTGGAGAGTACACCGATGCATTCTCTTTGAGGCTCAGTCGAAAGCAGTCGTGGTTCGACAACCACCGAAAGTTCTTACCACTGAATCACACGTGGCGAACGAATAAAACTGCATTCATGGCCGGAGTAGAAGTCACAGATGATCCACCGCCTATTCGAACGGGTGCAAGTCTCCTACACGAAATTGATCATTTGGGATATAGAAAGGTTACAGAGGAGGGTGTTGAGGCTCACAACAAAAACTTTCTGGAGGGTGGAAGTGGAAAAACATTTTCTGGAAGTTGTCGTATTGGAGTACCTTATTGATACGACACAATTTAGACATGATGCATATTGAGAAAAATGTGTTTGATAACGTATTCAACACGGTGATGAATGTGGAGGGGAAACCAAAGGACACGTCGAAATCAAGAGATGAGCTGAATGATTATTGTCGTCGTCTCTCTCTCAAGAAATGTCCACGTACATCAAAGTATCCTAAGGTTTCTTATTTGCTTTATAAGAAGCAAAGGATGTTATTTGTAAGTGGATAAGTGAGTTGAAGTTTCCAGATGGCTATGTGTCTAGCTAACATGTCCCGTTGCATTGACTAGTCGAAATTGAAATTGTATGGGATGAAGAGTCATGATTGTCACGTGTTTATGCAGAGACTACTACCGATTGCTTTTTACAAAATTCTGCCGCTCAATGTGTGGAAAGCAATCACTGAGCTTAGTCTATTTTTTAAGGACTTGACTTCTACGACCATCACAGTTGACAACATGACTCGACTGGAAACAGATATCCTAGTAATCTTGTGCAAGTTGGAACGTATCTTTCCACCCAACTTCTTCAACTCTATGGAACATCTACCTGTGCACCTTGCATATGAAGCAAAAGTTGCTGGTCCAGTTCAATACAGATGGATGTATCCATACGAGAGGTAATTTAATTAATTTCCCATACGATTCTTAACATTATCTGAACTTACGATTCTAGATGGTCGTGGCGAAGTACAAGAGTATGTCGAGGGCACTTTTTCCATATTTAAGGCGCCTGACAAACGATTTGGAAAGCCTAAGAAAAGATGGATTTTAGACGAGGAGAAAAAAGTTGCTCATACGTACGTGTTGTTGAATTGTGATGAGGTGCAGCCGTATGTTCAGTAAGTCAATCTGGCCAAAATGTTTTTTAATCCAATACTTAATGTTGACATGTCTTATTAATCTTATATCGTACGTAGGCTATTCACGCAGCAACTTCAAGTTGTTCAACCAAATCTCTCGGCCGCTGAATCAGATTTAAGGCTACAAGATGGATTTGCGCCGTGGTTTGAAGAAATTGTAAGTTATCTTAAAATAACGATCTGTGTAAAGTGTGAAGTTATAGAAAATCTCACATTAATTCGGCTTATATATATAGGTGAAGATAAATCGCGTAGAGAACAGGTTTTTATACGATCTTTCTGTCGGTCCGTCTGGTCAAGTTCTTACGTACTCAGGGTATTACGTGAACGGGTATAAATTCCACACTATGGCTTATGGTGCATCTAGAGCAACATCAAACAGTGGGGTTTGTATCAAGGGAAAAAACTATGATACGGATGAGGAAGATTTCTAAGGGAAACTCGAGGAAGTAGTCGAATTGGACTATCAGGGGTACCACGAGAAGAAAGTGGTTTTGTTCAAGTGTCAGTGGTTTGATCCCTCAAACAATGGGACAAAAGTTCATCCTAACTACAAGCTCGTGGAGCTTCATCAGAGGCGATCTTACGGCCGATATGATCCATTCGTACTAGCAAGTCAAGCCACACAAGTCTACTATTGTCTGTACCCTGGACCCCGTACTGATTGGATATTTGTCTGCAAAGTCAAACCGAGATACTTGGTGGATGCAAAAGATACTATGGAAGATGAAGTTCCCGCGGGGCAAGAGGATAACATAGAGACTCAAATGATTGTGCAAGTAGATGATGATCCTGTCATGTTAACTGATGACACCGGTACACTGATGGAAGTGGCAGAATATGAAGAAGATGAAGAAGAAGATGGAGAAGAAGACGAAGATGAAGTTGAAGATGAATGATGTTGTTAATTATTAGACAATGTTATCTAACATTACTTTTATAAAATATTAATTCCTTATATTCTATTGTTAATCGTTACAGAGATGTTCATATATATGCTATTTTAATTGTTACAATGTTCAACGTTAATAATGTTTTAATGTTCATTTTGACAGATGAGTGGACAGGGTCATGGGCATGGTCGTAGACATGGTTCTTCTGGACAGGGTTCTGGTTAGGGTTCTTCTGGACAGGGTTCTTCTGGACAGGGGCGAGGTAGAGGTAGAGGTAGAGGAGAGCCGGTGGATGAGACACTACCACAAGGTTTTTATATGCCCGATATGACCTAGATACTACAGTTGCCCCAGATGCCCGTAATGAACCCCAATTCCTATTACACTCAGGTGCCTCATATGGTTCCACATGCACAGGAACCATCCCCTCCATCGACACATTCGCCAGTAGGACCTCCGTCTGTCGGGACACAGGCCAGCATGTCGACTGATGCACTCGTTAGTCGCATTTTACTGTGGATCTACCTTGATATGTAAGTATAATATATTTAATTTTCATTAGACGTATGTATAACATTTTTATTAATAATTTTTCATTATTATAAAATACGTGTAACAGGTTGATGCCTTCAAATTTAATTTCGAGGACGATCAGACAGATTATGTACGGGAATATGGAAGTTGGTGCATACGCCTTTGCCAAGGTATCACCCGGTACGATACAACGGTGGTGGGAGATATTCCAGGTATAAAATCACTTTACATTAACATTTTGTTATTTTGTTGGTAGCCTCGATACCTGGGTTCGAAACCCAGGTTCGCATTTTTTTAAAACTGATAAAATGGCGACGGCATAAAAGGCAACGGATATGGGCCCGTTGCGAAAAGGCGACGGATGTGAGTTGTTGCCAATTGGCAACGAATGTCACACTCGCTAAAAGGCAACGACTTGCACGCGCTCGCAAAAAGGTAACAACCACATGCCGTTGCAAAAAGGCAACGGATTCCCCAAATCCGTTACCTATAAAATGGCAACGAGTATATTGGCAACGGTGAAAATCTGTTGCCTTTGTCGTTACCTTGATGATTAGTGAGGGGGAGTCTGTTGCCTTTCCCCTCGCCTTTTGACCATTTTTTTGTGGTGTTCTTTGCAGGCTTGACCTCACTCTTTTTTACCTCTACCTTCTGCTTCTTAGCACACTCACATTTTTTTATCAATTGGTTCCTCGCTTCTCTCTTGCATAGTACACAAAAGAAAGACATTAATATTTGAGCTGATCATCAAACAACGGTTAATACTTGAGCTTCTTTTAAAAATCAGTTAATAGGGCTCTCAAGAAAAATAAATTTTAAACTCAAAGAGAAAGGACAAATCAAATATAGAAAAAAAAAAACAGAAAATTCAACCAAACATAAATAAACACCTGAAATAATTCAACAAAGAAATAAAAAAAGAAACAAAACTACAACCAAAAGAAGGGGCGTGAACAACAAAACACAAAAAACGAATCAAATCAATAATTGTTGTAAAAAAAAAACTAACTTTCTTCAAGAGACACCAAATAACTCTCATTGTTTGGTATCAGTCTTAGAATAATATAGATAAAAAAATAATAATAAAAGACCAAAATTGAAATGAAATGGATCGTTGCCAAATCTAACCATTTCCTATTGTTACAAGTTACAACATCCCAACCAACTCCTTTCTTGAGTTTTGCTCATGGCATTTCTCATATTTCTTACGTACTGCAAATAACATAAATCGAATTATTAATGTTCTGTCTGCCTTGATATGAAAAATGCTAACATATTTTAGATGACAAGAAAAATGCCAACATATTTTAGATGACAAGAAAAAAAAAATATTTCCAGTAATATATTGAAATTCATCGGTGCGTCGTCTGCCTTGATCTCCTCCATCATATGAAATTGAAAAATGGATTATGAATCCATGTTAAAGAGTATGAAGATCTCCCAACCTCTTCTTCTTTGTAGGCTTTTTAATTAATACTCCCTCCATCCAATTTTATTATGCCCACTTCTCTGGGCACGGGTTTTAATTAATATTGATTAGTTTATTCATTAAGTAGATAAGTTGAGGGTATGATAGGGTATTGTGGAGTCCATTTGTAAATAAATGATTGTTTATGAATAAAGTGTATGAAAAAGTGGGTAAATAAGTGATGGTAGAAGAGTGGAGATAAAGTAGTATGAATACTCCCTCCCTCCGCCTATAAGCTTCCCATTTTACCATTTTGGTCCGTCCGCCTGTAAGCTTCTCATACCTTTTTTGGTAAGTACTTTTTCTTACACTTCACTTTATATCTTACTTTTTCTCTTTATCTCTCTCCTCTCTCAATCACATCACTTGTACTATATCTATTATTTAATCACTTTTCTTAATCTTTGTGCCAAAAAGTAACGTAACACTTATAGACGGACGGAGTGAGTAGTATTTTTTCCAAAAAAGGTATGAACATAATCAAATTGAACAATTAAAAAAAGAAAGTGGGAATAATGAAATTGGACGGAGAGATCGAGTATTAATTAGTGAATTAATGATGAGTATAACAAAAGATGAAGTCAAGCCAAATAGTCTGACTCTTCTCATGCTCATGGATTTGAGAATTGATTTTGTAATCCTCATCTACAATTTATACCTTGGGCAACACGTGTGATTTTGAAACCCTTATCTACAATTTATACATTGGACAAACATATGGAGAGACACGTGACAGAAAAATGAACACATGACATGAACAAAATGACACGTGTCGAAATTATAGTATGAACAAATTTGACACATGTCATCCTCCTTTTATTATATAAGATTTTAAATTTTTTCCCTCCTTCCTTTCTTCTATCAATTTTCTTTATTAATTATTACTTTTTATGTAGATTTTAATATATATATATATTTAAAAAATATATAAAAACTACTACGTTGAATTTTGCGATTTACCTCTTTTTACACAACTCACAAGACACTAGATGAGGAAAGCAGGCCACCCTTAAAAGAATACAACAAGTTTAAACACAGAAATTGTTTAATAAAACATCACAAAAATGGGGCTATTCTTGAATAAAATATTGCATACATGCAATGCATCCCAATTAGGCAAGTCAAAACCCTAAACTCAAAAGTCAAATTAAGTCAATTTAAAAAAATTCGCGGGTCATAAGCCTGGATCCGGGTTGTCCAGAAAATTCGCGGGTTGCAAACAGGTGGTTTACAACATGACCAAAATATTGTTACTTCAAGGCCAAAATATTACCACTACAAGACAAAATTTTAATACTACATATCAAAACATGCATTCTGACAAATTCACCAAAAAATTAAGTCTTCAGAATATTTTTGAACATGTAGTAATACACTTTTGACCTTGTAGTGATAAAATTTTGGTCTTGTAGTAACATTGTTTTAGTCATGTAGTAGCCGAATAAGTCAAAATTATTTTAGTAATTTTGCCCAAAAAAAATAAGTGTCCGGAATATTTTTGGACTTGTAGTAATACACTTTTGACCTTGTAGTGATAAAATTTAGGCCTTGTAGTAACATAGTTTTGGTCATGTAGTAAAATAATATTTTTGAATGAAAATAAATATTCTAATTAAGGTTGACCCGCTTTGATCCATGTTGACCCGCGTTGACCCACAAATTTTAACTTAATTTACCTTAATTAATCAATATTGTATAGATGTAATATTGCATATAAGTTTTTACCACAAAAATGAGTATATTACCATTTGTTAATTTGAAAGTCCCCATGAAATGAATATTGAGTATCATATACTGTATTAACTTCATGTAGACAATTCATGTCGTTTATATTCTGTCAAATGAAAAAAATGTCGTTTATTATTTTTTTTGACACAATATTACAATTTTTTTGACACAATATTACAATTCAACTTTATTTTTAATGAGTTCATGATTCATTAATACCGTGTGCTTAATTGCATGAAATTAGGTTTATTGCATTAAGTATAATTAATACTATTATATCTTTTTTTATGTTGTACACGATTACCTTTCAATGAATTATGTTCTTCTTATCCTCACATTAAATAAATAAGTACTACTAACTATTCATTAAGTGATCTCGATGGGATGGTAAATTACAATAACCTCAGCATAATTAAATGAAGTTTTAATAACTTTTAATTTTTAATTATCTTGAAAGTGTGCGTGTTAAGTAAAACAAGACTGATGCTACACTCAATGTTAAAACACTCAATGTAACACTGACTCGATTACAGAATATCAGAATACGAATAGCGGAAGACTTGAAAGTATGAAAACACAAAGATACAGAATTAACTTTTTAACATAGATTTTAACATAGAATTAACTCGATTACAGAATATCAGAATACGAATAGCGGAAGACTTGAAAGTATGAAAACACAAAGATACAAAATTAACTTTTTAACTTTTTAACACAAAGATACAGAATTTAAAATCTATGCGAGCCTCATGGCGAAACCTTCACTAATAATTATGTGAATACAAATGGCGTGTGAACAAATATTCACAACGGAAACAAGACTTGATAACCTATCGAGTCTAAAGACGGCTTAAGTGTAAAAATTACACTACCAAAAACTAATCTAACTCTATGATCTATCTATCAAAGAAGTATAGAAAAGTCTATGTTGTACAGGAAGTTTGGACTCTTCGGTTCAACGACAAGATCATGTCAGTACAATTAATTCCTAACATGATGAACACTAGTTTAGGACTTAAAGAATGACACTTCGTTGGTTGGATGATGAACACGGTTCTGCTGTATTTATAGGTGTAAATATAGATTTTAGAACCTTCATCCATGATCTCCTAAAATGTAGGATCTCATTCCTTCTCTTTCTCCCAACCGCCTTCTAGGTTCTTCCAGCCAGTTCTGGACGTTTTTTCAAGGCAACCGCATGATCTACATACTTCTGCAAGCTTCCAGATCCTTCCAGTCTGGAACCGTGTAGAATGTTCTAGATCTTCAACATGCGATGTTACAACATCCAAAGCAGCATTAGCTAGAAAACAGAATTTGGACTTAGGAAAAATAAGAAAGGTCGAATTAAGATGTTGCAGCCTTGTGTGATAACATCTTCGATAACATCACCAAGTCTTCAACATCAACAATCTCCCCCAATTTGACCTTTCTGCTACAACACACCTGATGTACATATGTAAACATATATAAACCAGTTTTATGTACATGCTAGAGTATTACCATCATATCCATGTACTAGTCAAGTCAACACCTGTTGTAGCATATGATCAAATAGTGAAAGAAACAAGAAAATATACAAGACTAAGTGGTGTTAGTACTCTGAATACTAAGTAGAACACTTGTCTTAGTAATACCTTCCAAAAATAAAATGAGTAAGTAATATACTCATTTAACATAACCTGTTTCAAAGTAAAACAATCAGAGCGAAATGGGAATAATGAAACAGTCATAATCAGAGCTAAATGTGAAGAGAAAATCAAAGTAAAACAAATTCCTATCAACTAATATAATATCAGAGCTCTAAAAATTAATATCAGAGCTTAAAGAGAACTCTAAGTTCAAAATAAACTATAAACTACTAAGTTTGTAAAACTTAACAACACAAACTGTCAATCAGAACTATAAGACAGAATAAATCAGTGTATCAGAGAGCTAAAAGCAATTAAGCCAGTGTATCAGAATGTAGTATCATAAGGTAGAATAAAATCAGAGTTATAGGATGCATCATTTGCTGTAACAACAGTTGCAGCAACAGAAATCTGCACATTGCATCCTTTAAAGTTCAGCCTCCCCCTGTCTTCAAGCATTTCCAGCAGCAAGGTCTAGAAGATCAGGTTGTTCTTCTTCATAAGGTTGTTCAATCACCATTATTGCAAAGTGTGCAACAACATTTGGATCAGCATCAGCATCAAGTTCTTCAAATCGAACTCCCCCATACTCAGTGACTCCAACATCAGGGACTGGTGCAGCAGCAGGTACTCCCCCTGGTGTAGCAGAAAGTTTCTTCATCCAATAATCTTTCATGAACTGTAGTTCATTGATGGTATCCTGCAAATGAGTTAATTGAACAAGTATAAAGTCTCTGGAGATTGGAATGTGGCTTGTAGTGTTTGGGACATTGGGAGCAGCATCTGGGACATTTTGTTCAGCTCTTTCAGCACCTTGGATAGGGAGATCAACAACTCTATCTCCAATCATTAGCTTACGAGACACTGTAATTTGAGGAACTCTCCCTCTCAACATATCATGTCTATCCCTTTGGTAGTTGTTATGTCTCAAATAACCATAGATGAGAGCCGGGTAAGGCAGATTGCCTTTGTCAGTTACTGTCCCAGAAAACTTCATCATATGATTGAAAATTGTCAACCCAAGATTGAAGTTTCTCATTACCACAATTCTGTAAAGCAGTATTCCTTGACTCAGAGTGACCTTTGTGGAGTTCGTGGATGGAATCCAATTATACACAATCAACTTATGCAAAACTGAATATAGAGAAATAAGATTACATGCAAGCATAACTTTCTTCCATCTCATCACCCTACCACCTGTAATCGCCTGAGCAATTACATCCATTGAAGGTTCCTCAACCTCCACAACAGATTCAAAGTGTAAAAAATCATTAATCAGTTCGGGTGTAAAAGGAAGATCTCTTTCTCTAAATCTTACAATTCCATACCATTGAGAAGTTCTTCTACCAATGCTCTTTCTTAAACAGGAGTAAAATTCATAAACCCATGTTGCAACAAATGATTCACCAAACGTAACAACATGCAACAAATTTCTATCCTCAAGAAATATAATCAAACCCTTAGAATTGAAGTCAGGCACAGAAATTCTACGTTCAATTAACAACTTCCTCCTTGATAGATTAGCTAACCTATCCTCAGATGTTTCCATTTCTACATCAGTTTCAGAAGTAGGTGTACCTTCATCACCATTAGGGGTGTTTTCAGATTCAGAGTTAGGTTGATCGGATTCAGTGGAGCTGTTATCATCAGGAACAGAGGTTGCAACTGGTGCTGGAGCAACGGGAGTAGCATCCTTCCTTTGCTTTGGTTTCTTTCCTTTCTTTCTGCACAGTACCATAAGAGGAACATTTTCTTCGTCAGAGCTTTCTTTCTCAGCAGCTTCAGTATCAGCAATTCCTCCGTCTGAGTTATGCTTTTCAGAATCTGTAAAGACCTGAATTGGAGTGTTAGCTACATCACCTACCATGGGCTTCTTCTTTCGTGAACTCTCAGCATAGTTCACCCTCGAAAACACTCTATTAGACCTCCTCTTTGGTTTCTTCGGGCTCCGCTTACGTTTTCCTTTAACCACGGATGATTTCAGAGGCATAGGCTTTGACTCAGTTGATTCCGAGAGAGAGGAACCAGTGTGGGCGGAATCCTCTGCTCTTTCAGGCTCGGCTTCGGCCATGGGAGTGTCATCTCCCTTAGTTGCTTCGGTTGTTTCAACGACAGGAGCAGCAATCAGAGCGGTTTCAGTAGGGACAGTGGTTTCAGTGATTTCGGGAGTGAATTCAGGTGTGATTTCGGGCTCAGTAGGGTTTGCTGTTTGGGGATTTTGTGGTGTAGAGGTAATAGGTTGAATCGGAGTAGGAGTTTGAGTAGGGATATTCAATGGAACGTCTCCAACATAAATTTGAGGCATGGGTACCGAATTTAAGAGGTTGGAAGATATAGTTTGAATTACCTGTGTAAACTCCTCGACTGTTGCGTTCTGGGGAATAATAATGGTGTTTGAAGCGGCTAGTGGCGGTGGCGACAGTGCGGCAGTGGTGATCGGAGCGGTGTTTCCGGCGGATTGGTTGGAAGCCATTGTTGCGAGTAGGTGCAGTGGATTCGAAGAAGTTGAAGACTGAGTGTTTTCAGCTGGGGAAGATGAAGTGATTCCCATCTTTCTCATTTTAAATCCCTTCAAACGAATGATTAGTGCTCAAGAAAGTAGACACACAATTCGAAACACACAATTGTAATTTGTATTTCTGGAAAATTTCAGCTTACACTTATGAATTAAACACACACTCACAAGATGATTTTATAGAGTATAGAATGGAAGTTATTAAAATGTCCCACCACTTTAGAAAATTCTGGAATGAATATACATGATCAGAAAGTGATACCATAATTTCCGGTCAAGAAGAATAAAATGGGTATCCCATATTAGATCATGTTGTTAGTGGATAAGATTTCAGATTAATTAAATTAATAATCAAAAAATTGGTTCAAAAATAAGTAAATTGCATGACCTGGAAAAAACAAAAGAAAACGTGGGTTAGTATTCTCCATTTAATAAAATAAATTCCAGAAAACTAATTAAATAATTACAACTAATAAAAATAAATTCAAATCTTTTAATGTTGCACTCAAGACATTTTTAAATACACCTCAACACGGTTTTTACATGAATTTACTTCATTTGTGTTGCACCTTATTTTTCTTTTCTTTTCGTGTTGTAGCACCTAGTTCATATTGATCCATTTTTCTAGAAGAGTGCATCGTAGTAGCGAACTCCGTGCCCCATAATTACTCAATGGATTATGAACATATTGATGTATTTGTTAATCACCTTTTGAAAAGAAGGCATCGTAGTAGTGAACTCCGTTCTCCATAGTTACTCAGTGATAAACTACATCTTTTAGTATGCTAACAACATTCTTTTTATTTGCATTTTAGAGGTGGAAATTGTGTCTATTTTTGTACCAAAAATTTCAGATTCAAAATTATTTTACAAAGGAATTATTTAACAAATCATGGAATAAATTAAATCAATCAGGATTATACTTACCCTTGATGTTGTTCCAAATGCTACCGCATTTGTAACAACATTCATCTTGGATTTTCAGGTTGTGCACATACCAAGAGATTTCCTCAAAAAATGAGAATCTCTCATGGTCAAGAGCCTTGGTGAATATATCTACAAATTGATTTTCAGTGGGAACATATTCTAACTTCACAATACTTTTCTCTACTAAATCTCTTATGAAATGATGTCTAATGCTTATGTGTTTAGTCAAAGAGTGTTGTACTGGATTTTTAGAAATGTTGATTGCACTTGTGTTATCACAAAAAACAGTTAGTGTGTCACTTTCTAAGCTATAATCATTGAACATCTTACTCAACCATAGGAGTTGTGTACAACAACTGCCTGCAACAATGTATTCGGATTCGGCTGTAGATTGTGAGACACAATTTTGCTTCTTGCTATGCCATGACACAAGATTGTTTCCCATGTAGAAACATCCTCCACTCGTGCTTTTCCTATCATCTATATCGCCTGCCCAGTCTGCATCACTATATCCAACTAGTGTACTACTTGTATCCTTTGTGTACCAAATCCCAAGTTCACTTGTACCTGCAATATATCTTATGATTCTCTTCACTGCATTCAAGTGAGATTCCTTAGGGTTAGATTGGTACCTTGCACAAACACAAACATTGTACATAATATCTGGTCGACTAGAGGTTAAATAAAGCAAACTTCCTATCATAGATCTATACAATGTTGGATCAACATCTTTTCCAGCATTGTCTTTACACAATTTTAAAGTAGATCCCATAGGAGTTTTCATGCTTTTAGAATTTTCAAGACCAAACCTTTTAACCAAGTTCTTAGCGTTCTTACCTTGTGAGAAGAATATTCCATCCTTGCACTGCTTGATTTGAAGACCTAGAAAATAATTCAAGTCTCCAACCATACTCATTTCAAATGTTGTAGTCATTGCTTTAACAAATTGGTTTAACATATTATCACAAGTTGAACCGAAAACAATGTCATCAACATAAATTTGTGCAATTAACATATCTTTTCCAGATTGCTTAATGAACAAAGTTCTATCGGCTTCTCCTCTAATAAAACCAAATTCCAAAAAAAAAGTCAGTAAACCTACCATACCATGCTCTAGGAGCTTGTTTAAGACCATACAAAGCTTTCTTAAGTTTATATACATGATCAAGGTTTTGTGGATTTTCAAATCCTTTAAGCTGTTCAACATATGCTTCTTCATTCAAAATTCCATTAAGAAATGCAGCTTTTACATCCATTTGATGAAGTTTAATATCAATAAAACTTGCAATTGCTAGTAATAATCTAATAGACTCAATCCTAGCAACAGGTGCAAAAGTTTCATCAAAATCAATACCTTCAACTTGTGTGTAACCTTGTGCAACTAATCTTGCTTTGTTCCTAACAATGTTACCAGACTCATCAGTTTTATTCTTATAAATCCATTTAGTTCCAATGACATTAGTGTTGTCAGGCCTTGGAACTAGTGTCCATACTTCATTTCTTTCAAACTGATTAAGTTCTTCATGCATAGCATTAATCCAATTTTCATCAGTTAATGCTTCATTAACACTTTTAGGTTAAATTTCAGAATAATAACAGCATTTACTACATTACATATAGAAGACATGCATAATGTTCTTACCACATCTACCTTATTGGCTCTTACTTTGCCTCTTGTTTGCACTCCAACTGTAGCATCACCTATGATCTGGTTCGATGGATGACTGTTATCAATCCTTGAAGAAATATTCCTTTTGGGAACATACTGATTATTCTGTGTAGATTCTGTTGAATTTTATGTCGATGTTGTTCCGGATGTTGTAACATGAGGAGCAACATTTTCAGTTTTCAGAGAATCTCCAGATTTTTTAGTAACCTCTGAAACATCTTCTTCTTCATTTCCATCTGTAAGACCTTTACCATCATCAAACACAGCATTAACAGATTCTTGAACAGTGTTAGTCCTAAGGTTATAAATTCTATAAGCTTTACTATTTCTAGAATAGCCTAAGAAGAAACCTTTGTCACTTTTAGAATCAAACTTATGAAGTTGATCCCTATCATTCAGTATATAACACACACAACCAAATACATGAAAATACTTCACATTTGGTTTTCTGTTGTTCAAAATCTCATAAGGTGTTTGATTAAAACCAGATCGAATATAAACCCTATTAGTGATATGACATACTGTATTCAATGCTTCAGCCCAAAATCTTTTAGCAAGACTTTTAGAAGTAAGCATAACTCTTGCCATTTCCTGTAGAGTTCTATTCTTTCTTTCAACAATTCCATTTTGTTGTGGAGTTTTAGGAGATGAAAATTCTTGCATTATACCTTTCTGTTCACAAAAATCTGTAAACATGCTATTTTCAAATTCTCTACCATGATCAGTTCTAATCTTGCTAACTTTCAAGTTAAACACATTTTTGAACCTTTTGTAAAGAACTTTAAAAGCATTAAATGTTTCAGATTTGTCTCTTAAGAATTCTATCCAAGTAAACCTAGAGTAATCATCTACCACAACAAGTGAATACCTTTTTCCTCCAATGCTTTCAGTTTCCATAGGACCCATTAAATCCATGTGCAGCAACTCGAAACAACGATGTGTAGAACAATGTGACAGCATTTTGTGCGACACTCTTACCTGCTTACCTTTCTGGCATGGTCCACATATAGTGGTTTTGTCAAACTTCAAGTTTGGTAATCCTTTAACAGCTTCAGTATTGACAAGCTTCTTCAATGATCTATAATTTGCATGACCCAATCTTTGATGCCATAAGACATTTTCATTATGTTTTGACAAATTACACACATTGTTTGTTCCAATAAGATAACAATTATCAGCTGACCTAGTACCCGTCATTAAACATTCATCATCTTTATCAAGAACATAACATGAATCTTTGTCAAATTTCACATGCAGATTATCATCACACAATTGACTTATACTAATCAAATTAGCAAGCAAGCCATCAACATGCAAGACATTCTAAAGCTTAGGAAAACTTTCTACATTTAAAGTTCATTTTCCAATGATTTTTCCTTTTGAACCTCCACCATATGTAACATATCCACCATTTACAGTAGCATAATCAGATAAGTAGTCAATTTGTCCTGTCATATGTCTAGAACAACCACTATCAAAATACCATAGACCAGGTAAACATGTTTTCAAAGAAGTGTGGACTGCATTACATGTAACATCAGATTTCTTTTTCCAAGTAGATTTTGAGAAATGTTTCTTCGAATGTGACAACCTTTTAGGTAACAATTTCTCATCAACACAATCTTTCTTCATTTTCAAACAGTAAGGACGAATATGACCTAATTTAGAACAATAATGGCAAACAAATAACCTTTTAAAAGTTTTAGCCTTGTGAGGTTTTGTTTGTGCTGATGCTTCAACATATGTTTTAGCATTAGCCTTCACAAACTTCACTGGATTTGCAAAACTTTTAGAAATAGATGCAGTTTCACCATCATAACCTAAACCATGATTGTTAGATTTACCAAATACCAAAACATCATTCATATCAGAAGCACTCTTTTCATATTTTCTGAAACTTAAGGTAGAACTTTTCAATTCTTCCTTTAATTTGCAGAGTTCTAAATCTCTTCTAGTAAGGATAACTTCTAGTTTGGTGATTGTTCCTTTCAGATCCTCATTCTCTTTATTCAAGGAATCAAGAGTGAGTTTCTGAGAGTTCCAATCCTCCAATAACTTCTGGTATTTAGAATCTTTTGTCCTTATTCCTACATCATCAACAAAGCCATTAAAACAGTTCAAATCTGGGTGATTTTGACTTGATGTTGTTTCCGATGTTATGACATCCAATTCAACATCAGAGTCTGTTTCATCTAAATCGTCATCTAAAGAGTCATCATAATCAACCTGAGTATGAAAAGTAAATTCAATTTCTTTTGATTTAACATTTTCATCATCCGAATCATCACTTAATGTAGCACTAAAATTCAGTTTTTGCTTGAGTCTAGTATTGACACATTCATTTGCATAATGGCCATAACCAGAACATGCATTGCATTGAACTGATTTTCTATATTCAGGATCATACCTTGGTTTACCTTCACTTTGTGATATTCTCGGTGGAAATTGACTCCTTCTCTTCTCTGGTTGCGGTGTTGATGTGTGGATTTGGATCTTTGGCTGAATATTCCCTTTAGACATGTTCATTGTTTTCTTCAAAAACTTGTTAAAATGCTTAGTGAGAAAGGTCATGTGGTCTGGATTGTCATAACATAGATCCATCACATCATCATCTGAATCGACTTCAGTGATAATTGGTTGTATTTCAGAACCTTGTGATGTCTCTCCTTTAAAAACAACCACCTTTTTATCATCTTTATTTTCATCAAATTGAGTAGTGTTCATCTCATAAGTTTTAAGAATACTTACTAGCTCATTTTGACTCATTTTATCAGTATCTTTAGCCTCTTCTATAGCACATATTTTTGCATCGATGTTTTTAGGAACTGAACGCAAAATTTTATGAACTACTCTCACATTTGAAATAGGAACACCAAGAGAATGTGATTCATTGACAATCTCACTTAAACGTTCATTATAAGATGATATGGTCTCATCTTCCCTCATTCGGAGATTCTCGAATTTAGTCCCTAGCATTCGAAGTTTTGTTCTTCGAACACTATCCGAACCTTCACAATGCTCTTGTAATCTATCCCAAGCTTCTTTGGAAGTTGAACAATTAGAAATGATTTTAAACATAGAAGTATCAACAGAAGTAAAAATAGCATTTAAAGCTTTAGAATTAAACCCTGCTGTTGTTATCTCGTCAGCCGTCCAATCAACCTCCTTCTTGAGTTGAACTTCATTGTCTTCATCTACTGGAGTTTTCGGTGCATCCCAACCTATAAGTACTGTCCTCCATGCACGTTCATCGATAGACTTGATATACATGCGCATCTTAGATTTCCAATATGCATAGTTTGTACCATCTAAAACTGGTGGCATAAGTGCTGTAGAGATGTGATGTGTTTCCATTTTTGCAAAGACACAATAAATACTAAAACACACTAATTAAAAACAAGGATCTAAACCTAGTGTGGTCAGGTATCGGCTCTGATACCAACTGAAAGTGTGCGTGTTAAGTAAAACAAGACTGATGCTGCACTCAATGTTAGAACACTAAATGTAACACTGACTCGATTACAGAATAGTAGAATACGAATAGCAGAAGACTTGAAAGTATGAAAACACAAAGACACAGAATTAACTTTTTAACATAGATTTTAATTTAAAATCTATGCGAGCCTCATGGCGAAACCTTCACTAATAATTATGTGAATACAAATGGTGTGTGAACAAATATTCACAACGGAAACAAGACTTGATAACCTATCGAGTCTAAAGACGGCTTAAGTGTAAAAATTACACTACCAAAAACTAATCTAACTCTATGATCTATCTATCAAAGAAGTATAGAAAAGTCTATGTTGTACAGGATGTTTGGACTCTTCGGTACAACGACAAGATCATGTCAATGACAATTAATTCCTAACAGGATGAACACTAGTTTAGGACTTAAAGAATGACACTTCGTTGGTTGGATGATGAACACGGTTCTGCTGTATTTATAGGTGTGAATATAGATTCTAGAACCTTCATCCATGATCTCCTAAAATGTAGGATCTCATTCCTTCTCTTTCTCCCAACCGCCTTCTAGGTTCTTCCAGCCAGTTCTGGACGTTTTTCCAAGGCAACCGCATGATCTACATACTTCTGCAAGCTTCCAGATCCTTCCAGTCTGGAACCGTGTAGAATGTTCTAGATCTTCAACATGCGATGTTACAACATCCAAAGCAGCATTAGCTAGAAAACAGAATTTGGACTTAGGAAAAATAAGAAAGGTCGAATTAAGATGTTGCAGCCTTGTGTGATAACATCTTCGATAACATCACCAAGTCTTCAACATCAACATATCTCATTTTAACTTTGAAATTATTTCTAATTCCTGACTTATTTTTTGTTAATTAAACATCTCTTACAAATGAACTAAAGATATATACTCCCTCCGTCCCACAATAACTTTCACACTTACCTCCCACAATAACTTTCACACCTTTAAAATGGAAAATTCTCTATAAACTTCACCCTCACAATATCCTCAATTTTGCACAAATTTCATTACTTTTTCTCCACACATACATAAAAATTAACTCATTTTTTTACTTTATACATAAAAATTACAAAATTATCCCTCAAAACTTGACTCATTATTACACTTTCTTAATATTTGTGTCCATGTACTTATGCAAATTAATATGGGATCTTTTATTTTTATAAAAAACTAAATTCATTGAGTGTGATAATTTTAAAAAAATATTCTTTAATTAAGAACAAGTTTATCGATACATACACTTCTTAATTTTACCAAATTACCAACGGAGAAAGTAACATTGAACACCACAAAAAATCCAAATATAACACATTTAAAATACAATAACAATGGATACTAATGAATACACTATTTTTTTATTTTATTTTTAGAATAAACATAAGAATATGAAAGACTATAATTTTTTTTTAAAGATATTATAATATACTATCATATTTAAGGGCACCAAATGGATTATTACAACGGTTGGTAGCAAACCGATGACGATGACGATGACGAGGACGAGGACGAGGTCGGTTGTCAAAACAAGGCAGGATAATGGTTTAGGATAAACTAGGTAATGAATTTTCCACAAAGTTACAAGTAAAATTATGCGCGATATATTTAGGGGATTAAATAACGTACAAATTTCACGGGATCTAAGTTTCGTACAATATTATTAATACGTTTTTGTAGGTAAGTTAAATACAATTATATAAGGATTTTTAAATTAATCAAAAAATAATTATAATTAAAAAAATTTAATACGGAGTAATATCATTTATTAAGTAAATATTAAAATTTTCTAAACTGATTTTCACAATTTTTTTTGAATAAAAAATTGTGTGAAACTATCTCATAGATCACTTTTCGTGGGGTTTGACTATATGCACCTCCATTTCGGAGAGATGCACGCCCCCGATAGATGCACCCCCCAAAAAAAAAATGTCAAGAAAAATGCACCCTCTTCTTGAATTGTCCAAAATACCCTTATCTCCCTTTTATCTATAAAATACACATTTACTACACACACCCTCCCAAACCCTAATTCTCTCCCTCACCCTTCTTCCTCTCCATTCCATCCGCCGGCAGCCGCCCCCTTCGTCGGCGGCCTCCCCTCCCTCTCCCTCGAAAGTACACATGCCTTAGGCCCTCTCCCCCACCTCTGCCATGGCGCCTCCACCCCGTCCATCTATAAAAAAAAAATTGCAGCGGCAGAGCGACCGCCCCTCCATTTTCCCTCCCCCCACCCTCTGCCATGGCGCCCCGCCCCGTCCATCTGTAAAAAAAAAAAATACAGCAGTCGTCCCGTCCATCGCCCGCCGCGTCCGCCCCCTCTCTCTTCTCTCCCTCTCTTAACCGGCGCGGCCCCCACCCCGATTCGCCGTCTCCGCCGGCCCACACCACCCAGGTTTGTCCGTCTGCCCTAAATTTTAATTATTTTAGGGTTTTCTACTTTTTTGCAGAAACCCACCCTTTTTTTTTCGACTCTGTAATGTCGACCAAGATATACTCTCGTCGACAAATGGTTGTCAACGAGAGTATATTTTGGTCGACAATACAGAGTCAAAAATTAATTTTTTTCAACCAATCTTTTCGACCATATACACTCTCGTCGACGTCAATGTGTCGACGGGAGTGAATATGTTCGTCACTGGTTGGTCGAAATTTATAAAAAAATTGTGATTTTTTAAGTATGTTTTGGAATTTTTGGATTTTTGTTGGTTTGATAGTCGCCGAAAATGGTGTAGGCAGCGGTCGGAAATAGTGGTTTTGGTGGAAGGTGAAATAAATGACAGTAGGGGGTTCGTTCAGTAAAAGGGGTGCATCTAGTATGCTGTATTTTAATAAAGGGTGTTTTCGATTTTTTACTCTATTATTTTATTATTATCGTGAAAGGGGGAGTGCATCTCTCCGAAATGGAGGTGCATATAGTCAAACCCCTTTTCGTGAGACGGATCCCCCGGACCTGTATGCAGTCGTGGCCCATAGCTCCTGGGCCTTCTGCCAAGTCTAGTTAAAGGCCCACCGCCTAGTCCTCTTCTATAAGGGTCTGACTATATGCACCTCCGTTTCGGAGAGATGCACTCCCCCTTTTAATTTATTAATAAAATAATGGAGTAAAAAACAAAAAATACCCTTCAATAAAATAAAGGGTACTAGATGCACCCCTCCTACTGTACGCACCCCCCTTCTTTCCCTAAATCAAACTTCCGGCTTCCGGTCGCCGTTGTCATTTTTTCCGGTAGCAAAAAATGAAAAAATGAAAAAATTTCAACAAATCAACAATATTCTCCCTAAAACACCATTATCAAACTCATTAACAAACACCATTATCAAAACTTAGAAAAACTAACAATTTTTTTTTTTAATTTCGTCAAACCAGTGCCGACCATATATCCTCCCGTCGATAAAATGTTGTCGACGGAAGGATATATGGTCGACCAACAAAAATCGATTAGAAAAACTAACAATTTTTTTTTTTAATTTCGTCAAACCAGTGCCGACCATATATCCTCCCGTCGACAAAATGTTGTCGACGGAAGGATATATGGTCGACCAACAAAAATCGATCGACACTGTGTTGTTGACCATACACACTCTCGTCAACACCCTGTTGTCGACGGGAGTGTATATAGTCGACAACACAGGGTCGAATTTAAAAAAAAAAAAAAAACTTACTGGTGCACTCCATTTCTCCAATGGGCTGGGGGTGGATCGGCGTCGGAGAGGGGGTGGGGAGGGAGCGGCTGCGGCGGCCGATAGAAGGGAGCGGCCGCGCGGCCGCAGATCTTCTGTTTTTTTTTTTTTTTTTTTTTTTTGCAGAAAACGGGTTTTTGCAGAAAGCCCTTGGGAGGAGGGGCAAATCTGGGTTGGGCTGGGGGTGGATCGGCGTCGGAGAGGGGGTGGGGAGGGAGCGGCCGCGCGGCCGCAGATCTTCTGTTTTTTTTTTTTTTTTTTCAGATGGGAGGAAGGGGAGGAAGGGGGCAAACCTGGGGGTCGGCGTCGGCGTCGGACGGGAGGGGGATGGGGCGGCCGCGGCGGTCGACGGACGGGAGCGGCCGCGCGAGTGCAAAGCTTCATTTTTTTTTTTAAACGGAGGGGAGGGGGCGGCCGGCGGCCGCGGCGAGGGTGGGTGTGGTGGACAGCGTCGCCGGCGATGACGGGGGTGGGGTGGGCGTCGCCGGCGACTGGTGGGTGGTGGTGAGGAGGGGGTGGGTTGGGGGAAATGGGGAGGAAGAAGATGAAGGATGAAGAAGATGAAGGGTTGGGGGGGTGTGTGTGTAGTAAATTGGTTTTTATGAAGGGAGGGGTATTTATGACATTTGAGGGGAGGTGTGACCTAAAATTCGGGGAGTGTATAAATCGGGGGAGTGATGGGGGAGTGCATCAAACTGAAATGGAGGTGCATATAGTCAGACCCCTTCTATAATAACCTTTCCTGGGCCTACATTGTAAGCAATTTTTGGGGCTCCTTAGCATTAGGCCCATAGGTCCTTTTACTCCAAAAAATAAATAAAAATTGTGTTAAGTTTCTTTTAGTTTAATTTTTAATTACTTTTCTGTAACGTGATTTTTTTTTTTTATATTAATTGTACGTAATTTTGTTTCTTACTTTTGCTTAATGGTTGTCAAATTCCTTTAATAGTGTATTAGGAAAGATTCTCTTAAAGTTGAAAAGTGATAAATTTTTAATATATAAGAAGTGATATATATTTAAAAAAAATGTGAGTCACTTTTTATTAAAATCTTATTACATATTTTAAAGTGATAACATTTTAAGTAAAAATGTGATTTATATTATTTTAAGTAAACAACGATACCCAAACATGGTGCTCTAACCACTTGAGCTATCCAACTTCGTCACATGCATATTACGTTTCGTACTAATAATTACCGCCCATTAGTTATACTCTTTAACTGAAAATTAAAAAGTAATACTCCCTCCGTCCCTCTATAAGTTTCCCACTTTTCTTTTATGGATGTCCCACAATAAGTTTCCCATTTCATATTTTTCCATTTTTGGCATATGGTTTTCTCTCTCTCAATCACATCACTTACACTTTATCTATTATTTTATCATACTTCATCTCACACTCATCTATTATTTTTTCTCTCACTATCTATATTTATTATTTAATCATATTTCTTAATCAAAACAATCAAAAGGAAGGAGAAACTTATATCGGGACGGAGGGAGTAACTTTTATAAGTAAAAAATGATAGTCACTTTTAAAAGAAAATATTATCACATTTTATTTAAAGTTATGAAATACTTATTATTTTTTATTTAAGGTTAATTGAAATTTAAAAATTTAAAACGATAGAGTTTTAAGAAAATTAAAAAAAATGGAAGTTACTGAAATTTAAAATGTGGAAGTTTGAAAATAAAACTGAACCATTTAATTCTCTAAAAAAAAAAAAAAAAAACGAACCATTTAATAAAAAAAATTCAGAATCCTAAGAAAATAAAAAAGAAGAGAATAGTCCATCAAAAAAAAAAGTAGAGAATAGATAGTGACACGTGAGATTTAGAAGATTTAGAATTAGATGTAAAGGGTGATTTATAGGACAACTTTTTTTAAAAAAAAATTCTCTCCTACCTTATTTTCACGCCACGTGAAATCTGACCGGAAAAGTAACCTTCAATTGCAGGTAAACGAAGGATTAAAAAAAAATGAAATTTAAAATTATAAAATCAAAATTAAAATAGATGTAATTTACCGGACAAAAAATGTTTTTTCTCTCTCTAATTATTAATTTGAAGATGGTGTTAGCACATAAATTGACTAAACTTGCAATTGAATTTTCTTTTCTTCAAATTTGGATTGAAATAGAGCTTTCTACATGGATTAGAAAGATAGTTCGAACACTACTGTTAGATCATTACCTTTTTTTTTTTTTTTACATCTGTTAGATCATTACGTTAGGAGCTCTCTTCCTTGAAAAAAAATGTATTTATAAGAGAACAGTTCAATAATATCACAAATAATGGAAAAGCCGAAAGAATTTGATGTGCTACCAAACTTTAATTTTATGAAGTAAGGTTTTTTTTTGTTCAAGTTTTTTATTTTATTTTATTTAAAAAACTTCAATATCACTATTTAGTACGTCACATTTTTAACATACAAAATATAACTTTTTAGTAATTTTAAAAATAAAAATCATTCATTTGAGCTATATAGGATAAAAGAGTATTGTGTAAAATGATTTTATATATAAGGCAAAACTCCATTTTAGTGTTTACACCTTATTTTGATTTAAAACAAAATTTGAATAGAGTCATAAGTCTGTATAATAGATTTTGTAAATGATGAGAACACCTCTCAAACATGTTTTTGATAAAGATGTTAAACAGAGTGGTCTTAATTAACCAGTTAGGGTATGTTTGCTTAATGGGTTTAGGGGGTTTGGTTTGATATGTAGACCCACCTTCTTCCATGTTTGGTGTTGGGCCTTTGTCTAGCCCCACTATTTTAGTGGAATGGTTTCTTGGCCCACAAGATATGGCTTTGACCCATATGAAAAAAACCCTACTTTTCCTTTCTTACCAAATCTCACACTTTAGGCAGACTTTCTCTTAATCACAGTAATTTGTACCAATCCCACGATTTACTTTCCTTTCCCTTCATTGGGAATTATGGCTAATTGCCGGAAATCGTGGGTGGTCTTCACTATATAAAGGGCATTGGTCCTTTGGTGAAAGGTGTGGTTTACAATACAATTCTTGTATGTGTGAGAAAAGAGAAAGAGCTACCAAGAGTGAGAATTCGGTGAGATAGGAAGGCCTCGAGGTTGTTCCCTTGCATCGTGTGACGTTCCACTTGAGTCTAGGCGCTGAGCCCGGTGTTTTCGGTTTTCTCTTTAATTTCTTTTTCTCTATTGTTGTTTTCCTCCATTTGTTTTCTTTTGTATTACACTTGTTTTTAGTACAAGGAAAACTAACAGTGGCATCAAGAGTTGTCCGATCTGGGAGTCGTCGGAGAAGTAGCCGCCGCCGTGAACCGCCGCCGCTGCAAATCGCCGCCACCCATTACCGCAGGTCTGTTGCACTCCGAAAGGCCGCCGCCGATCTGTTGCTGACCGGTGGAGAAGGTTCTATTGAACGCTTACCCGTCTGGAGTTGCTGCCGACAACAGTTAAGGAAGGGTTTGAGGTTTTGTATTTCTTTCCTTTTTCTTTTGCTGTTACTAACTTCCGCTGCTAGTATATTATATCTACTGTTATATATATATATATATATATTATATAGCTACTGTCCTATACTATATATTATAATATATTAACTTTGTTTTTATATTTATATTATATAATATATTTATAAAGCTCTTATATATTATATATATAATACAGGTGTTTTTATTTTCTGCTTTTAAGGTTCACTAATCCGTGTTCTGCAGAGAATAGTTTTTTGATCTTATACCCTATTTTCTCTATTGACCTTGATTGTTGGATCCATTATTCAATCGCTCAGGTATATTGGCTTATCCCTTCTTTTAATTTTTTCGTAAAATTAGGGATAGGCTTGGGATTACGTGCTGTTAGAATATAGGATTCTTGCTCGATATTTGTGATTTCTGTTTGCTTGATTACTTGTGTTAATGGCTACTACTACGACGAAAATCACGTTGGTTCCTTTCAATGGTAAGTCTGATTTCGCTATTTGGCAGCATAAAATGAAATGTGTTTTAATTCAAAATAGAGTTGTAAAAGCCATTGATCATTCATATGCTACCACTGACACTGATGATAAGAAGACTGAAATGAACGAACTTGCTATGAGTGCCATTATATTGAACTTGTCTGATTGTGTGATTCGTAAAGTTAAACATCTCAAAAGTGCTCGTGAGTTATGGGATAAACTGTCTGAATTATACTATGAAACATCTTTACCCAGTAAATTGTTTTTGTTGGAAAAGTTTTTCCGTTATAAACTTGACATGAACAAGGATATAGATGAGAATCTTGACAATTTCACTAAACTTATACAAGATATAAAGCAAACGGGTGACAAACACATTGATGATTACACTGCTATTGTTCTTTTGAATGCTATACCTGATTCTTACAATGATTTGAAACCTGCTATTAAATATGGTAGAGATGATGTTACTTTGGATATTGTTGTGAATGGCTTAAAAAGTAAAGAACGTGATTTGAAACAACATGGTAGTGTGAAGGGTGAGGTCATGCATGTGAGGGGTAGAACTAAGACGAAAAATCAGCCTAAGAAACATGATAAAAATGATGGTGAGAGAGGTAGATCTAAGTCTCGGACTAAGGCTAGAAAATGTTTTCACTGTCATGAATCTGGTCATTTTATTAAAGATTGTCCTAAGAAAATTCAAGAAAAACATGATAAGAATGAGCATGCTAATATGGTTGTTAGTCAAGAGAATTATGGTGATGTTTATATGGTTATTGAACCTAGTGTGAACTCTGTGCATTCTTTTGATATGAAAAAGCATGAATGGCTCATTGATTCTGGTTGTACTTATCACATGTCTCCTTTTAAGGAGTTGTTTACCACTTTTAATAAGGTTCAAAATGGTTTTGTTTCCATGGCGAATGGCAAGAAATGTGATGTGATGGGTATTGGTAATGTGACTTTGAATTTTTCTTCTGGTGTTACTTATACTTTGAAAAATGTTAGATATGTGCCTGCTCTTTGCAATAACCTTATGTCTTGTGCTGCATTGGAAGATGATGGATTGGAAGGTAAATGGGGTAAGGGTTTTATGAAAATTGTTAAAGGAACTTTGGTGATTTTCAAAGCTGAGAAAAGAAATAATTTGTATGTTTGCTCTGCTCAATCTGAGTTTTTAAATGCTGTGAATGTGTCCAAGGGTGACAAAACTGATTTATGGCATAACAGGTTAGGACACATGAGTAATAAAGGTATGGAAATTTTGCAAAAAGATGGTTCTTTTGGTGATGATAAAATTTCTAGTATTCCTTTCTGTGATGCATGTGTACTTGGCAAACAACATAAAGTGAAATTTCCTGTTTCTCCCTCCCCCAATAATTCCACTTGCAAAGATGTGCTTGAATATTTACATGCTGATGTATGGGGTCCTGCTAGTGAGCCCACTCAAAGTGGTAACATGTATTTTTTGTCCATTATCGATGATTTCTCTAGAAAAGTTTGGGTGTTTTTGATGAAAAACAAATCTGATGTGTTTTCTAAATTCAGTGAATGGAAAACCCTTATTGAAAATCAAACTGGTAAGAAAATCAAAGTGTTTAGGACTGATAATGGCTTGGAATTTTGTAATGCTCAAATGAATGATTTTTGTACAAAATTCGGTATTAAAAGGCATAAGACGGTTCCTTATAATCCCCAACAAAATGGTGTGGTGGAAAGAATGAATCGTACTTTAATGGAGAGAGTTAGAAGCATGCTTGCTACTTCGGGTCTTTCTAAAAAGTTTTGGGGTGAAGCTGTTTGTACTGTTGCATATTTAATTAATAGATCTCCATCTGTGCCTTTAAATGGTAAATGTCCTGAGCATGTTTTCTATGGTAAGAAAATTGATTATTCTAACTTAAGAGTGTTTGGTTGTGCTGCTTTTGTTCATCAAAAACTTGATAAACTTGAACCTCGTGCAAAAAAGTGTGTTTTTCTTGGTTATCCTGATGGTGTGAAAGGTTATAGATTGTGGTCTATGGATGAGCATGGTTACAAGATTATTATAAGTCGAGATGTTACTTTTAATGAGCATGATTTTCCTTGTTTACCTGCTTCATTGCCTTTACATGAGTTTAATGACACTTCTAGGGAGGTGGAGCATGATATGCCTAAACTTGAAATTGATAATGTTCATGTTGATAATGAAAATGCTGAAAATGAGTTTGATGATATATCTGATAATCTTGAGAATGTGAATGATGATAATTTGCAAGGTGGAGCTAATGATAGGCCTAGAAGGACTGTTAAGAGATGTTGGTCCTGAAAGGAGTAGATAACAAGTGTATGGGGGGGGGGGGGGAATACACTTGTATGCAATTCTTTTTGAACTTTGATCAAACCAGAACTCAGCAAGGTTGTCTTGGACAACTCTGCTGAAGGTGATTAACTCTTCTAAGATAATCAATCCACTAAGTACTATTGAGTACTTAGTTGAATAGCTATCTAGGGGAGTTATATGTGCGGAATAGTGGTTGGCCCTTTAAGTTTAGACTCCTTTAATTTCTGAAATCACTTAGTCAATGTAAAACAGTCCAGTTAAGCTTCAGGGAAGTTGTCCAAAACAGTTTTGCACAGTCTTTGAATGTGTATCTTTGAAAGATCAGTTTTGTGTGCAGTGTTGAGTGAATGTAAGTACTTGTAAAGTAAATCAACACAAGAGTTTATAGTGGTTCAGAGACTCAAGCTCCTACATCCACTTTCCCTGATTTAACAGGATAATTCCTTCACTCTTGGAATTAACTTGTTTTATAGTGCCAAGGTGCACTTGATCAAGAACACCACTCCTTGGTGAATTGATCCCTAGGATGTCTAGAGTCCTAGTACCCTCTTCTCAACTCAGAACTGAACTGTTCTTCTCTCAACAGTCAGCTCCTACCACTTCTACTACTACAACCTTCTCACTTTCACTCTTGAAAGGTGTAAGGGTTGAAGTAAGGTTCCAACTAATGAGATATCCTTTACAATGAAGATCAGTGTATAAGGATAGGATATCTCTCTAAGCTTGTGTATGGATATACAATTTGGTTCAGCTTAGAAGAAGTGTTTGAAGACTAAGATAGTCTTCGAAAGCTTTGAAAGCACTCTAGCTTGTAAGAACTTTGAGCTAGGTTGGATTATGTTGAGGTCAATTGGATAGTTGGATGCTTTCAAATGGTCTTCACACTTCTGTATTTATAGACAAAATGGAGGATTTGCCCGTTGGAGAGGCAGCCCCAAATTGCTATAAATGTCTTCCTTGAGTTCTTCAAACTGGAAGACAGATTCTTGATAGTGACATGTCCTCATTTGGGTAATAAACGGCTGTAACAGTTTTGTCTTCATTCTGCAGCACTTTTCCCAATGTTTGACTTCTTGTTAGGACTTGGACATGGCTTCTGAAGGTTGATCCAATGATAGGACAACATTCCTTATCATCTGGACAACTCTCCTTATCACTATCAGCAGTTTTGCTTTTCAGCATGGTTGGCTTGCTCTTCTTCAGATAACTTGGCTCTTTCCCTTTATTCCTCTTGTGTATGGTCTTAGCTCATTCCTTTGAGGACCTTTAGGGACTGGTTGTCTCAATCTCTTCAGCATAGTTGATCTTAGGCTTTCAGAGCACTTGATCTTGGTCAATTTAGCTGAGACAACTCCTCTGGACAACTCTCCTGATCAGCATGATTGGTCTTTTTGCATCAGAGCACTTTATACTTTAGAGTTGGCTTATCTGGACAACTCTCCTGACCAAAACCTTTGAGTAGTCTTGTCCTTTTGAGCTAGATAGGTTTGTTCTTGCATATGGCTAGCTTCTTTGGACAACTCTCCTGATCAGAGCTTTAAGAATATTTTCTCTGGACAACTCTCCTGATAAGAGCATCTTAGATTTCATAGAGTGTCCTTGCTCTTTGTTCCAGAATTTGAGCCTTGGGGAGACTTGATCTTGATCATCTTCAAAGCATAGGTTCCCCCTCAAATTGTGCATCTAATTGTCTAAGAGCTGCCTAACATTTCAGCTTCTCATCTAGCCTTATGCTATATGTTCTAACATTTCTAGAACATATTTTTCATTGACTTAGGCATGTCTCAGGGGGGTTTTTGGTATTCAATCAAAACATAGCTCATTTTATTCCCAACAATTTCCCTATTTGAGCTACTGTCAGGGTGTTTGATTCCCTTGGCTTTTCTTTCTTTCTCCTCCTCAATTTTATCAGCTACTAACTTTGCAAAAATGTCCTCATCAATGAGAAATCTTATCTTTGAAACTCCAGCAAAGTGTAGCAATCTGTTTTCCTCTATTTGCCACCAGTTTGCACCCTTATCTTGGATGACTTGTGATATCTCCATCATAGATTTGTCTTTCACATCAACAAGCATCCTCAAATCATGAAAGGCTTTCTGAATTTTTGGAAATTCAGCAAGTTGTGGATACAAACTGTCCACAGTAGCCTTGGCTCCTCCTCTGAGCATACTTTCAAAAGTATACTCCTCCTCATCTCCACTTGAATGGGGACTTTGGGTTATAGGGGAGTTGGCTCTGGGTTCTCTTATCATGGGTTCAGGCAAATTAAGTTCAGAGATGTTGGCTTCAGAAGGGTTGGGCTCAAGTGAAGGTACTTCAGTTGCTTTAGGGAGCAATGAATCTGAAGGGGCTTTACTCAGGGGGGTTGGCTCATGAAGTGCATGCTCTAAGAGCTTTGAATAGTTGAGCATGGATGAGTCAAGGGGAGACAGGAGTCTTGTCTCATCTACTGCTAAGTCAGCAAGCACATCTATGCCACTTCTTTGTTCATTCCCTTCAGGAGAATATCTCTTGGTGAGATTTACAGGGGTAATGGGTTGGTTGGAAGGGGTAACATGGGTTTCAGGGGAGTTGGGCTCAAGATACTGAACTTCAGGGAGGTTGGCCTCTATGGGTTGACCTTCAGGGACTTTGGACTCTGGAGTTCCAGAACCAGATGAATTGGTCCTAGACATGGATTTGGCCCTGCTTTCAGCTCTGCTCTCCCTTAGAGCCAATTGAAGAGACCTCTCTTCTTGCAGTTCCAACACCTTTTCAGTAGGTTTGGCCCTTCTCTTGCTGGCCCTGCTACTTCCACTTCCTTCCTTCTCAGGGACAACTTCCCTGACTCTCTTATCACCCTTCTTCTTTTGCCTAGTCTCATTGTACTTTTGCCTGAGTTCTTCTGAATGATCAGATGGCACTTGTACACCTTCTCTAGCAACTTCTTCAATCTCAGCTGAAGCATCTGAATTCTCTTCTGAGATTCTCTGAGACATTTTCCTTGTCTTTACAGCCCTGGCCTTTGTTCTCTTTTTCATCTTAGGCTTCTCTTCCTCCTGTTCTTCAGCAGGCTTGGCCATTAGCATCCTTCTTTTCTCAGTTTTCTTACTGAGCTTTCTGAACAGGATCTTTTGGGCTGGGAGGGGCTTTGCAAAGGTCTGCATCTGGGAATAGTGGGAAAACCTTTCAATCAACAAGCTTGCCCTGGTGCAATACTTGATTTTCCCTTCTAGCACCACCTTATTGTGGGCTTTCACCTTAAATTTAGCCTTCTCCTTCATCATCTCAGACATGATGAAGGTCCTCCAATCAAACTTGATGCCCTTATCACTGGCATCAATAATGGCAGCCATGATTCTGATCCTTGGCTGGCTGACTTGCTCTAGGCTTCCAGTGTTGCTTAGGAGGCTCTTTGCAACTACCTCAAAAAGATTAAGAAACTCTGGCTTGAGAGTTTTCTTGTTTTGAGTTGAGGAGAGAGGGCCTGGAACTAATAACCACTCTTGGGCTATTTCCTCTTCATGTCCAGTACCATATACTTCTGGATTCCTTCCCTCATAAGGCAATCCAAAAGCTCCTTCCAGATCTTCTGAGGAGAATCTAACTCTATGGAATCTCTCCTCTTCTTCTCCTTCAGCTGTGTAGGATAGCCTGGTTGATACTTCACCATCTTCAGGCTTGCCTCTCCACTTGAGGAAGGCAAAGAATTCTGCCATATAGCTTTCCAGGCAAGAGCTTGGTCTTTCTTCCAAGAACTTTTGGAGACCAGCCCTTCTCAACCATCTCAGGGTTGGAGTAACCTCAAGATCCTCACTTTCAAATGAAATAATTGGCTCAAAGTGAAGATTGTTCTTGTTGCTTAGATAGCCAAAATCTAGGTCTAGATCCTTGTTGGAGAAATCAACAAGCATCTCAGGTCTAACCTTGGGGGCCATTGAAAATTGCAGAAAAAGGTTTGATGAAGAATGAGAGAGTTTGAAGAACTTTTGAGTTAGGGTTTCGAATACTTGGGGAAGAAGTGTTTGTGGATATCTTAAGACTTGTGAATATTCTAAAAAGAATGTTTGTCAATGAGTTGGTAAGGTCTTGATACAATTCAAAGGTGAGCAAAAATGGAAATCCAAAATGGACGGCTAGGATTGATTTCAGGGGAGTTGTCCATTTTTGATCCAATGGTCAAAAACCAATGTAACAGTGAAATAACTGTTTTATTCAAAACGTGGGTGGTTTTAAATGTTTGTTTAAGGCTGGGGATTTTTCGAGATAGATCATGTCCCAAAAAGTTTAATGCAAACAAGAGTTAAATCTTGGCATTTAATGCATGGAAAGTGACCTTTTGGGTGGGAGACAAATTAAATCCCAAAAAGGTGAAAACTGTATTTCAATGGGACAGATTTCGAAATAGGTTTTGATCACCAAAAATAGGTACTTATCATACCAAGATTTGGTTTGATAGCTAGGACAACTTATCTGACCCTACATGGACAAGTGTCCTGAAGAACTGTGGACAAGTGTCCTGAAGAGGTAAGGTCATGTTTCTGAATTTCAGTAGACTTGACCAAGTCTGCTGAAGCTTGAGTTTGTTTCCCCCTTAATCAATGAGCTTCTTTGGACTTATTTGTCCAACTTCCCTGGATCAAGTAATCCCAACTCTGCTGATAGCTCCAGAAATCTTGCCTCTGCAAGTGGCTTGGTTAATATATCAGCTTTTTGATGGTCTGTGTGAATTTTCATTAGCTTGATATCCTTCTTCTCCACATGATCTCTAATGAAGTGGTGCTTGATGTCCACATGCTTGCATCTTGTGTGCAAGACAGGATTTTGTGATATAGCAATGACACTATTGTTATCACAGAAAATTGGCACTTCAGTAGAGTTGACTTTGTAGTGTCTGAGTTGTTGTCTTAGCCAAAGAATTTGAGCACAACAACTTCCAGCAGCAACATATTCAGCTTCAGTGGTGGAAGTGGCCACTGTGTTCTGCTTCTTGGAGAACCATGAAATAAGCTTGTTGCCCAAGAATTGACAAGTCCCTGAAGTGGACTTTCTGTCAATCCTACATCCTCCATAATCAGCATCTGAGTAGCCAGTTAGCTCAATATTGTCATCAGCAGGGTACCAAAGGCCTAGATTCTCAGTGCCTTTGAGATACCTCAAAATCCTCTTTGCAGCCTCAAGGTGGCTTTTCTTGGGATTTGCTTGAAATCTTGCACAAACACCTACTGCAAAGGTGATATCAGGTCTGCTGGCAGTGAGATAGAGGAGTGAAGCAATTATTCCTCTATACTCAGTAGAGTTGGTTGGAATACCACTCTCATCAGGATCCATCTTTCAATTTGTGTTCATAGGGATCCTTACTGGCTTGCTGGTTGTACACCCAAACTTTTTGATCATTTCTCTTGTGTACTTAGCTTGGTTGATGAAGATTCCTTCTTTAGATTGCTTGACTTGTAGACCCAAAAAGAAGTTCATCAACCCCATCATGGACATCTCAAACTTGCTTTGCATGAGCTTGGAGAATTTCTCACATAGCTTCTCATTAGGGGATCCAAAAATTATGTCATCCACATAAATTTGGACAAGCAAGATGTCCTCTCCTTCAGAGATTCTGAAGAGAGTTCTGTCCACAGTTCCCTTGGTGAATCCATGATCCAAGAGGAATTGTGACAGTGTATCATACCAAGCCCTAGGGGCTTGTTTGAGTCCATATAGAGCTTTCTTGAGTCTGTAAACTTGGTTTCCAATTTCAAACCCTGGTGGTTGCTCCACATAGACTTCTTCTTTCAAGATTCCATTCAGAAAGGCACTCTTGACATCCATTTGGTATACTTTGAACCTCTTGTGGGCTGCATAGGCTAGAAAGAGCCTTATTGCTTCTAGCCTTGCCACAGGTGCAAATGTCTCATCATAGTCAATGCCTTCATGTTGACAATACCCTTTTGCCACTAGTCTTGCTTTGTTTCTGACAATCACATCATTTTCATTTTTCTTGTTCTTGAACACCCACTTTGTTCCAATAACATTTTGATGTGAGGGTCTGTCCACCAGCTCCCATACTTCATTTCTGGTGAATTGGTTCAGTTCTTCCTGCATGGCTGTGATCCAATTGGCATCTTGAAGTGCTTCCTCAATATCTTTTGGTTCCTGTTCTGACAAGAAACAACAGAACATAGCACTTTCACCATGAAACTTTCTGGTTCTGACTCCTATACTTGGATCACCAAGTATCAGGTCAGTAGGATGGTCAGATAACCAGGTCCTTCTTTTCCTGATCTCTTCAGTAGAGTTGTCCTCTACTGAAGGTGAGTTATTTTGATCATAGAATTCAGGATAATTTAATGCAGGATCTAATTCAGGATCATAATCAGGGGTGTTGTCCTCAATGTCAGGGACATTGGCATTTTCACCATTTTGAGTTCCCCCTTGATTATTTGATCCATTAACTACCTCAGCAGGAGCTGCTTCTTCATTGGTAGTTGTTACCTGGATGTGAACTGGGATTGGATCATTCAGTTCATCATTTCCATCAGTGGGATTTGTCTCAGGAAGGTTGCCTTCAGGATGGTTGTCCAATGGTGTATGTTCAGGTAGGTTTATTGGGACAATTTCTATGAGTTCAGTGTCTTTGTCTTTTAGGCTTAATCTGGTTGTCCTCTGTGTGATTTCTTCAGGTTCCAACTGATCATTCCTGATCTCAAAGATAGATTCATCAAACATAACATGAGGTGTTTCTTCCACTATGAGGGATTTCTTGTTGTAGACTCTGAAAGCTCTACTGATTTGAGAGTATCCAAGAAATACTCCCTCATCAGCTTTGCTGTCAAAAGCTTTCAACTGTTCTTTCCCATTATTGTGAATGAAACATTTACAACCAAATATATGAAAGTATGACACTTTAGGCATTCTTCCTTTCCAGAGTTCATAGGGGGTTTTGCCTTGCCCCTTAGTGATCAAACATCTATTTTGAGTATGGCATGCAGTGTTTATAGCTTCAGCCCAAAACCTCTTAGGTAGATTTGAATCAGCAATTAGAGTTCTAGCAGCTTCTTTTAAGGTTCTATTCCTTCTTTCTGCAACTCCATTTTGTTGGGGAGTTCTAGCTGCTGAGGTTTCATGAGCTATTCCATTTGATGTGCAGTACTCATTGATGTATGAATTAATGAACTCAGTGCCTTTATCAGATCTTATCTTGATAATGCTAAGGCTTTTCTCATTTGACAACCTCTTTAGAAGTTCAGGTAGTTTGACTTGTGTTTCCTTCTTATTAAGGAGAAATACTACCCATGTGAACCTAGAGAAGTCATCTACTACCACCAATGTGTATTTTCTACCATTTATGCTTGAAGGGGTAATTGGTCCAAACAGATCCATATGTAGAAGTTCAAGTACCCTTTTTGTGGAAATGTCTGGTTTTCCTTTGAATGAGGCTTTAATCTGTTTTCCTTCTTGACATGGTTTACACACATGTTCCTTAATGAAAACCTCATTAGGTAGTCCCTTAACTAATGCATTTCTAGCAAGTTTATTCATAGATTTGAAGTTCAGGTGGTTTAGCCTCTTGTGCCATAGCCAACTTTGTTCACTAGAACTTTTAGCAATGAAACATGCAGCATCAGTAGACTTGTCCCAGTCTGCAAAATACACATTTCCCTTCCTAGTTCCAGTCAATAGGGTTTGTTGAGTTTTATCTTTAATTAGACACTTTCCACTTGAGAACTCAACATTAAAATCTTTATCACAGAATTGACTGATACTCAGGAGATTATATTTGAGACCAGCTACATAAGATACATTGGTTACTTTGATGTTACCAATCATCAAAGTACCATAACCTTTTGTTGTTGCTTGTGAGCTGTCTCCAAAGGTGACATTTGGGCCTTCTTTTTCAATAAAATCAGAGAGGAGTTCCTTGTTTCCAGTCATGTGCCTTGAGCATCCACTGTCAAGGTACCATGCTGTCTTTTTGTTCATGCTCCTCTTCTTGTGGCCCATTGGTACCTGCAATTAGATAGGTTTAGGTACCCTTTGAGTTTTGGGTCCTGAGAGGTTAGCTGTACCTTTGGGAACCCAAACTTGCCTAATAACCCTGATTGATTCAAGGTGGCTGAGTTGATTTCCTAGTGCATCAATATACACTGTCTTTCCCTTAAATGCCTTTGGGAAAGTATGTGTGAATGTGTTAACTCTGTAAGTTTCAGAGGAGTTGACCACTCTTCTGAACTTATGAGTTCTTTGTGCAGCTTGATGAAATCTTTGAGGAAAGGCCTTTTTATGACCATTACCCTTTGGCATGAAGGGTTTTGGTTGTCTCATTTTATTCTGCCTTAAAGGATGGTTTTCTTTAGGTCTATTCAGCTGAGGCTTTCTCAGATGAGTTGGCCTAGGCTGATTATACCTTGGATAATTCCTCTGAACATTGTTCAGGAGAGTTGCCCTTCCATTGGGTCTACTCTGCTGACCAGTATTCCTCTTGTGCTCAGGAGCTTTGGCCATTTCCTTAGGTTTTGGCCTATTCTCCTGAATCACTTGAGTAGGCATTTCATTCAGTTTGCCCTTTCCTTTGTTCAGTGGCTGAATTACTTCATTTTCAGCTTGTTGTGCCACTGACTTAACAAAGATTCTCTTAGTGTTACTTATAGATGCAACACTAAGACAAGGTGAAGATTCAAATGGATCAAAACCTAATCCACTTCTTTGAGCCATAGGTCTTTGATAACTTTGAATTTCCTCTATTGCTCTAGAGGATTTGTTCAAAGCAGACATCTTTAATTTCAGGCTCTCTTCACTTGATTTAAGAATATCATACTCATGTGAGAGATTTTCAAATTTGGCATTTAGAATTTTAAGTTCAAATTCTTTTCTTTTCTGAGAGAGAAGTTGATCATCAATCTCCTTTTGTTGGTCAACTATCCTGAGATTTGCTTCCTCAAGATTTCTCAAGACTTGTTGATACAACTCAGTAGACTTGACATCAACAGCTACCTCAGGGTTCTTGGTGAGTTTAGTAGCTAGTCTTTCATTTTCTCTCACACAATTGTCATGAAATTCTTGTAATCTAGTGAAATCTTCCATCAACTTTCCCAAGGAAAGTTTCAGGTTAACCTCACTAGTGTTTTGTGAGATAAATGATGGTGAACTAGAAGTAGAGGATACCTCATCATCCTCAAGAGCCATGTTGCAGACATCATCATCATCATCACTGTTGGAGAACAATCCATCAGAAGAGTTGAAACTTTCAGCACTATCAGATTCTTCACCAGCCATCATGGCTTTTCTATTGGTGAATTTTCTGTCTCTTTTTGCTTGTCTTTCTCTTCTTTCTTTAGAGCTTAGTTCAGGGCAGTCATATTGGAAGTGCCCTTTCTTTTTGCAGTTGTAACACAGATCTTCATCATCATCCTTCTTGGATTCATCTCTTCTCTTAGATGATGAGGGTTCAGCTCTACTGGATCTTCTCTCTTCAGGCTTTTTGTCCTCAGCCTGATCTTCAGGGGAATTGTATCTTCTCCTGAATTTGTTATCTTGGTAGAATTTCTTGTATCTACCAAACCTTGTGTTGAGCTTGTCAAACCTTCTAGCCATCAAGGCTAGTTCTTCCTTCATTTCAGTCTTAGAGACTGACTTTGATGATCTGGGAGTGGGTTGCATTTCTGGTTCAGCAACTTTGGCTTTGAATGCCACTCCCTTAGTAGGATTTGAAGGTTCCTCAACAGGCTTTCTTCTATTGAGGTCAAACTCATAGGCTTTAAGTTCTGAGAATATTTGTTGCATGGGCATAGTGGAGAGATCTTTGGTATTCTGCATCATTACAGCATAGACATCCCACTTTTGAGTGAGACTCCTTAGGATTTTCAGTCCAACCTCTCTCTTGGTGTAGACCTTGCCCAGTGAATTAATCTCATTCATCACATCAGTGAATCTACCAGCAAATTTGTCAATGGACTCATCAGTCTCCATTGAGAATTGTTCAAACTTCTGCACAGCAACTTGGAGCTTGTTCTCCTTGATTTTTTCAGTGCCCTCACACATTTCAGCAAGGGTATCCCAAATTTCTTTAGCTGTGGTGCAGTGGTAGACTCTACCCATAACTGCATCTGGAATTGTTTGATAGAGGGTGTTCATGGCAAGATAATTTAAATTATCTTTCCTCTTTTCATCAGCAGTGAAGTCATCCTCATCTTTGGGAATCAATTCCCTTATATCTGCTCTTTGCTCATCTGTCAATCTGGGGTTAGTTTGAGTAAACACAAAAGGTCCTCTTGTGATTACTCTAAGCATATCAGTATGAAGAGATGCAAGATGAGCCCTCATTCTAATTTTCCAGAAATCATAATTGTCTATTGAAAACATGGGCAGTTTGTGATGAGAAATATGATTGACTGGATTTGTGGCCATGTTGTCTAATCCTTGAACAGCAGGTGGAGGAACAGCATTGTTGTTGGCCATATCTCAATAAGAATCAATCAATCAACAAGTAATGGATTTCAGATAGAGATCAGTTCAGTGACCACACCAAATATGTGAGTTTTGAAAATCAAGATGGATTTTCAGAAGCAGTGGTCTTTGAACCCCTGCTCTGATACCACTTGTTGGTCCTGAAAGGAGTAGATAACAAGTGTATGGGGGGGGGGGGGGGGAATACACTTGTATGCAATTCTTTTTGAACTTTGATCAAACCAGAACTCAGCAAGGTTGTCTTGGACAACTCTGCTGAAGGTGATTAACTCTTCTAAGATAATCAATCCACTAAGTACTATTGAGTACTTAGTTGAATAGCTATCTAGGGGAGTTATATGTGCGGAATAGTGGTTGGCCCTTTAAGTTTAGACTCCTTTAATTTCTGAAATCACTTAGTCAATGTAAAACAGTCCAGTTAAGCTTCAGGGAAGTTGTCCAAAACAGTTTTGCACAGTCTTTGAATGTGTATCTTTGAAAGATCAGTTTTGTGTGCAGTGTTGAGTGAATGTAAGTACTTGTAAAGTAAATCAACACAAGAGTTTATAGTGGTTCAGAGACTCAAGCTCCTACATCCACTTTCCCTGATTTAACAGGATAATTCCTTCACTCTTGGAATTAACTTGTTTTATAGTGCCAAGGTGCACTTGATCAAGAACACCACTCCTTGGTGAATTGATCCCTAGGATGTCTAGAGTCCTAGTACCCTCTTCTCAACTCAGAACTGAACTGTTCTTCTCTCAACAGTCAGCTCCTACCACTTCTACTACTACAACCTTCTCACTTTCACTCTTGAAAGGTGTAAGGGTTGAAGTAAGGTTCCAACTAATGAGATATCCTTTACAATGAAGATCAGTGTATAAGGATAGGATATCTCTCTAAGCTTGTGTATGGATATACAATTTGGTTCAGCTTAGAAGAAGTGTTTGAAGACTAAGATAGTCTTCGAAAGCTTTGAAAGCACTCTAGCTTGTAAGAACTTTGAGCTAGGTTGGATTATGTTGAGGTCAATTGGATAGTTGGATGCTTTCAAATGGTCTTCACACTTCTGTATTTATAGACAAAATGGAGGATTTGCCCGTTGGAGAGGCAGCCCCAAATTGCTATAAATGTCTTCCTTGAGTTCTTCAAACTGGAAGACAGATTCTTGATAGTGACATGTCCTCATTTGGGTAATAAACGGCTGTAACAGTTTTGTCTTCATTCTGCAGCACTTTTCCCAATGTTTGACTTCTTGTTAGGACTTGGACATGGCTTCTGAAGGTTGATCCAATGATAGGACAACATTCCTTATCATCTGGACAACTCTCCTTATCACTATCAGCAGTTTTGCTTTTCAGCATGGTTGGCTTGCTCTTCTTCAGATGACTTGGCTCTTTCCCTTTATTCCTCTTGTGTATGGTCTTAGCTCATTCCTTTGAGGACCTTTAGGGACTGGTTGTCTCAATCTCTTCAGCATAGTTGATCTTAGGCTTTCAGAGCACTTGATCTTGGTCAATTTAGCTGAGACAACTCCTCTGGACAACTCTCCTGATCAGCATGATTGGTCTTTTTGCATCAGAGCACTTTATACTTTAGAGTTGGCTTATCTGGACAACTCTCCTGACCAAAACCTTTGAGTAGTCTTGTCCTTTTGAGCTAGATAGGTTTGTTCTTGCATATGGCTAGCTTCTTTGGACAACTCTCCTGATCAGAGCTTTAAGAATATTTTCTCTGGACAACTCTCCTGATAAGAGCATCTTAGATTTCATAGAGTGTCCTTGCTCTTTGTTCCAGAATTTGAGCCTTGGGGAGACTTGATCTTGATCATCTTCAAAGCATAGGTTCCCCCTCAAATTGTGCATCTAATTGTCTAAGAGCTGCCTAACATTTCAGCTTCTCATCTAGCCTTATGCTATATGTTCTAACATTTCTAGAACATATTTTTCATTGACTTAGGAATGTCTCAGGGGGGTTTTTGGTATTCAATCAAAACATAGCTCATTTTATTCCCAACAAGAGACCCCTTAGATTTGATGATTATTATTTGGATACTCATGCTTTTCATGTTTTTGAGTTAAATGATAATGAACCTAAAACCTACAAGGAAGCTTTAAAATCCGATCATTCTAAAAAGTGGATTAATGCTATGAAAGAAGAAATGGAGTCTTTGCATGTTAATCACACTTGGATTCTTGTGCCTAAACCTGTTAATTGCTCTGTTGTTGATTGCAAATGGTTGTTTAAGGTTAAGAATGTTCTTAATAATGTTAGATACAAAGCTAGGCTTGTGGCTAAAGGATTTACTCAAAAAGAGGGGGTAGATTATACTGAAATATTTGCTCCTGTGGTGAAATTTACAACTGTGCGAATTATGCTTGCTTTGGTTGCCCATTTCAATTGGGAATTGAAACAAATGGATGTTAAAACTGCTTTTTTGCATGGTGATTTGGATAAACCGATTTATATGAAGCAACCTGAGGGTTTTGTTGATACTAAACATTCTAATCATGTTTGCTTGCTTAAAAAATCTTTGTATGGTTTGAAACAATCTCCTAGACAATGGAACAAAAAGTTTGATGCTTGTATGATCTCTTTGAAGTTTAAAAGAAGTGCGTATGATCATTGCCTATACTTTAAAGATGATGTTAATGTTCCATTTTACTTGCTCATTTATGTTGATGATATGCTTTTGATAAGTCCTAGTGTAAAAGCTATTGAGCATGTGCAAAAATGTCTTGGTGATAACTTTGATATGAAAGATCTTGGAGATGCAAGGAAAATTTTAGGCATGCATATTGATAGAGATAGAAAACGGCATACTTTGTTGTTAAACCAAACTTCATATGTAGAAAAGATTTTAGAAAAATTCTCTATGTCTACTGCTAAATCGGTTAATGTGCCCCAAGCTGCTCATTTTGTGCTAAGTAAGGATCAGTCCCCGAAGACTGATTCTGAAATTAATGCTATGGAAAATGTACCTTACTCTAATGCTGTTGGCTCAGTTATGTACTTAATGGTCTCTACTAGACCTGATATTGCTTATGTTATAAGTTGTTTGAGCCGATACATGTCAAATCCAGGTAAAACTCATTGGGAGGCCATGAAATGGCTTCTCAGGTATTTGAAAGGTACAGGTAACGTTGGTCTTAAATTTTCCAAAGCTGTTGATGATGTGAATTTAGTTGGTTATGTGGATTCGAATTATGCTAATGATAGAGATAATAGAAAATCAACTACTTCTTATGTTTTTACCTTGTGTGGTTCGTGTATAAGTTGGAAGTCTCAATTACAGCATGTCGTTGCTCAGTCCACAACTGAGTCTGAGTATGTTGCTATCACTGAAGCTGTAAAAGAGGCTATTTGGCTTAAAGGGCTTGTCACTGAAATTGGTGTACTTAAGGGAAAAGTAGTTGTTTACTCTGATAGTCAATCTGCCATTCAATTATGCAAAAATCCTGTGTTTCATGATAGGACTAAGCATATTGATGTTAGATTTCATTTTATTCGAGATATCATTGAAAAAGGCATAATTGATTTAGTGAAGATTCCTACTGAAAAGAATCATGCTGACATGGGAACTAAATGTTTAAACTTGGACAAATTTAAGACTTGCATGAAACTATTGAATTTTGATTCGATTGATTGATAGCATGAATTTTATGTTGCTTGGGGATCGAGACTGTATTTTCTTAGCACTTCTTATAGTCTCGATTATGTGTTTGAAAGTGCTTAACTTTAAATCTGTGCTAACTAGTGTGTTGTGTGTGCAGGTCTGACTGGACTCATACTACTAACATGTTTGTTGCTTGTGTAGGTTTAACGGGCGATGATGAATAAGTCCTAGATTCAATATAAGTGGATGATGATGCTTTAAAGGGGAATGGACCAAAGAGGTGGAGAAATGTTGGGCCTTCGTCTAGCCCCACTATTTTAGTGGAATGGTTTCTTGGCCCACAAGATATGGCTTTGGCCCATATGAGAAAAAGCCTACTTTTCTTTTCTTACCAAATCTCACACTTTAGGCAGACTTTCTCTTAATCACAGTAATTTGTACCAATCCCACGATTTACTTTCCTTTCCCTTCATTGGGAATTATGGCTAATTGCCGGAAATCGTGGGTGGTCTTCACTATATAAAGGGCATTGGTCCTTTGGTGAAAGGTGTGGTTTACAATACAATTCTTGTATGTGTGAGAAAACAGAAAGAGCTACCAAGAGTGAGAATTCGGTGAGATAGGAAGGCCTCGAGGTTGTTCCCTTGCATCGTGTGACGTTCCACTTGAGTCTAGGCGCTGAGCCCGGTGTTTTCGGTTTTCTCTTTAATTTCTTTTTCTCTATTGTTGTTTTCCTCCATTTGTTTTCTTTTGTATTACACTTGTTTTTAGTACAAGGAAAACTAACATTTGGTTTCTCATAACTTTAAACACCTTGATCCAGATTTATAATTTGACCCGGTTTTTATAAACTAGATTTCATAGGCTTAGACAACCTAGTCTCCCATTGGGTTTATCTAGCCTCCCCACATCTTAACCCATCTTATCCCAATCCATGAAGCAAACATGCCCATAGAATCAGCCTTACACGACCACAAACCTTTAACCACAAACCTTTAACGGTTTAGAATTTTAATGATTCACTTTTAACAATTCTTTAGTAATCGGAATCTAAACCTAACTCTAACGGACAGGCGGCTACGCACTAAATGGGGCACTAACTAATTATCAGATAAAAAATAAAATAAAGGCTGGTAGCACCACAAGTCCAAAACAATTAACAAATCACTACATAAATTGACGAAGTACGACATAAGTTAACAAAGTTTAAAAAACTTAAAAGTGGAGATGTTTAACCTGGCAGAAACATTGCAAGTCTACAACAAATAACAAGATACACTCCAACAATTAATAAAGTTTAAAAGTTTAAATATAAAAACATTAAGTGAAGGATAAATGCACACGTGGTGAAATCAAATGAGTTGAAATCTGTAACACCCGTAAATTTTATGATATAAATATATATTCAATTATCCATTTAATTTGTTTTAAATTTATATATAATTTCTAGTGTATTAAAATAATATTTAAAGCCCATTTAAATTTAGGCCAAGTTTTAAATTCTAACCCTCAAGCCCAATTTCAATAGCTATATATGTAATTTTTACCCTAAATTTTACATACCTCAAATTCTAAATCAAGCTGCCTCCCTAAGAAAGAATCACGGTACTTCTTTTCTCTGTAAATCTTATTAATACATCTTACGCTAAATCTCTTCTAATGTTGATTTTTCGAAGAAAAATAGGCAACACTTCTATTTACTAAATTCCATTCTTCTATTTTAGTGCTTGCTGTTTCGTTTTGAATAGTAATACGTGCTTATGATTTATAAATTATTTTATTAGAGAATCAGGCGTAAGAAAGTTGTCTTCTCTGTTTTCGCATATAAATACTGTTGCGTAAGATAGTTTAGAATATTTATTATGTTATTATGATTTAGTTGAGACTTCTTGGAATTGGTACTTATATTAGATATTATTTAAAATATTAGTTAATAAAATAACCTACTTAGTTTGCTATCTTCATACGTAAGGTACATGAGTTTGGTCAAGATATTCATGAAATTTATTAATCTAATGGGAGCCATATCTAAATCGATATAAATGATGGGTTTAATAAATTATGACATTTATCCTTTGAGTTTACTGCATATTAAATTATTTCAGGGAATTATACTTAGAATTTATGTTATTTTATAGGACTTATTCCCTAAATAAGATTTAACTCATGATAGGTGACGAGTGACTCGCGCATTAATTCAAGTTACGCATTTACGAGGTTAATCAAGATTTAAGGTGGGATTTTCTTACTATTTGATTGGATATATTTGTCACATTTAAATGTTCATTTGAATGATATTGTTACTTGCTACATGAATTTTACAAGCTAATCGTTAACGCATGTTATGACTTTACAAGTTATTCGTTAAACGCATGTTTTATTTCGCGGGAAACCGTGCATCGTTGGTTCAGCCAGCGCATCATTGGTATAGCCAATGAAAAAATAAGTATTTTAATATGCATGTTTGTGAGTTGATGGTTTTATTCATATGTTATATTTAACTGTGACAAAGTTAATCCCACTGAGCTAGTTGTTTTGCTCACCCCAATCTACTTAACATTTTACAGATTTAAGGAGTTGCAGTGGAGGGCCGGTGAATGTGGATGTCTTGCCATGCAAAGTTTTCTCTATATTATTCTTGCTTTTAATTAATTAGTCACATCTTGAATTGATCACGCTACTTTATTTACTTATGAAACAAGTGGTTGAGTCTTATCTTTTGAAATTAAATTTTAATATGAATTTCTTAAATGTGTTTGAGTATTTATTTACGAAATTAATTTCGCTGCCAGGTTTTATAAAAATATGCATCTGTTTAGTCAAATACTAGAGTGTATGGTGTTTTCATCTAGGCCCCTAAAATCGGGATGTGACAGAGTGGTATCAGAGCAGGTCTACGTTCTTGTAGACTTGCAAAAAAAAAAAAAAAAAATTTTGCAAAAGATCATGCATTATCTAGTATAAGTTATGGCATCCACCATCGCCCGTCGCTTCAACTCCAAGGTATGACACATTATTATATGTTATGTTACTTATCGATAATGAAAAGATGATCGCATGATACACGATTATTGTTGGTATTGATATTGAGATGGTTATTGATAATTACGACACATACGTATGATATGTTGGTTTACAAAGACGATTGTTGATATTTTCTAAAACTATGGTGATTGCTAGACAAGATAAACTAGTTGTTAAGATTAGATGACATTTACGATCATCAGTTCTTAAGGAAATTGAATTCTCTTAGGAAATGGCTCGAGGTGGTAACCAAGGCAACCATACACGTGCCACCAATGGTAGAAATCAAAATCAGCAAAACGAGGAAGATGTTCCATTAGCAGAGATGTTGCGAGCACAAAATGCCGCCAATCAGAATCGAACCATTAACAATGAAGCTCAGAACTTTCAGAACAATGTTAGCATCGTGGAGCAGTTCCGCCGCTATAAGCCACCCACCTTCAATGGACGCGATGGACCCACTGCCGTCGAGGAGTGGTTTTGCGCCCTCGAACGCATCTTCCGCCTCCTCAGATGCACAACGCACCAGCGTATGACTTGCGCTGAGTTTCAACTAGTGGAGGACGCAGATCATTGGTGGGAAGGCTATTGGAGATCAAGAACGGAGGATGAACGTGACGCGGTGTCATGGGATAAATTTAAGGAGATAGTTATGGAAAGGTTTTTCCCTGACACCTATCGGGAACAGATGGAGTCCGAATTCTTTGAATTTCAACAGAGGGACTTAAGTGTGGAGGAGTATGAGAGAGAGTTCTGTCGGTTGGCCCGCTTCGTCCCACACATGGTAGATACCGAACGAAAGAAAGCACAAAAAATTAAGAAAGGGTTGCGTTCTGAAGTACGTAGTATCCTTGCAAGCCACGGGGACATGCCTTTCAGTGACTTGGTGAGAAGAGCGGGAGAAATCGAGGCAAGTCAACAGCCTAAGAGAACCAAGTTGAGGCCAATTGAAAACTTGGGAAAAAGGAAATGGGAAGATCTTAACACTGAGGATCATAACAAAAACTTGAGAATTCAAGGTGGTGAAGAGAATGACGAACAAGGTGACAAGTCGATATGTACAACATGTGGAAAGAATCATCGCGGGAATGTCTAGTGGGACAAGGAAAATGCTTCCGGTGTAAGCAACTTGGGCATAGGGCACGTGAATGTCCTCGTTCAAGTTAATGGTACGTTCCTAAATTTCGAGGTCGAAATTTTATTTAAGGGGGTAGGATGTAACACCCGTAAATTTTATGATATAAATATATATTCAATTATCCATTTAATTTGTTTTAAATTTATATATAATTTCTAGTGTATTAAAATAATATTTAAAGCCCATTTAAATTTAGGCCAAGTTTTAAACTCTAACCCTCAAGCCCAATTTCAATAGCTATATATGTAATTTTTACCCTAAATTTTACATACCTCAAATTCTAAATCAAGCTGCCTCCCTAAGAAAGAATCACGGTACTTCTTTTCTCTGTAAATCTTATTAATACATCTTACACTAAATCTCTTCTAATGTTGATTTTTCGAAGAAAAATAGGCAACACTTCTATTTACTAAATTCCATTCTTCTATTTTAGTGCTTGCTGTTTCGTTTTGAATAGTAACACGTGCTTATGATTTATAAATTATTTTATTAGAAAATCAGGCGTAAGAAAGTTGTCTTCTCTGTTTTCGCATATAAATACTGTTGCGTAAGATAGTTTAGAATATTTATTATGTTATTATGATTTAGTTGAGACTTCTTGGAATTGGTACTTATATTAGATATTATTTAAAATATTAGTTAATAAAATAACCTACTTAGTTTACTATCTTCATACGTAAGGTACATGAGTTTGGTTAAGATATTCATGAAATTTATTAATCTAATGGCAGCCATATCTAAATCGATATAAATGATGGGTTTAATAAATTATGACATTTATCCTTTGAGTTTACTGCATATTAAATTATTTCAGGGAATTATACTTAGAATTTATGTTATTTTATAGGACTTATTCCCTAAATAAGATTTAACTCATGATAGGTGACGAGTGACTCGCGCATTAATTCAAGTTACGCATTTACGAGGTTAATCAAGATTTAAGGTGGGATTTTCTTACTATTTGATTGGATATATTTGTCACCTTTAAATGTTCATTTGAATGATATTGTTACTTGCTACATGAATTTTACAAGCTAATCGTTAACGCATGTTATGACTTTACAAGTTATTCGTTAAACGCATGTTTTATTTCGCGGGAAACCGTGCATCGTTGGTTCAGCCAGCGCGTCATTGGTATAGCCAATGAAAAAATAAGTATTTTAATATGCATGTTTGTGAGTTGATGGTTTTATTCATATGTTATATTTAACTGTGACAAAGTTAATCCCACTGAGCTAGTTGTTTTGCTCACCCCAATCTACTTAACATTTTACAGATTTAAGGAGTTGCAGTGGAGGGCCGGTGAGTGTGGATGTCTTGCCATGCAAAGTTTTCTCTATATTATTCTTGCTTTTAATTAATTAGTCACATCTTGAATTGATCACGCTACTTTATTTACTTATGAAACAAGTGGTTGAGTCTTATCTTTTGAAATTAAATTTTAATATGAATTTCTTAAATGTGTTTGAGTATTTATTTACGAAATTAATTCCGCTGCCAGGTTTTATAAAAATATGCATCTGTTTAGTCAAATACTAGAGTGTATGGTGTTTTCATCTAGGCCCCTAAAATCGGGATGTGACAAAATCTCTCAGCTGAATTGGTCTTATACTAATGACATAGAATCAAATGACAAAGTCAGATGAGTTTAAGTGACTTAGGTCAGCTGAGATTTTATCAGTTGTAAAAGACAGTTGAGGTGTTCTCTACTGAATTGTTTAGACGGGTTGTGTTGGAGAAATTGGGTCTTTATTCAATTTCTTAATATTTAATTGATTTTAATTAATCAATTATTTGAGGGTATGAATATTTAATTTCCGAAGAATTAAATATTATAGGATCGTTCTACTCTCGGAGTAGATGATCGTAGTATATTTAAAATCTCAAAACCGAATTTCGGTGAGTGAGAAATTAATGTACGAAGATTAAGACGAAGTGATGCATTGAGATTAGTGTTAATAACTATCTCACATTGATTAATGTGAGAATTAATCTCCTCCTTATTAGTAGGAGTTAGTTAAGATAATTCAAATTGTAGTGACTATTGAACCATTCAATATGCCACACGTGGTCCGTGGGCCTGGGCCTTGGCAATTGGACTTTGGGTGGACTTTGGGCTTGGGCCGGGGGCCCATCTATCTTTTTGAGGTTCTAAAAATGTGGGCCTTGACCCACACGAATTTAGGGCAGCCCAAGTCTGTGGAAGTCAAGCGGATTAGTTGACTTCTGGAATTTGAAATTCGAAACTTGAAATGTCTTAATTGCGTGGAGATTTAAGAATGGAAGTTACCATTCCCGAAACTTCCATATTAATGTGTTGGAGGTTATTAAGAATGAGAGTTACCATTCCGGGAATAATGACCAACCGTTACTGCCATAAATACCCCGCTCCCTACCTGAGTGGCACTGCCTATAAATAGGAGTGCATTATTTGTTGAAAAGCTACACTTTTGCAAACAACAAAAATCACTTGAATTTTCCACCAAAATTGCATCCTGTTTTCCAGCATTCTGCATATCATTTTAGAGTGCAGTCCAGTTCAGGCGTGTATTCAGTTCGTTGGAGCTTTGTACGCTGTGGTGTTGCTCGTGCAAAGACGAAGCCGTTTTACCTTTCGAAACATCTCGTCAAACCGTGAACACCAGCCGGGACGTGTTTTTTTATGGGAAAAGGTATAACCTTGACTTGGCTTTTCCCTAACAATTTTCTATTTTGCAGTGTTGCTTTTCAAGGATTTTGGGACCTACTTTACGTACCTGCCTTTTCAAAGAACTGCTTAAAAGAAGAAGATTGCCCATTTTGGAAATTAGAAGATTTTTGAAGACATTGTAATTTATTTTCTGTCCTTTTATTTTCCGTCCACTTTGTAAGCCATTGTTGGCAGTAAAATATCCAACAATCGTAAAACAAACATAGAAAAAAAAAATACCACAATGGCATCTGACGGAAACGCTCCCCAAAACACCATTGTTGAGAACACTGGAAACACCCCAATCCCGAACTTGGTCACTGAGGGTACGTCTTCGGGCCCCCTGCTTTTACCCCCATGTACTTTCCACCCTCTGAAACTCGTGGTTTCATGGTGCATGGTGAAAAACCCGAGAAATTCTCGGGTACTGATTTTAAGAGGTGGCAACAAAAAATGTTGTTTTACCTCACGACACTTTACCTAGCAAGGTTCCTCCGGGAGGATCCACCCGTAGTCGATGAAAACGATACGGACAATGCTAGGAGGGTTGCTTATGACCAATGGTGTCATGGTGACTTTTTGTGTCGCAACTATGTCATTGGAGGACTAGTTGACGCGTTGTATCACGTGTATTAGTCGATTCGTACTGCCAAAGAATTGTGGGAATCTTTGGAATGAAAGTACAAAACCGAGGATGCCGGAACTAAAAAGTTCGTGGTGGCGAAATTTTTGGAATTTAAAATGGTAGATGGTAAATCTGTCATTGAACAAGTTCAAAGATTTCAGTTAATTCTACATGATATCCTCGCAGAGGGTATGGTCCTTCCAGACGCTTTTCAAGTAGTTGCTGTAATTGAGAAGTTACCTCCTTGTTGGAGGGAATTCAAAAGCTATCTCAAACATAAACGAAAAGAAATGTGTCTCGAAGACTTGATTGTAAAACTTCGAATTGAGGAAGACAATCGAAAAATGGACGAAGTGTCCAATAAAGTGAAAATAGGGGCGAGAGCCAACTTGGCGGAACGTGGAGATCCGTCAAAGAAAAGGAAACGCCCTAATGAAAATAAAGGCAAGAAACTCGTCTTGGAAAGGACAAAGTTTAACGCCGAGTGTCATAATTGTGGTAAGCCAAACCACATGGCACACGACTGTCGAGCTCCTCGTCGAGATGAGAAAGACAAAGGAAAAGGCAAACAGTCTAGTGCAAATGCAAACATGGCAGAACACGAGTTCACCGAAGAAGACATGTCAGCATGAGCTAGTAGTATTCAAGAATAAAGTTGCAATAGGTATTATTTGATTGATTCAAATAAAATATTGTAATAAAGTGATATTTTGAATAAAATTGCATTTGTTTATGTAATTGATGTTCCTTTTATAGAGTGTGAGATTTCTTGACATGTAAATCTAAAACTCGATTAATAAATGTTAATTTATTAATATTCCAATATCAACAAACCTGAAAGGTCTAAGATACGTGGAAATGAAAAACTTGACAAAGTTGTCAATTAATTTTGAAAAGGAACATTAGACCTCCACACTTAAGTCACATAGACGTATGTGATTTGAAGACTGTGTTATTAGAGGTGAATTTGTAAATACCTTAAAATGTGGGGGTATTTAAAATATTTGATCTTAAGCAGATCTGCTACAAAAGGCTTAGAAATCGAGATCAAATAAACGTGCTAAAAGGGATGGAGTTAAAATCCACAAAGTAACAGCTGAAACAGTGGCAACCCAACCATGTTGACTGGAGATCCCAAGAACTTGGTTCAATGGGAAAACTAAGCCGTGAATGTTGAATTGTAACACTTGGTTATCCAAACCATTCCTTAGAAAAGCACAACACCAAGTGTTGTCCCGTAAGTTTTGTGGTAAGGCTAAGTCTATGACTTTTAATGGTTCCCAAAAACCTTCGGGAGGTAGAGTATAGCGGGATACTCAATATGGGAGTCCACCTATATAAGTGAGAAGTGGGGCCACTTCACAAATAACACTTATGAACTCAAAGGGTGTCCATGGCCGAAATGGACAAAAACGTGAGAACGAAACACGTTTGAGATATTGTTGTGTCAGCACCTTTGTTTAAGTGCACACTAAGGAGGAATAGTTCAAGGCATCAAGTCCACTAGGCTGCCAGTGTACTCGATAGTGTTTGACTATAGAAGGTTCAAGGTCACAAGCCACCTTTTCGGATGCAATAGTGTCTCAATTGAACTGGATTGCGAGTCTGCATGATTATAGGTAGTAATTTCCACTCATGTGGGGGATTGTTGGAGAAATTGGGTCTTTATTCAATTTCTTAATATTTAATTGATTTTAATTAATCAATTATTTGAGGGTATTAATATTTAATTTCCGAAGAATTAAATATTATAGGATCGTTCTACTCTCGGAGTAGATGATCGTAGTATATTTAAAATCTCAAAACCGAATTTCGGTGAGTGATAAATTAATGTATGAAGATTAAGACGAAGTGATGCATTGGGATTAGTGTTAATAACTATCCCACATTGATTAATGTGAGAATTAATCTCCTCCTTATTAGTAGGAGTTAGTTAAGATAATTCAAATTGTAGTGACTATAGAACCATTCAATATGCCACACGCGCGCGCGCGCGCCGCCTGCCCGTCCGGCCGGGTCCGGGTCCGTGGGCCTTGGCCTTGGATCTTGTCAATTGGACTTTGGGCTTGGGCCGGGGGCCCATCTATCTTTTTGAGGTTCTAAAAATGTGGGCCTTGATCCACACGAATTTAGGGCAGCTCAAGTCTGTGGAAGTCAAGCGGATTAGTTGACTTCTGGAATTTGAAATTCGAAACTTGAAATGTCTTAATTGCGTGGAGATTTAAGAATGGAAGTTACCATTCCCGGAACTGCCATATTAATGTGCTGGAGGTTATTGAGAATGGGAGTTACCATTCCGGGAATAATGACCACCCGTTACTGCCATAAATACCCCGCTCCCTACCTGAGTGGCACTGCCTATAAATAGGAGTGCATAATTTTTGGAAAAGCTACACTTTTGCAAACAACAAAAATCACTTGAATTTTCCACCAAAATTGCATCCTGTTTTCTAGCATTCTGCATATCATTTTGGAATGCAGTCCAGTTCAGGCGTGTATTCAGTTCGTCGGAGCTTTGTACGCTGTGGTGTTGCTCGTGCAAAGACGAAGCCGTTTTACCTTTCGAAACATCTCGTCAAACCGTGAACACCAACCGGGACGTGTTTGTTTTACGGGAAAAGGTATAACCTTGACTCGGCTTTTCCCTAACAATTTTTTATTTTGCAGTGTTGCTTTTCAAGGATTTTGGGACCTACTTTACGTACCTGCCTTTTCAAAGAACTGCTTAAAAGAAGAAGATTGCCCATTTTGGAAATTAGAAGATTTTTGAAGACATTGTAATTTATTTTCTGTCCTTTTATTTTCCGTCCACTTTGTAAGCCATTGTTGGTAGTAAAATATCCAACAGGTTGGTCAGAATTCAGTAGAATTATCGAATGTTCAGAAGAGTTAGCACAAACGATTATTTATGTTGAAAGTATTTTATTAACAAGTTAGTTTGTTATTTTCTTGGAGGTCATGGATCAATCTCTGACTTATATATATCACAAATGCAACTACATAGAGTTGAAATTATTGTTGCAATTTTGAAAATTTTGTATCTTTATCAATTCGTAAACACTTGAAGAGTTAGTGGAGTTGTTCTAATTCTTGAATAAGACCAATATAAAGTGAAAGTGTGTTGGTATAGTGTTTAAGTAAAAACATATTAATGTTGTACTAAATGTTGAGACAAATTGTACAACACTGACTCTAACAGAATATCAGAAATAAAGATACACATCAGAAGACTTGAAACACTACAAACAAACGAGACACAATGGAAATATTTTTTCACATAGATTTTATAAAAAAAAATCTATGTGAGCCTTACGGCGAAAAATCAATACTTATCTTCAAGTACAAATGTTGTGTGAAATGTTACAACAATAACCTTCACAACAGAAGCTACAAACGAGGCAGGTGTCTTGTTCTAAAAACGATCTAAGTGTATGAATTATACACTGCCGAAATGCTAGTCCTATCTATGATTACACTCTCGATAGATAAAGAAAAGCGCACAGTCATACGGGTGGGATACTTCGTATGAACTAAAAGGTATAGCTATTGGGGCCACAATTTCCTAACAGGATGAACACTAGTCTAGGATATTGATCGAATATAATACGCTAAATTATGGAGCCTTCCTTCGGTATTTATAGAGGTGGAGTACGAATTCTAGAGGCTTCCATCTTTGAGATCCTATTTTTTAGGAACTCAACTTCCATGATCTTTCTAGATCCTTCTTACATGCTCCAGGTCGATCTATAAGGTTCCAAGGTAGTCTAGCACGTTCTGCAATGTTCTGGAATCTTCCAGGTTCCAGATCGTTGTAGAAGCTTCTAGATCCTGCCAGAAATGCGACAACATTTAGATCAACATTTAATGTAGCATTTCAGAAAAGACTTAGAAAAAAATCTCGAAAGGTCAAATTAAGATGTTGTTGATAATGTTAAAGCATTCAAGATTTAACAACATCTACATAAAGGTATGAAATATAAAAGGAAAAAAGAAAGCCTAAAATCATAAGCTCACAAATCGAGCTAGAGGCCGGAGTGCCGTTAAAATCTTATCTGGGAAAATCCTCCTTAGGGACAAAACCCAGGCGAAGGGAAAAGGTAAACTCCTCTAACAATCAATGTCTATAAAAGATGGTATACAAATCTCTATGCAAGAAAGTAAGTAAGAAGTCTGTAGGATAGTCCCTCCAAATGCAGTTGAGCGTTGTTTTGGCCACTGTGTTAGCCACCTGGTTGGCCTCTCTGAAAGTGTGAGAGTACCGAATGTACATGTCTATGGTAAGAGGATGAACCTGACTCTAAAGAACCTGCAAACGCCAAGGGACAGTAGGTGAAGAGCTCATCAGAGTGCTAACTGTCAGACTGGAGTCTGACTCGATCCATAAGAACCACCAGCCTTGGGCATGGGCATACTGAATAGCAATGAGAGTTGCTGCTAACTCCGCCTCAAAAGGAATACCCCAACCAACCTCTTGGGCAATAGCCGCAACAAAGAACCCCCTTAAGTTCCTAAACACCGCCCCTGCATGCAAACTACCTGAAGAGGATGTTACATTGTCGTCTTTGTTGATCTTATACCAGTCCGGATCCGGAGGAATCCATCTATCAGACAAAACCCTGTCGAGTCGGCTTGTGTCTGCCCAAAACACTCTTAGACAAAACCCTGTCGAGTCGGCTTGTGTCTGCCTAAAACACCAAGAGGCAAGAGACCTAGCAATCAAGAGATCCCGAATTAAACTGTCTACATAACCCCGAGAGATGTTATTGACTTCACTAATACCAGCAATGATATGCACCATACAACGTCTAACTGAGGGGGAGACCCCATCAAAGACCACCCTGTTCCGCAGAGCCCAAATTGTAGTGACAAATCTCGCTATCCATAACTCCTAAGACTGCGGACCCAAGTAGGGTTGTAAACGAATCGAATCGAAGCGAATATCACTATATTCGATTCGATTCGTTAAAGTATTCGAATATTCGTATTCGAATTCGTTTAATTTTCGAATAATAAATTCGATTCGGTATTCGATTCGATTAGTTTTTCGATAGTATTCGATTCAATTCGAGTATTCGATTCGTATATTTTTTAGAGAATATTTAAATAATATTTTTCGAGTATTCGATTCGATTCGAAATTTTTGATTCGATTCGATATTCGGTTCGAAATTTTTGTGGAGTAAAACATTAATTATAATAAACACTAAAGTGACAATTTTGCTATTTAAACTCCCACTACAAGCCATAAAATCCCATTACAGTAACAATACCAATAATAAAATAACATTATTCATAAAAGTCTTCAAAAGAACACCAATAATCATCCATCACTCTTGCAAATCAAGTGGCGTGCAACATGACATCAATAGGCTCTTCTTGTTCCTAAATAAAAATAAAAACCAATTAAAACTCAGTTTATTCATCAAAACATGCACATATCTCAAATGAATAAAAAATATAACTCACATGTGTCATAATGGGCTTCTTAATCCCGTGAAGTTGACGAATCCAATCTCCTCCGCAAATCAAAACTTGCACGATATCAGGAGTTAACCTTGAACGATAAGGATCCAACACTCGAGTTCCTGCACTAAATGTGGCCTCTGAGGCCACTGTACTTATAGGAATAGCTAAAACATCACGAGCTAACTTGGATAAAACTTTGAACTTCAATTCTTGAGATTTCCACCAAGCTAAGGCATCAAACTCTTTACTGGCATCTGCATCTTGACATCTAAAAACCCCCTCTTCCAAGTAAATGTCCAACTCCGATTTTGAAGGTCTATGAACCTCAACAATGTCTAAATATGCATCATACAAAGATAAACCAGAAGGCACAAATTTTCCTTTAGATGCAGAGTGTTCACATGTAGAAGAACTTTTTTCTGAAATGGCACCCTTTCGGGATCTTGCTTGATCAACTTCAACATACTCAAAAAATAAATTATACAATGCATCTCGAACCTTCATCAAATTTTTTCGTGCATCCACTTCATTATATATATTATTGAAAGCAAAATCAACCAATCTCATTTTGAACCTGGGGTCAAGTATTGCTCCAATAGCCATCAAAAGATTACAATCTCCCCAATATTTGTCAAATTTGTCCTTCATCTTTCTAACCATCACTCTAATAAACTCATCAACATGATTTTCTTTTTCATTTAATACATGCTTGACTCTCCAAATAACAACAAGATAAGCATTAGAAGTAGGGTAATCAACTCCAGATTTTACATGAGTGGCTTTATAAAAAACCTCTAAAACGTCAATAACATCCTTCACTTTGTTCCAATCATCAAAGTTAGGTCAACAATGATATAAAGGCTCCCCCTCTTTAAATATAGGAAATGCATCCTTAACTCTAAATGCCTCAACTAACATTTCATAAGTAGAATTCCAACGAGTTGGACAATCAATGATCAACTTTTTCACTTGAATTCCTAAATGATGCACAACATCAGAGAATTTCTTCAACCTAGACTCTGATTGGTTAATAAACCGCAAACTGTTTTTGACATCTTCAATGGTTCTTTTAATTTCAGAAAGACCATCTTGAACAACAAGATTCAATATATGTGCAGTACATCGAACATGAAACAAGTTACCATCCAATGACAACTTACGACTCTTAGAAAACGTTATTTTAGCAATTCGAAGTGCTGCATCATTCTTCGAGGTATTGTCCACAGAGATAGTGAATACTTTATGCTCTATCGCCCAATCCTTTGTACACCTCATAAGCCCATCAAAGATATCAACACCTGAAAAATGTCACATATTTCTTATCACTTGTTTTATAAGAAAAACGAATCACAACGGTAAACAAAAAAAATTACCAGCATGTGGAGGAGGGAGAGGTATGAAGCTAAGAAGTCGCTTGTGAAGTTGCCACTGTGAATCAACAAAGTGACCAGTGACACACATATAAGAAATCTTTTGCACCTTTGATTTCCAAAGGTCAGTGGTCAATGAAATCTTATCGATGTCTTTCAACACCAACTGCAACTTTTTCTTCTCAATCTCATACACATTAATGACATCTTTTCTAGCAATGGCACGAGAAATCTTCTCAAATTGTGGTTGGTTGATACTTAACATGAAAGTAAAACCACAATTTTCCACAACATTAAATGGTTGCTCATTCATTAAAATCCAATGGGCAACAGCCTCTCTTTGCTTCATATGATCATATTTACCATTTGACAAAGGATTCATCTCAAACTTGGATTTGACAGGCTGAAATTGCAATGTCCTTTGTTTTTCCTTGTGTAGCTTCTTTTGCTAACACCTTCCTAAATGATTTTTAAGATGACTTGTTGTGCCGGTAGTTGACTTAGAAAGAAGTTTCTTGCAATGAATGCATTGCAATTTCATACTTCCATTCTCTTCCACTTCAATGAAATCATCATGAACTTTTAAAATCTTCTTTCTTTTTTTCCTTTCAAGTTGGCCTTTATCATCCTCTCCCTCACTATCTTTTTCATTGTTACCTTCTTCATTATTGTTCTCCCCATCAACATTCACATCTCCAATTTGTAGGTTACCATCAACTTTGTCATTTGTGTTGTCACCTTCATTATCATCTATCTCGACGACATTTATCACCACCTATCAATACAAGAGTTTAATTAAATCTTAAAATGTTAATACATAATGTTTAATTATACATCTATACGATATTTACCTCATACTCTTCCACTTTATTCTCGCCTTCTTTAAATGTGTGCTCCATTAGAAAAGTAATTAATCTGTAAAACAAAAAAAAATACTAATTTGTAAAGATTTATTTCTAATAGGTAGATTAATTAATTATATACCACAATTGTTTTCCATAGATGCAAACAAAACTATAAAATAATTACTAATAATTAATGAACACACTACTAAAATGGTAAAAAACTACACTAAAAAACTACAATATGAAATCATGACTTGTAATTTCTAGCATTCAATTAGTTTGCTGTTAACTTTTAAGGAATTAATCTGCAACTTGAATAAAGAGAATATTGTTAAGTGGTACTGTGGTAGGATTTAGGGCGTGTTTTGCTCAGCTTATAAGCTACTTAAAACAGCTTATAAGTTGTTTAAGAGCTTATAAGATGTGTAAATGTGTTTGGCAAATTTTTTTTTTAAACATCTTATAAGTTGTATAAATAAGCTACTTGAAGCTTATAAGCTCCAAAATAAAAAGTAGGACAACCCCAACTTATTTTTTAGAAACGTATAAGATATATGTAAATTACAAAAATATCCCTAATACTTTTAATTATTTACATGAATATTAATACAAAAAATAACAATTTCATTAATCATAATTTTTTTATTTTCTCTCTCTCCTCACGATCTCTCTCCCCCTTTTCTCCCTTCTCTGTCGCGATGCTTCTCTCTCAAAACCCTTCTCTCTCAAAACCCTAATCCCCAATCGCACGGTCTCTCTCCACCCTAAGAGAATTGCAGGAGAAGATTTGGATCTCCATACAAATGATTCACTCCTTCAGTAAGCTCCTTCTTCGAGTCCTTCAGTAAGCTCCTTTTATCTCCTTAGATAATTCAAATTCATGATTACCTTTATCTTCTTAGATAATTTATATATATCCTCAGAGAGATCGATTCCTTTGATAATTTGAAAAGTTGCCTTAGAATTTGCATATATTCTCAGAGAGATCGATTCCTTTATCGATCTCCTTAGATAATTTGAAAAGTTGCCTTAGAATTTGCATATATCCTCAGAGAGGTCAATATTTGAAATTTTTCGTTATTTTGGGTAACTCACATATCTGTTCACAGGTCCGTTTCCTGAGTGTATTTTGTGCCCTTGCTGTTTTTTATGGTTATTTTTGGGTCGCAGAACTCTAATGTTTATGTTTTTAAGCAGGTTATCAAGTTGTTTCAAAAGCTTGAAGTGAATGATTTAGGTACGTACATCTTGTTTTTTTTAGTTCATTGACCCAATGCTATGTCTTCTTTTAGGAGGTTGTTGATGAAAACAAAATTTATCTTCGTTTAACTTTCAAATAACATACAAATTCACCCTTGTAGATTTACATTGACCCTAGATTTTTGGATTTTCTGAAATATGATATTGATGTTAGTTGTCTTCCACTGTTTCTCTGATTTTTTTAATGGGTCTTCTTTGCATACCAAAATGGGTTGGCTTTTGATTAGTCAAATTCTGAGTTTAAGAAAGACAACTTTTATGTCTTGGAAGGTAGCTATTCTATTAATGGAGAATCCACATAAAGGAATTATAGGATTAGGAGTCCATCAAAATGAAAATTCAGGCAAGAGTACATCATCAAGAAGTGGTAGTAAAACCAATCCAGGGGCTGAAGGGATTTCTTCTGCATGGTGGGACGTCTATCGAAATCGTATGCTCATCCAATCGTGTGTGGAGGAAATTGGAAAAGGAAATAGACCAAACAGTAACTTCAACAACAATGGGTGGAATAACCTTATAAAAAGGTTCAATAAATTGACTGGAAAAAACTATGTGTACAAACAAGTACGGAATCATTGGGATGCAATGAAGAAGGAGTGGATACTATTTAAGAAACTAATGCTCAACTCTACTGGGATTGGTTGGGATCCTCTGAAGAACTCAATTGATGCTTCAAACGAGTGGTGGGAGAGTAAAATAAAAGTATGTGGTCTTGAACTTATAAGTTTTTATATTTCTTTATTTTGTTTATTAGATCTCTAGGTTGATTTGAAATACGATATTGCAGGAGAATGCAGATTATAAGAAGTTTAAGAACAAGGATTTATCCTTGATATGGTTTGAGTATGATAGGTTGTTTTCGGATGTTGCTGCCACTGGAGAAAGAGCACGAGCACCTACTCAGAGATCTGGAAATGAGGGCAGTGAGAATGAGATTGAGATCTTAGAGGATGGTGAGACAAAAGAAGTTGAAGACCATGTGGAGATTGGCGACAGCGATGACATCGTATTTACTGAGAATGGTCCAAGTTTTGAAACCCAAGAAACAAGCAGTATCGGTGGTAATAAGAATATGTTTCCATCTTTGGCATCAATCAAAATAAAGTATTCTGGAGAAAATAGCAAGAGAAAGAAGGTTTCTGGAGCAGCTTCTGCCAAGTAACTACACACAGCATCCATACATATTATGAGAACTACATTCACAAGACTCCATGTCGAACTTCTATCCGAACAAGTCATAAATTCATGGAAGAGATTCTGAATGGAAGTGAGATAAGATGCTATCAAGCTTTTCGATTAACAAAACATGTGTTTTTTGATTTATGCTATGAATTGATCCATAAGTATGACCTACAACCAACAAGAGGAATGTCTACCCATGAGGAAGTGGGCATTTTTTTGATGACTTGTGCACATGGTGTTAACAATAGATTGTTGCAGGAAATATTCAATCATTCGGGTGAAACGATCTCAAGACACTTTCATAGGGTCCTAAAGGCTATTGGTAAGTTGGCCAATGATATTATTGCACCTCATCCTGAGTACAATGAGGGGAAAGGGTATCATAAGCCTCAACACCAACGATACATGCCATTCTTTAAGGTGAGTGTATATAAAAGTACTTATAAATAGTAGGCTACTCGAGTAGTTCAGGATTATATATAGTAGGCTGCGGTGGTAATGTGTGTTAATATGCATTTTGATGGACTACATATGGAACAATAGATGTGAAGTACTTTTGAATAGATAGAGGATATATGTTTAATTCTTTTTATTATTTTCAGGATTGTATTGGAGCAATAGATGGTACACATGTAAAGGCTTGATTGCCACAAGGAAAAGGAATACCATATATTGGATGAAAAGGGTATGCGACTCAAAACATTCTTGCAGTAGTTGATTTTAATATGTGTTTTACATTTGTTTGGGCTGGATGGGAAGGATCTGCACATGATAATAGGATTTTGGGAGAAGCTATTCGAACTCCAAATATCAACTTTTCTATTCCAAAACTCCAAAAATATGTCAGGTTATATGGGTCCTTATAAAGGTGAGAATATAAGATATCATCTTGAGGACTTTCGTCGAGCTAGGACAGGACAACTATGCAAACCGAGAAACTTAAAGGAAAAGTTCAATTACTATCACTCTTCATGTAGAAATTGTGTTGAACGCACTTTTGGGGTTTGGAAAGCTAGATGGAATATTTTGGCTGATATGCCTTATTTCCATATTGACACGCAAAGAGAAATTGTGTTAGCAACTATGGCGATCCACAATTACATAAGGAAAAAAAATATTCTAGACAAGGCCTTTGAGATAGCAGAGAACGAAAATTATGAGCCAAATGTCGAGCATGTTGGAACATCTGTGGGAGCTTCTAATGTAGAAGACGTAATTGGTCATCAGAACACCTACTGGATGGCAGTGCGAGATTCAATTGCTGTGGAAATTGCTAAGCAAAGTTGATAATCTTGAATTCGATTAATAGGTGATGGTAATTATTATTTAGTATTTGAAGAATTTTGTTTAACAAAGTTTACGTGCTTGCGCGTTGTAAAGATTTTTTTTGTTGAATTTAATATATTTTTAGCACTATTTTAATCAAAGTAAATAGTTTTTGCTTTTTTTTTTTAATTATTATTTTGGTTTAGATAAAATAAAAAAAATCAAATTTGAATTTATTGAATTTATATTTTAAGATTTTGTTAAGTAGTAACAAAAAAAAATCCAAATTTAAAAAATTAAAAGATTAGATTTTAAATTGTTTAGTAGTATTTATTAAAAAAAACAAGAATGATAATAAATTCAAAAAAAAGTTGCGTTAACAAATTTTGTTTAAAAAAAAAAGACTATTTGCATTTTTTGAGAAAAGAAAAAATGAAAAGACTATCTAAAATTATTGCGTTAACAACAGATTTTGTTTTAAAAAAATTGCATTAACAAAAACATGGAGTAAACATGTCCTTTTTGGTAATTACAATACTAAAAATAGCTTATAATGTCATACACATCATCATCTTATAAGATTGTATAAGAACTTATAAGTTCCATTAGCCAAACACTTTTATAACTTATAAGCTACTTAAAAATTACATCTTATAAGTTGTTTTAAGAGCTTATATGATGTTATAGCTTATAAGCAATTTAAAATAAGTTGAGCCAAACACCCTCTTAATCTGAGATTCTTTACATGAATACAAAAATCACAGTACAAACTACAAACTCGTAAATTCACTAAATAGTGCTGTTGTAGCTCCCTAGATATGTTATTTTGGGGATTGTTTGTTAGGATAGGATAGAGCAACCTTTTGTGTTCAATTCAATTGATGAAACTAATTAATCCAGTGCATAATATAATTGGGCAAAAGCAACAATAAAATATTATACCTTCAGGCTTCAAGCCTTCAACAGTCCATGAGAAGAGGGCGAAAGACAGAGAACAGGGGCGGAGCGGCGCAGCGAAAGAGAGAGAACGGGGGCGACGCGGCGTGACGAAAGAGAGAGAACGGGGGCGACACGGCGCAGCGAAATAGAGAGGAGGGGGAGGCGCGGTGAAACAGAAAGGAGGGGATGTGCCGGCGATCGTTACTGCGGACTAGGGAGGCAGAGTGGGGTGAAAAGTGAAAAGTGAAAACTGAAACTTAAGGAATTCTAGGGTTTTGACCGTATACTTATAAATAAATAAATAAATATAATTTTAATTTACTAAATAATTTAAGAATATTATATATAATATATAAAAAATAATATATATATATATATATATCGAATCGAATACTTACGAATATCGAATCGAATATCATAATTTTGTATTTATATTCGTTTAGTAATCGAATCAAAAAAATATTTGTATTCGAATTCGAATCATAAATTTTTGAATACGAATATCAAAATTCGAATACGAATACCGAATCGAGCACAATTATTCGATTCGTTTACAACCCTAGACCCAAGTGAACTCTAGTGGCCTGGAGGAAGATATCAAGAAAGCTGATCCCCGTGTGGATCGTGACTCCCAAAATCTGAGTCAGATGCTGAAGAACCTCTAGAGTGAATGGACAGTGAACTACTAAGTGGTCTAGAGACTCAGAGTCTCTACGACATAACATACACATCGAAGGACCGTGAATACCAAAAGAGACCAACCAATCAGATGTAGGGAGCTTGCCCCATATCACCCTCCAAATCACCGTAGAACGACACATCGGAATGAAGGAACTTCAAATCCACGACGACCAGCCAAGTCGAGGGAGACGAGATCTAAGCATGTCATATGCCATTCGAGAGGTTAGCTCCCCTGAGGTAGTACCTTCCCAAATACGTTTGTCAGGGCCTTGAAGAACCCTAATCTGAAGGATGTCTCTGACGATATCAGTGAAGTCCGTAACAAAGCACTCCTCAAAGTGCCAACAATCATCATAGAAGAAGTCCCCAACCATGCTCTTCAGGGTAGCAGCAAACCAATCCGGGAGGCCAATCCTATTAGAAATAGTGTATCCCAACTAGTTATCATTCAAGAAGTTGATTGTCAAACCCCTACCAATCAGCCATCTCGACCCACCAGAAAGCCTCGAAACATGAGATCCTCCTATGGGGACGCAATCTGTCTTCCGAGGAATATTGTCTCATGTGAAGCAGAGCTGTATTTGGAGATCTGTGTTGAAGAATGTCCCAACTCAACTTACAGATAAAAGAGGCATTCTCCAATCTAATGGAACGAACCCCCATCCCTCCTTCTCCAAATGGTGCACAAACCCTATTCCACGAAAACGAACAAACACCACTCTTATGATTCACGTCTCCCTTCCAAAGAAAGTTGCGCATAACAGATTCCACTTGACGAAGTAGCGAACTGGGCCTGTTGTAGACCATCATGGAGTGGACCGTAGATCCCGTGATAACCGAGTTAATCAATTATTGTCTCCCTGCCAAGGAAAGGGTGCTACCCTTCCAACAACTAAATTTAGCAATAACACCGTCTGCCACAGGCTGTAAATGTGCCTTACTGGGGCAACCACGGAAGATCGAAACTCCTAGGTATGTGAAAGGAAGGGAGCCTTCTGCGATGCCTGTGACCCTAAGCATCCGACGACGAAGCCTTTGGGGAACAACACGCCCAAAGAAAACCCTAGACTTCGGAGGACTATAGATCTGACCTGAAAGATGAACATACCCCTATATAACAGCATGCAGGATCCTGATATTAGACTTTGTGGTCCTAAAAAATATCAGGATGTCGTCCGCATAGAAGAGATAGCGAGGGACATATTGGATGGAACGAAGTCGGCCTCTATCGATCTCTCAATCAATCCATCTCCCAAGCACCTCCTCCGCAATACAGAAAAGCAATGGAGATACGGGATCTCCCTAACGAACACCCCGGGAGCAAGAAAAATACCCATCCAACTCCCCATTGATGAGAATTGAAATCCTTGCCGAGTCTAAGACTCCTCTCACCATAGAAATGAAAGTAGCACAGAAGCCCATCCTAGCCATGACAGCCTCCAGAAACCGCCAAGAGATGGTATCAAACGCTTTGATCATGTCAATCTTCAAGGTCATATGTCTGTGAACTCTCGGGTAGTACATGGTATTAATGGCGTCAGATGCCAGAGCGATGCAGGTGTGAACCCGCTTGCCCGGGATGAAACCAAACTGATATGTTGAGAGACAACTACTAACAAATGTGCCCAATCTCGAAGACAAAACTCTGGTCATGACCTTGAAGATGAAGTTACCCATCATAATCAGATGAAACTCCTCCACTTTGCGGGCCCCTTCCATCTTGGGAACAAGCGTCATGAAACAGGAGTTCAGCCCAGGTGGTAAAAGTCTGAAAAGGAAGTATTGTCTGACAACATCAACCGCCTCTTGGCCCACAATGTCCCAACATCCCTGATAAAAGCAGCCCCAAAATCCATCCAGACCCGGAGCACTCGAAGCATCCATATCAAAGACAGCCCTTTGAACCTCCTCCGTTGAGGGAACACTCACAACAAGCCCATTATGGGCATCAGTCACAACGGTATCCATAAAGTTGTCCAGAATACTAGCATCGAAAGGAGACGATTGACGATTGATCATCCGCAAACAGCTGAGAATAGTACGTAACCACATGGGAACTGATGGTGTCCAATTCCGTAGTAAGGATATCCATAATGAGCAAATACGTGATACCCCCCCCCCCCCCAAACGATCCTAGTCTATTGAGAAATGTGAAAGAATATGGTATTTCTATCTCCGTTAGTCAACAACTGCCAACGATTCCTTTGAGTGAAGAATTCCTGCCTGGCCATTAACAACCCATCAAGATCAACATGCGCCTGAATCTCTTCTGCAAAGGCGGCCTCAGAACCCCCCTCTAACTCTATACGGTATTGAATGTCAGCCAGGCTACGGGTGGCAGACTCGATCTGAGTGAATACATTCCTGAACACAGTCTTGTTCCAAATCTTCAAAGCAAACTTGAGCCTCTTCAACTTCCACATAACACCGACAATAGGGTTCTGGTGCATCAATGGTTGGGTCCATGAAGGCTCTACAACTGATCTGAAGGAATCATGCTGACACCACATACTGAGGAACCGAAATGGACGACGAACCTGAACCCAGACTGATCTGACAGTAAGGAGCAGAGGATGATGATCCGACTTATGTTTGGGAAGAGCAATAACCTCCACGCTTGCCCATAAATCCAGAAAATCCTGATTAACTAACACTCTATCCAACCTAGCAGTTGTATAACCCCTAGAACCCTGACGAGTAGACCACGTGAACTGAGACACAACAGTATCTAAATCAATCAAGCCCGACTCATCCATGAATTCCCTGAAATCAAGAGAAGCTCTAGGAGTACCCACAGAACCCTGACTTCTCTCATGCGTCCCTATCACCACATTAAAGTCACCCAAAACACAGAGACAAGTAGCAGTAGAAGTTAAGACATAAGACCATAACAAGCGACAGTACTAGCATGCGTAAAACCAAAAGACCAAGAACGAGTGGCATCCCTAGTCTCAATCATAATAATCTGATCTGAGCTATGACAAACTCTAGAGGCTTACAAAGAATCCAAATATTGGGAACCGATGCAACTCTATCATTAAAAGTAAACACAACCAAATTCAAAGATAGCAAATAACGAGAGGGAAGGCTAGAAAGCATAACCTTAGGCTTGTAGATGGCGACCAGTAAGGTTCTTGAGTGCGGCAAAACTCATAAAGGGCATTCCTCGTCTGAATATGCCCTACCCTGCAAATGTTCCAAGACAACACTATCATCGATCACTCGTCGAGCCGTGCATCGGCGGCTGATAGCAACAATCCTCCCGAGACCAGCGTATGGTATGCCTTGAAACACTCGATTGCTTCGTCAAACTGTAGTCCTCTACCATAAAAGGCTCATTAGCAGTATGCTTGAGGGCGTAATGAGTTGGAGCACTCCGTCCCCTGACAGGACTTCGAAGCGGAGATGCTAGGGCTCTAGCGTATCTACTGCGGGCGTGCTCCAAGATGAAAGAGACCAAAGGAGGTGGCGCCATCTGAAAGCTGTTCAGTCTAATAAAAGCATAATCTGACTCGACATCCTAATGCTGCTCGAAATCAAGGTTTTCATCTGAAAGGGCCTCAAAAGTGTTCCCTAGAGGAACTAGTGCTGAGTTGGGTTCATCCACATGTGCCCCATCAGTAGGCCTGGTGCCCCTTCTAGACATGCTCTGTTTACGCCGCTTGGCAGATTTCCTACAATTTGAGAGAGAATGGCCCACGATCTTGCAGGAGGAGCAAAATTCAGGGAGAGTCTCAAAATGGACTTAAGCGAGATATTTGTTACCATCCAACTGAAATGGAATGATGTCTGAGGGGGGTGGTGTGTATATCCACCTCGACAAGTAATCTAGCATAATGTCCCATCGTGCCCTGTAAAGTACGCTCATCAATCTTCACTAGTGTACCTAACATAGATGTCAATGCCTCCAAGATCAAAGGACCCCAATACACCCTTGGGAGATCTAAGAGACGAACCCAGACCTGGGCCAGCGAAGACCTAAAATTGTTCGGATTGAAGTCAGGGGACCACGTCATAAGATGAATGAACCCTGGCCGCAACTGCCAAGATCGGGTCTTGAATATCATGTCCTTATCCTCCATAGTGGGAAAGCTGAGACTGAAGAAACCCCTGGCAAAAGAGATAACCTTGAGTTCCGAAATCTGCCATAAGGACCGAAGTGTCTCAAGCAGGCGAGCATAATCATAAGGTTTCTCCCCTGACTGGATGATGACCCTACCAATCACCGTGTTCAAAAATAGGGAAACCCTCCTCTGAAATATGTCCTTCTCAATATTGAATATCAGGACGTCTCCATCTAAAACTGGCCTTATAGATTCTGGCAAACTGGCACTAGGCCCCTGTTTTTTGCTGGATGTGACCTTGGCATACGAGACACCCGTGGGGGTGCATACCTGCGAGGGAAAAGAAGACGGAGCAGTACCAGAAGTATGGGTGAAAGTAGGGAATTCACTTTGATAAGTGGACGTACCCTGAATGCCGGAGGGATGAGAGTGACCACCCCATCCAGCGTTGGTGGCGTCAATCTGCCCAGGGGCAGAAGCATGATCAAGCATAGGAGCCTTTCCTCGAGATTTATCCCTAGAATCTCTCGTGCGTGCAGGAGTTGTATACTTGTAATCTTGTTGATAATAGGGGAAGTGTTTTGATCCTCCCGTGGATGTAGATCACATTGATAGAACCACGTAAATCATTGTTGTTATTGTTTGATTGATTTAATTATTTCTTGTTTAAGTTATTTGGAAATAAGTTTGAGTTCCTAAAAACTTGATCTTGTTTAAAGATTTTTATCAAATTCATGACACTAAGTTTAACGAAGTCTGAATTATGAATCTCTTGACATGGGAGTAATACAATAAGTTATTGGTTTTTCAATTATATTATTATTGTTCTATTTATATTTATTTTAATCTTAATAATTTAATACCTAAAAAAACATTAATAATAAATAAATAATCCCCCGGACTAGCCCATTAGTTCATGAGCTAACCAATCCAGGTCACGAAAGATCGAATTCAAACGGGCACTAAAACCACAAACTTAAACCTGTTTTGATTTAGGGTTACATGGGTCGCCTAATAGCTCATGATCTGTTTAACATCTCTAGTTTTTACTAACCGTGACAATTTTCACATTAAATATAGGACAAAAACTTTTATGAACTTGTATTAATGTGATTTTTTTTTTCAAGTATCACTATGTTAATATAGAGTATAAAAATCACGTTTTTTTTTTACATTTTGTATCTACAAAAGTAATTTTTCATATTCACAAGAATCACAATACTAGCACTAAAAAAAACGAATTCATGTGAACCGGAGTTACTTTTTTATAAACTTAAATTAATAGTATATGAATACTGGTGTGGGTCTAAATGTAACTCAAGCCCACTTAAAAGGGTGGGACTATTTACACCTCCATTTCGGTTTAGAACACTCCCCCAATTGATGCACCCCCTCAAATTCGTCAAGATGGATGCACCCCCCGCAAAATTGTCTAAAATACCATTTTCTCCCTTCTATCTATATAATACCCCTTTACTATCCACACCCTCCTCCAAACCTAATTCTCTCCACCTTTACCACACCTGGCCGCCGCCCACCACCCATATCGCCGCCGTCGCCGCCGCCCCCTTCCTCCCCCTCCCTCAGCCGCAGCAGCCTCCCACTCCCTCAGTCGCGGCCCTCTCCGCCTCCTTCTCCCTCGGCCGCCTCCCTCTCCGCCTCCTTCTCCCTCAGCCGCGGCCACCTCCCTCTCCCTCGGCCGCGTCCCTCTCCTTCTCCATCGGCCGCGATGGCCTCCCCCTCCACTCCCTCTCCGATTTGCTCCCGATCGACCTCGCCGCCCCGCATCCTGGTCGAAGATGCCGGCCTCCCCCACCCCAGGTAAGTGTATCGGCCGCCGCCGCCTGGTAAGTGTATTGCCCTGCCGCCGATGGCCTCCCCCTCCCCTCCCTCTCCAATTTATTTTTTTGGTTTTTGTTTACAGAAACCCCAAAAACACTTTTTTTTTTCGACAATGTAAAGTCGATCATGTAACCTCCCGTCGATAACATGTTGTCGACGAGAGTTTTTATGGTCGATTTTTTTAATTTTTTTTTTATTATTTTCGACCTTCTTATGTAGACCATATTCACTCTCGTCGACATTAGGGTGTCGACGAGAGTTTATACGGTCGACCTAAGAAGGTCGAGTTGTTTTAAGTTTTTTTTAAAAAAAAAATTCGACAAACTTAGGTCGACCATATTCACTCTCGTCAACAACAATTTGTCGACGAGAGTGAATATGGTCGACATTGGTTTGTCGAAAATTGTAAAAAAAAAAGTTGAAAATTTTCTTAAGTTTCTGAATTTTTTTTGTTCGTGGTGAAATTTCGGTGGTGGCGGTGGCGGCGGCGGGACGGCAGTGTTGGGGATAATTTAGATTTAGGGTTTAAAGTGAAGGAGGGGTGGGTGCATTTAGTAGGGTAATATTAGTCAAATGGTATTTTGGGGTTTTTACACTATTATTATATTATTAAATGTATAGGGGGAGTGTTCTAAACTGAAATGGAGGTGTAAATAGTCCCACCCCACTTAAAAAGATCTAAGGCCCAGTTATCTTTGAAAAGCCCAATTAATTCCTAGAGTCAAAGGAACCCGTAAAAGAGAGTCCAAAACCGAACTTAAAAAAGGGGTAAGTTGGTAAGATTGTCAAACTGATTGTCAAAATGTTACATACAAAGAGAAAAAAAAAAAAAAATTTAAATCCAAGGGAATGACCACCCCTGTCTGTATTTAGGGTATGATTTCTGTTTTTGTACAATTTTCATTTACAACATGCACTATAAGTCTATAAAACTTTTGTCCAAAAAAAAAAAAGTCTATAAAACTTATAAATATCATATATAGCAACTTCAAAACTCTGTTTCAATTCGAGACATGGGGTAAAAAAAAAAAAAAATTGTCTCCAATTGCTAATGTGGAGCTTGAAGATGGTGTTTTCTTCTAGTAATCCAAAATTTACGTAATGATATTGCAATAAAATTTAAGCGTTGGAACTCTTTGTGTATAGGGAGTATAATTACATTATATTTTCATTCATAGTGGAAAGCATAGACATGTTTTCTTCTATAATGCTCTAGTAAAAATGAAAAATGGTAGAGTACTAATGATTAAATTAAGAGGTGAAACAAAAACCTGTCCCATAGATGATAAATCCATCATCCATGCATAACAAGAGAGCCTCGTCTCGTCTCGTCCCATCTCATCTCTTCTCTTCCATAAAGGTTAATCCCTTTCTTCTGTCTGACTGTCTCCACTTGAATTTCCACCAGTCCATAAAGTTACGCCTTTCATGGCTGATGATGCTCTGTGGTTGTTTCTTAGCTGCCTATCATTCATGCCATTCTGAACCACTTCTTTTGGTTCCATCAAAATGTACTTATGTACTTGACTTGTATATATGTATACATTTAATTTCCTATCAACAACTATACAAGTATGTATATAATATTCCTCCTTGCTCGTTTTCCATACTTCTAGGCATGCACCTTGATTGGCCAAGAATGTAATGAAATATCATATATAGTTTCAATTTAAATATGTATATATATATATATATATTATATATAATCCTCCCATCCTCATTATTATATGATATCTCCTAGCCTCCTACCTACCTAGAAGTGCTCTTTATGGAATTCAAATTTGGTTGAGCCCTTCTGATTATACTCATAGCAGAGGTTGTTGAGTTCTTTTGCTAATACTGGTGCCCCACAGTAGAAAACTCCTGTTCCCAAAATCCCTTTTGAGTGTTATCAACAGAATTAACTGAATATAATTCATTCACAATTATGCTAATTTATAAATGGTGTGCTAACCTATTCTTGCATTGGCATGTTTGGTGCCGATTTTAGACAGAACTTTCTTCCAATTCGGCTTTGCAAAATGCGTCCTAACCTGCTCAAATCAGTGGTTGATAATTAAGATGCAGATTGAAGCAGATGATTGGAAAAAGTATGCATGTATGTATGTATGTATGTTACCCTTGTTCCAGACACACAATCGACCCCGTTTTTAGCATGGTTAAGCGCCTGAACCATGGTGATGAGAGCTGAACGAGCATCACCTTCCTCATATACGCTGGTTAAATAATTGTGCATCTCAATCACACCCTAAGAAATTGCATTCTTTGAGGTTAAAAATCACTACTACATTATGGAATAATATATTTAGCATGTGATTGATGCTTTACGTACCCTTTGATCAAGGTCAGCAATTTCATCCATAACTCCTTTGAACCAATCGAATGATCCTTGCTCTCTTGTAACCCAATAAAAGTAAGCATTAGTTGTCCTTAGAGTTTTCTTGCGTTTAGGCGATATCTTGTTCTGAGACGACTCAAACGAAGTCGCACTCTGGTCTGAAAACCTGCTGAAATCGGAAATTGAATCCTGAAATAACAAGAAGACAGATTGAATTTTATAAGCATTCTTTTTATTCTTTCAAGAGAACAGATGTGATAAGTTTATGCATGCTTACAGCGAGTTCCTCCATTTTGAGAATATTGTTTAGCAAATCCTTGAGGATGCTGATGAAAGGCGTTGCCCCAATACCAAGGCCGACAAGTAAAAGAACGTCATACTTTTTGTAATCTTGAGCTGGAGCACCATAAGGCCCATCTATTAATAGCTTTGGCAAACTGGATTTAGAGCTAACGTTCAGATTCTGGGAAGAATCAAATACAACTATTTATTTAAGTAGGATGATCAGAAGAAGAGAAACATACGTTTTCTTGGTGTTTTCATCGGCTCTGAGTAGGCCACTCTTACCACCAACAGGAAACTCACAAGCTTCAGAGAACACCCTCTTAAGTTCATGTGTCCAATCACCTAGCTGCCGTATGTGAACGCTAAGGTAATCATCATCTGGTGCCGACGTAATTGAGAATGGATGCCTGTGTTTGCATCACACATTATACATGTCGTATGTACATTGTAAAAAATAAAATAAAAAATTGAACAGAGTCATTGGAAATTTACCATTCAAATGGAGAAACAGCTGGACACTGGACAAACATGTATTGTCCACTCTTATACTTGTATTGTGGAGGCTTCGACATTTGTAATGATAGCACATTTCCAGGATATATTGCAACCTGAAAATGTGCCAAGATGGAGAAAATAAACTTTAAACCATGGATTCAAGTAGCATGTATACAACATTTTCTAAAGTGTAACACCGTGCAATTGGTTTTACTATTCATTGCGCACATACGTTGAAAAGTATTAGTTGTATATAGAAAAAGTATTAAATACTTTTTAATCTACATACTAGTACTTGTCATTATATATTTCATTGTTTTTGTGAATGAGATCAAAATTGCATCGAAAAATGTTCTGTCATGTTCGCTCACCTTCAAAAGGCGGACACTGTAGAAGCCTGATCGGAAGAATCTAAGGGTCCTTTCTCCTGCATACAGAAGTAGAGGGACAGCAAGATACATCCATGTCTGGAACCAAAGAATGAAACAGAGTAATTACCAATAAAAACCTTAGCTACTGAGCTCAAATTTGAATGAAATAATGAAGTTTATAGATGTGCATACCGTCTTTTTGTACCAGCTGTGGACGAGATAAAGAAATGTTCCGTGGATGATAAGAAGGATGTAGACTAAAACAAACAAGTGGTGGGAATACCAGAAAGCATTGTAGCCTGTAAGCCTATCCAACGGCTTAGGCAACTTAACGAGACTCCTTCTAAACCAGCGTGACGCCAATGTAAAAGCAATTATCATTAAGATTAGCATCAGAATTCCTGTAATGCCCTCTGGGCCTTCGATAAGGTCCATGTAACTGGGCTTAGAATCACCAAAATCTTCCATCAAGTACTTATTGTATGAGCTGTCCGATGATTTTATAAGCCTTGGGAAGTCGCAAGCAAGATGGTTACCAACGTGGAGTATGATACCTACTACAATGGCTGCAGCAATCGTCTGTTCGTATTCAATATTTGACAGCCAAAGGGTAAACTGATCACAACTCTAATATAGTTTAAGTAAAACTCTAATTAATACAACTCTAATGCAATCAAAAAAAAAAAAAAGTAAAACTCTAATTAATACTGTAAATAATAATTCAATGACCCTTTCCTCTGCTACTCCATATGTAAATTAAAGTAATTAGCAACATTCTGCATGGAAAACTTAGGGAACACAAGGTCCATAATTTTTTATACGAACGAAAATGAAAATGGAAATTAATGTAGGGTAATTGTGGTGGCTAGTAAGAATAAAAGATGATCAATTCAGCTTTATCATACTTCAGGTAACTAGATTCAAAATAAGTTAATTATTACCCTATTTTGACTAATTCTATAATCATTTCTCTGTAATTATTCCACTAGCGATCTTTTTTGGTCTCAACTCACAATACACTAATGATGTACTGGGACAAGCAATATAAAACTAGCTAGTATTTCGTAAGTGTCATGGTCACCATACAGGTCCATACTGTTCTCATGTAAAACCATATACTAAATTTAAAAAAGTCGAATTAAAAATTCTAGTAATTTATAAACTACATTGCACAAAACATGTAAGAAAAGTTAAAAGTTTTATGATGCAATATGTCAAAAATTTCTGCTAGACTCTAAGTTGACCGCCATTGTCAGGTAAACAGCAGCAGTGTATTTTCAGGAAGAGATTCTTGTCTTTTTCACTTTTCTCGGGGGTGCACAGTTGACTTATTCACAAAGTCATGCCAATGGGGCCACATATAAAACGTATGAGACAAGAAAATATATTAACAAGCGTGAGTGTATCATTTTCTATTTTATCAGCTTTCCCTTAGTTGTCTTCCAATTATTAGTCTATATATCCCAATATTGAAATGGGTGTATAAATAATGAATAATAATTTTTTAAAAGCCGTACCTTGTGAAAGTTGATATTATCATCAAACGGCACAAAATAGCCCAATTTTGAGGACCTCAACCAAGTGATGATGTTTCTACAGACAGGCAATAATATGAGAGCCATGTTGAATTTCAAAGTCTCAGCTGCACCCTTAGCCGTGAGAAGGCAATAACCCATTACTTGAAATGCACTTTTCTGTTTGTACTGATTGAATTTCCAAGTGAATAGTCCAATCATTATCAACACCCAGAGTGTTAATACCCAAATTCTCCTCCAATTTTCTTGCAAGAAATAGGCCAATTTAGTGCTAAGTCTCTTGATCCGACTTTTGTATCTGAGCCCATGAAGGTTTTGGCTAAGAGCCTGGCTCGTGTAGCTGAGGGCTTGACTGTAATTTAGGTATGTGTCCTTCTGTAGCAATAGCGTTTCCAGCTGCCATAGCTGCATCATTGTGTGACAAAAATATTGATGAGAAAAGTAGGATCATGCGGAATTATCCTCTATGCGTAACACCCATATATAAATGCAATAATGATTATTTGGACTATAGTATTATGTTTGGACATGTGTTTCAGTGCTAAAAACACGCATTACTTGTCCAGCAAAAAGAATGAATGTCCACATTGTTATTGGGTGGGAGTGTGGGGCTAACATGCTAAGAAAGTCGTCATAAGATGTGGGTGTCTTTTTTTTTTTCATTATTAATCTAAAAATAAAACGGAAGATAATAAGTCGAGGCATTTTTAACAAAAAATACCTTTAATTTATTACTCACTTATCCAATTTTATGATTCACATTTGTTAGAAATGAGTTTTAACGAATATTCATAGTTATGTATAAAATAGAGTGGAGATAAAGTAGTACGTAGTATGTGGTAATTTTATTTTAAAAAAGAGAAATGAAAATAATAAGAGCCTGAAAAAAATGAGAAAAAAATGAGAATAATAAAATTAGAGAGTATAAGTTTTGTTATTAAAGCCTATAAAAAAAGTGTTTTCTTTTTTTGTATGGTCTGTAAAAAAAGAAAAGAAAAGAAAATGGTCCTAAATGAATTTAGGACAAAATGTATGTCCCATAACAGTCCAAACTTCTGTTTCATACATCTAGAATACAAAATTAAAATGTCCCACATGATTTCATTTGAGCTAAAGACTTCTAGAAAAAAAAAAAATGCCTACAAGGCTGCAACAGTGACTTTCAAGGAGGATAGCAAAACAATTAAGATATGTTAAACCATTTTATATGTAATTTATAATATAATGAGAAACACAAATAAGGAATCGGAATATTAATGTCATAAGAGCACCGTGAACAATTATAAAAGTGAATTATAGTTACTTAGACTTAGTAACCAGCTGCTGACCTTTTTGTACAATCTATTAGTTTATTATTTAATCTCGTGGCATTAAAAAAATGTGCTTTAAATTTAAATACTAACGCAAAACTTGTTATATATATCCAATGTTAGTTGAAACACACACGGTAACCCAATTTCATATTCCAATTTTCGCAAAATTTAAATGGCAAATTGCAGTACGCATAGGACATTTGACCTTTTTTTCTATATCAATTATCAATTTACAATGATTTTTTAAATTACATTTTCTTAATTAAACTTAGTCTTCTCTCGTGCTCAACTAACTAGAATTAGGTATTGAATCATTTCTTAGCAGACACGGTTGTCAAGAAAGCAACTCCTAGATTAGCATTAATTTAACCAAATTCTATTTTTATATTTTATTTCTATACACCTTTAAACCCAAATGATTAGCTGGCTAAGAGAAAATTGTTTCAAAATTAATTATATGCGCAACATGCACCTTGTAACACAACACATAACTTGGTCCTCTTTATTTATTAAAAGAGGGCCTCAAGAACCCGAATCATTCTTCACCACTATTTCTTCTTCAACTTAATAAAATAAACAAAACTAACATTGTTTTAGTTGAGAAACTTAGCTTCAATCTAGTATATATGGAGTATTAAATAAAAATAATTTCATAAAATTAAATTTGTTCCTTAGCCAATAAGCGAAAAGAGGAGTTGTTGAACTATCAATATACACATATCTATATCAATATATGTATGGCCATTAAAATCATGAATTACGCCTCTCTTTTTATTTCCTTTTTCTTATTAGCAGTTTTCTAATCTCTCTGACCCTCCCCAACTTCTCCATTTGACTTGTACAAAACGGTATGGCAACCTCAAAGGCTGGATTTAATAATAATTTTATTTAATCTAACTATATACAAATATATAGTATATCGTTTACATGTAAAGCATATGTTATTTAATTCAACGTGTATAGTTGAACCACAAGTTAACTCATAATTAATAAGATTTAGTCAGTCATTTGTCGTCTAACTACTGACTTTTTACATAACTAAAGTCCAACATGATAATTTTAGTTACAACTAATTTTCATTCTTCGAACTGCGGTTGGTGTAGAAGTGATCAAATAGTACGTACTACAATTATGTAATATGTAATTAGTATAATGATAATTTTACGGGCAACTCATAACTTTTTTTTTTTTTTTTAAATCCTAAAGTAAGGTACTAAACGATCCTTTTGCATATTTTTATATTTCATTCGTATAAACTTAATACGTATACTTTCATAAATAGAAATATTATCTCTCAATATTTACTTTTTCATTTATACATGTACTTTATATATAAACAATTAATATTTCTTAAACCCGTGAAAACAAATGTACAATGGGAGAAAGTTGTACCTCAATGTAGCCAAGCCTCTCCGGATCTAACTCTTCCATGATTAAGGCCGCGTACTCTTCCGCCTGCTCTTTTAATCTTGATAACTTATTTGCGCAGGCACTTACCATGATAATCTACATAGTGAAAAATAATTAAGAAAAAAGAAAAGAAAATAGGGGTACGTAAAAGGAATTGCGTGAAATACACGAATTTCTGAATTATTCCCTCTCAATTCATTCATGCAGAATTACATATTTACCCCCACCAACCCCATGGAAATGACTAATCTTTAATATGAAGCCGGTGCAGTTTTGAGAATTTCAAGCATAGTTTGACTATCGCAAACAAATGCTAGTTTTTGTTCAACCCCAGTTATATGACATGTGCAAGCATATGTATACATCTATATTTTTATTAATATGAAATATCACAAAATTAATTACTAACATATAGCAGTACATAATTGTACCTATCATTACCAACTCTGGGCAGCTGAATATAATCTCACCCATCACTATTATAGGTCTTTACTACTCCTATATGCTAGTAAAATTTAATTGCTTATTTGATGTTTATTTATTGGAGTGGTTTTGGGCATATTTTTTTATAGTCACCCTTCACGCCATATTTGTTATATATAGCCTTACCCTATAGTATGTAGCTTTACCTATTGATTGGCAATAATAATAATATTAAATAAAAAAATATAAATAGAAAAGGTAATAATAAAATGTCGCTCTATAATATTTTTAGCAACAAGAATCTGACAGACTGTGATTTAGCCCATACTAATATAATCACCACTCCATTAATTTTTTTTTAAAAAAAATCCTTGATTAAAAGTGATTGCCAACTATAGTATATTTAATAGTGCATGATTATTGTTTTCAAAAAAAAAAAAAAAATAGTGCATGATTATTAAAGAAATTTGTGTTACCTCCTTAACTTCCTGTTCCGTGATCCGACCATCCTCATTTTTGTCCACCCTGCATCGTCATAATTAATTAATCAAAAACATCATATTATCATGGAAAATTACTCATTAACTAACTTCTAGAAGCTTTTTATATCTACTTCCATTTGTCCAGATCCCAATTACTTAAGACTCCCTACGCTTCTTCCAATTTGAAAGTTACTTAATTTTATCATTTTTAGATGTTTCACCAAAAATTAATTATTTCTATTTTTGTCAGCACTCATTGTCTCTATCTACATAATTTATTTTATAGTATATTTTTTTACCTTTTATTTTTCTATCTTAATAAATACTATCTCTATTGCTTCAAAAATTACTCATTTGGTTATTAATTTTTATTTTGTCTACCTTTTATTTTTTCTATCTTAATAAATACTATCTCTATTGCTTCAAAAATTACTCATTTGGTTATTTTGAACGTAACACCAAATTTTTTTGACAACATTTACTATCTCTATGACTCTATCTACATTTTCTATATCATCATACACTATACATATAATAATATATTCCTTAATCAATTTTCGAAGTTATGTGAATGAAGTAGTAAACATATATAACTATAAATTAACTTAAATAATTTTCACTTTTACCGTAGCTAATTAATTGCTAAATAACAATGAAGAAACTTTAATTGATTAACTAAATAGAAAAGGGAAACATACATGTCGAAGAAAATTTGGAGCCTGGAGTCGAAACTTTGATCAGTAATTTGTGACCAAAATTCGAAAAGCTCTTCTAAACTGATCTTATCAACTTTCAATCTTCTCCTTCTGCTCAATGCGTCGAACAATTCCAATGCAAATTCCTTGGAGTCTTTCATCCCTAATTTTTTAAAATGGAGCATTGGAGAATTTAATTAATATTGAAATTAGTCTATTAATTAAGAAAATCATCAATTGAAACCGTACGTAACTAACCTATGCATTCTGCAAAATCAGAGCGAAGAAGGTAACCGTCTTTGGCGAATTTCTCGAAATTCGTCTGCACCTCATTCCACGCATCGATGCGGTTATTTTTACTGTTACTGATGAACTTAAGCCCCTGGAGAGCTTTGTGAGCGCAGGAGCGCGTGCGATCCAGCTGCGCTCTCTGGCGGCGCATCGCCCTCGCCGCCAGAGCCGAGTCTAATCCGCCGCTGTTGCCTCCTCCGACGCCGACGCCGGCGAGTATCCGCGACGCGTGGCCGTGTCCCCACGAAAGCCTTCTGGAGAACTGCTTCGCTTTCGCCAGTGCTTCCGCCTTCAGCTCCTGCGAAAATTGAATCAGCTTACTGGAAGTGCTCCGGCGCATCGTCGGAGATCGGGAGGTGGAGGCCGATGCAGGAGTCTCCATTCCTGAAACGATGTCGTTTCCATCGATACTGATTACCGTTGCCGGTTCAACGCTGCGGAGAATAATGGTGTCGTCGTCTTGTAGATCGAGCGTGACTTCGACGAACTCGGAGGCGTTAGATGCGGAATCGAGTGAATACTCGGTTGCCGGTGAAGATCCTTCGCTGGTTAAATTACCACCGGCGGGAACGGAGTCGGAGCCCCACCGGCGGTCATGTTTTCCGGTAAGCCTCATGGAATGGTGTTTTAAGTTGTTAGCATAGAAAAATGGTGATTATGTGATGAGTTGCACAACGGGGGAGGTTGAGAAATGGAGAATAAACTACTCCTATAAAATACTAATTATTATATAATACTTAATAAGTAGCAGTTTTGAATGATTATAAAAAAGGAATGGAAATGCAGTGAGTAACAAAATTAAACGCGTCAGGAATCTGAGTAAAACGACATGCAACGCGGAGGTGGTGAAAAACGATAGAGATTGAAGTAGTGGTATTTTGTTTGAATTTCTGTGTTTTTATTTTATGAAATGAATATCTTCACGAATTTGGTGATACTGATGGAAATTAAGTCTATATATATTCTCTCCGTCCACTGTCCATCTTATAAGTTTTGTACTCCCTCAGTCCCCGAATTGTTTGCACCACTTTGGTGAATACACAAACTAAAAAAAATGTGTAATGAGTGAAATGTTGAGGGGTAATTTTGTGAACATTTATTAATAAAGTAAAGTAAATGATTGAATTGAGTGTAAAAATAATGACAATTTGTGTAAATATGTGAATATTGTGAAGGCGAGATTTATGAAAAAGTTTCCTTTTTTAGATGTGCAAACAATTGTAAAATTGACTATTAAGAAAAAAGTGCAAACAATTGTGAGACATATTAGTTTTGGTCACGTACATCAAGAAAAGTGATTTAATTATAGATATAATTAAAAAAAAGTATGAAAATTTTATAAGCAAACCAGTATAGGCATACGGACACATGTATGTGTGTGGGTTTCTGGAAAGTCATGTATATATGGGCGACGCGTATGCAATAGTAGAAGAAGAGTGGAAAAAGATGGGTAAAAAGGTAAAGGTATGAAATGACTAAAATAGGGGACTCATAAAAAAGGGCCTAGAAATTAAAATGGCAGGAACCTACTTTAAGTCTCTGTTATTATTACTCTCCCCTCCCCCAAAAAATGTCACCTATTCCGTTTTGTCTTTTTTAAATTTGTAAAATACTCATATTTAAAAAAATAATTATTAATTTATTGTTTACTAAATAAAGATATATTTAGAAATCTATAGTTAAATTTTAAAATTTCCCTCCGTTCCAAATTTGTTTGTACCAAAAAATTTGAGACGCAAATTAAGAATGAATGAAATAAGATTTTATAAAGAAGAAAATAACCTAAAGTCATATAAATACACTCCATCCTAGAGGTTGGAGCCCTACTAAAAATCTTGCCGAGAATTGAAGAAAAATGTGTAATGAGTGGAGTTTTGAAGTATACTTTTGTAATTTTTTATGAATATGATAAATAAATTGATTGGATTGAGTGTAATTTTTATAAATATGTAACTATTGTGAGGATCGAGTTTGTGGATGATTTTTCTTTTCTGAATGTGTACAAACAATTGTGAGACTGACAAATAAGACCGGTGTACAAATAATTGTTGCACAAAGTATTTTATTGGTTTGTGTAAAAATAAAAAGGGATCTTCATTTTTAAATTAAAAATGCATTATTGTTGTAGTTGCATTTATTAATATTATAAGTAACTATGTCCAAAATGTCCTCTTCAGGTCCAAAGAACCGATCAGAGAGAAGAAGACTCGTCAACACTGTATCAATTGAATTTGTGAAGATCTTCACTAATCCAACATGCAAGCTACGAAGAAACTGCACTCCCAAGACTTACTGTTCACGCTTCCGCCCCCAACACAGACCCAGGCGGCCCAATTTTTCGTCCATCAACTACAATAATCTAATCATTAGCATCCAACACCCCATAACCAACATTATAATGACATTTTTCATCATCGAAGCAAACATCAACAATCAACTTGCATCCATTAAAAGCCCATGATTTCTACATATCCTCCCCCGTGCTCATATGTGATTCCAATGACTTCAATGCAGCAGTCGCAGCTTGAAACTCCACCAAGTAAAACTCAACCCACGACGTCGAGAAGGCAGACGTTGTCCTAGATGAGTGTCCTCTGTGAGGTGGCGAATGTTTAATTGAGCACCGCTCTTTTCGAAGAGCCCATAAGCGCATGAAAAACCCTGTAAACTCCTAGTTATCGATTTGAGAATTCACCCTCCACAACACAGTCCCTATATTCGGAAATTTCCCCTTTTTCAGGACACCCCAAAGACCACGTCATTTCCAAACATTACAAACATCCGAACAATAGATTAAAGTTTGAGCTTTATTCGCTGATGGGTGAATACAAATAAAACAACACAGATCAACAGGGACATGTCATCCATGCAAGTTTGCCTCCGTTTGAACAATTCCCCATGCAATCTTCCAAATGAAGATTGAGATTCGTACCCTCAGTGGTACATTTAACCCCCTGATAATACTCCATCGTTTGTCTCTCACCACATTACTCGAAGAGCAAGCATCCAGCCCATCTTCTCTCGTAGCTAACACTGCTTCTTTAATAGCCTGAATTAGCAATACATTTGCCCTTTTTATCCCACTTCTAATACCTAGAATCAGGTTTTCTAAAGCAGCCAATCGGGATACGTTTAATAGCCTCCACCTCAAAAGATAAGAACTTAGCTTCCAACTTCTATTCGTCCCAACTCCCATCAGGAGAAATGAAAGAAGAGACTTTGTCATTCCGCCAAAGACGAGATCCATGCATCCCATTTGGTGGTGATTGAATTCCCATCACCCATTTTCCACAGTAGATCCCCTTGTAGTAACGGTTTACTCCAGCATAGAGATCGCCAGATATAAGAGGGTTTGGTCCCTACTGAGGCATCCATTACATCTGAATGCTTAAAATATCAGGCTTTAAATACCCTTGCAACCAACGAGTCTGAATATGCAATAAGTCTCCACAACTTCTTGGCGAGTAAAGTTTGATTAAAATCCACCAATTGCTTGAACCCTAAGCCCCCATTTCCCTTATCTCGGCATAAGGTTGTCCATTCCTTCCAATAAATCTTCGATGAGTCACCCCTAGCCCTCTACCAAAACCGAGCACATATGTGTCCAGTCTCATCACAAATAGTCACCAGAATCCTAAAGCATTGCATATGTAAAAATAACGTGTATAACCGCTTTAATAAGCACCTCTCGACCCCCTTCCGAGAAATGCCTCACTGTCCAACCATCAAGTTTCTTTACCACCCTATCAAACTAAATTGGATTATCTTACCTCTTAACGTGAAAGTAGGCAAACTCAAATAAACATCATGGCCTTGACACACATTAGTATTCAGGCATCGTTTCACCATCTCCACATTTATATCACTCGTCTTTGCACTGAAAGTCAAGGCCTATTTGTCAAGATTTACAACTTGTCTCAAAGCTCGTTCATAGCTTGTTAAACAGTTTTTAGTATTCTCATAATCATGGGCGCACCCCTCGCCACCAATACTCCTCGAATAAGCCCTTTTGAAGCTACTTGTGTGATTAAAGAAGACAACCCCTAGGAGCATAAAACAAATAGATAGGGAGATAAGGGGTCCCCAAGTCTCAAGCCTCGAGTCGAGATCACTTCTCCATAAACATTAGTTTTGGTCGCAAGCATACAAGAATATGAGCCTATGATCCGACTATTTTTCTTCAACCCCTTTAAGTCTGCATTCTCCCCCATTTGGCAATTCATGCATCAGGAATAAGAGCACGATTAATTCTGCTACAACATTTGTCATTTAACACATGAATTTGTTTTCAATCATAGCCATATTGTATAATTCGGACATCGAAAACAAATCCTCTAATATTCCTAATTATGCATTTGACAAATACAAGTTTCTAATAAAACATCAGAAGTCAATATAATTATTTTGTTTCTTTTGGTATAAAAAGTTTCATAGCTATGTTTAGTCCCTAGTACCTCATGAGTCATAAATGTTAACCACTATGCAATTTTGACCCGTAGCCCACCACACACCTTCAACCCCAACTGCCCCGTTCAAACTCCAAGAATTAGAAACCAAAACTTATCTGAGTTCCACGAACTCTAAATCACTTCAAATCGACCGAGTGAATTTTTGGCACACCACTAAACCCCAAATCTTCCTCCTTCCATATCGAATTTGGTATCAAAAGATTGTGATCAGGATATTTAGTTTCATGTAGGCATATAAAATCCAGATTGAATTTACTTACCACTTCGCGTACCTTCTGTTTTTTTAGCCTCCCACCCAGACACCTGATGTTATATGAGATCACTTTCATTGATTGAATAATTTTGACATGCCTTTCTTACTTAAAAGATCAATTTGATGCATACTTTTAAGTCTTGACAAAATCGATGTTTTGTTACTATTTTCGATCACCCCCAAGCTTTTACCTAGATCCAAGATTTCTTCTAGGCCCCTAATCACACCGTCAACTTCCATTCGTAGTTGAGTAGCAAAATTCTCCTACAAAGTGGACCCCTTTAAGATTATTGTTGTTCCTATCAACAATGTTAATACCGTCGTTTCTTGGAACCGAATTGCGAAAGGCCGCATGTGAAATTCATCCCCAAAAAAATATTTTCTTCAACTATTTTTTCTTTGGCTCGCGTACCCTACCCTTTTTAAATTAGTTTTTCTTGGCTTAGCGAATTGGGAATAATCTGGTAGGAGTACTCTTCCTCCTCATCGGGGCAGATATGATCGTCGAATGATAGTGCGTCTTCAACAATCGGGTCCCAATCAATTATCTATGAGGTTGATAATGGGAATTTATAATTACACAGTAGTTCTTCCCTTACATCCGCTTCATTGAGGTTATGGGTCTGGTTGAATGATGGTATTAGGGCAATACCATTTGGGGAGTAAAAATATGGGCTTCTTCCTCAACCATACGAATTGGGCTTTGCAAGCCAGGCCCACCAATCTGTTGAACGGGCTTATCCATGGTCACTTCCTTAATAATTTTCAAAATCGATTGAGAAAAATTATTACATGAATGATCTGACTCTATTCTACCTAGTTCTGAATGTTTATCTAATTTCACTACATTTGGGTTGTAATTATTAAGCCCATCACCAAGGCCCATGTTTCCATTGAAATAGGTAACATCTCTTATGTACTTCACCACATTTGCTATGAGTTTATAATTGTCAATCCATATGTTGTACGTCTAATATTTTTTCCAGACTTTCTACATACGATCACTTAAGAAATCTCACAAAAGCGACCTCCAACCTGATCTATTTCTTTTTATCGGTATTATTACTTCTAAAACCTTACCAAATTTGAGGAACAACTCGTATAGGCCCTTGGTCATCCACTTTTTCGGAAAGTTTATCATGTAGAAACTACTAATTCCTTGTTTGTTGAATCTTGTCAACTTCTGGGTGTATTATGTTGGGATAAACACACGAATAATAGAACAAAATTATTCGTCTACGCAGCATAATGATCAATTATTTATCCCACACTTGTGTGAATCTAGCTAGAAGGAAATAATACTAAATAGCAATGCACAATAACACAAACAATTTTTATGTGGAAAACCTCCTCAATATGAAGAGTAAAAACCGCGGGACCGAAGTCCACCCAAAAGCTTCACTATGATAAGAATCCAAGTATTACAATCTGTCACAATAGATATTCAACTACAAACTTATCAAGATACACAATACTTGATAATTACAACGAGATAAGAAGGATCTCACCAACAACATCAACATGTCTGTCTACTGTTCTCGACGCTCAAAAGTTGAGAACCCGATTTCCACCATCCAGAATGAACTACAATACCTCTTGAACGTTATGTACAAGTTAAAGATCGATACACCGGTTGGTTTGTGAGAGACGACTTAAACTCAGCTGCGCAAAGTGAATCACCCAGAAAAAAACCATTATGTTTGTGGATATTCCCGACAATGCGGAGCTCCAAATACGATCTCCACCGTTCAAAATGTAGCTCGATCCAACAATTGAAGCTCAAGATATTGCTTCTGCAAAATTCTCACTCTTGAAATTCTCTAAAAAAACGTGAATGTCTTTTCTCTCTATTTTCTCTCTCTATCTCCCCCAATGTCTTCTAGGGTAAGTTAACTTCAAATGTTGGGCCTACTTAGGCCTCCCTAGTATGTTGGTTATTGGGCTTCTCCACATGTTGGAAACTCAACCCAACATACCGTTGTCCCGCTGTTTTTGCATGAACTATGCCTCTTTTATATTGTACCACTGTCCATGAACTTGAATCCACCTCACCTCAATTGAACAAGCCAAACCGTCGAACCGGTCAAACCGCCGGTTACGATTCAAAAAACTTAACTGAAACCTTAAAATGACAGTTCGGTTTCGATTCCTGAGTTTGGGTGGATTCTCCGATCTGTTTTTTTTTACCGATGCACACCCCTACCACCAACCTAATTGATCATTAGACTTAATTGTCGACTACTTTAATCAACGTCGGATGTGCACTCCAATTCGGGTTACAATTATACATACCCCAAATTGAAAAATCACACTATTATGTATTGTAATAAATGAAAAATAGAAGTCTCTCGGTCAATTTGACATTTTGTAAAACAATTCATTTTCTTTTAACTATCCCTTAAAACACTTTAATATTACAACATATGTCATTATTTTTTCTACATATAATATATATTTTTATCTTATTCAATTCACTTCAATTGATCATCTAACTTCCATAAAAAATAATTTTATCCCTTTAAATATCAATAAATAATGGTGAAGTCTAGTATGCACTCGAGTGCATGTTGTGCACCCTAGTTCATGTGCACTTTTCAGTTTTACTGATTTACACTTTTTGGTAAATAGTGTTGCACTTTTAAATTATTAAACTGTATAATAATATTTTTAGTAATAATTGAAAAGTGCAACACCATTTACCAAAAAGTGTAAGTCAGTAAATTAAAAAGTGCAACATGGACTAGGGTGCACAACATGCACTCGAATCCATAGCAGACCAACCCATAAATAATTGTTACTACCTTAAAATTTGTACATATTGAATATCAGATTGAATGGTTAAATTTCAACCAAAATTTTGTAATGCAATTATAAAATTATTATTGATTGTAGTACCGTAAATTAAAATTTCCACCAACCTTAATTACCTTTACTCTAGCTGATAGTTCGGCCCCTGGTTCCTAATTATTAAGTAATCAATTTATATAAAAATGCGCAGAAAGTTGTAATACAAAGAAACGATGCAATAAAATGCATTTATAATGTAAAGTTAGTACTTGTACGGCACAACGTGGAGTAGTATACTAATCCAGATTTATAATTTTTTGGGAATTATTTACCCTGAATCAATTTAATTTATCATTTCTAAACTTCAATCTCCGGTTTTTATGATTTTCAAATTATTTGATTAAGATAATCATATGCACTATAAATTTGAGTCTTGTTTTAATAAAATAAATAAAAAGAGGGTCATGATTTAATCAAACCTTGCACTAGGACCTAATTAATTAAATGTTAGATTTGCAAAACGTGTTAATTATGAGCAACACTTGTGTAAAATATTTTACACATGAAATATGTCTAATTAAGACATTTAAAAAAAAAAAAAAAAAAAAACCGCGGATCAAAAATTTGAATTCAGATCATTCAAAAAATTCATGGGTCACAAACATGTGGTTTAATACATGATCATCAAGTAACAAGACTAAAATATTATCACTACAAAATCAAAAGTGTATTACTACATGTCAAAAAATATTCTGGAGAATTCGCTTAAAAAATTAAGTGTTCAAAATATTTTTGGACTAGTAGTAGTACACTTTTGGTCTTGTAGTAACAATATTTTGATAGTAACTGACTTGAACGAATTTTTAGTCAATAAGTTTTGACTAACTACTTCCCCTCAAGCATAAGGGATCGTAGTAGTATGCACGTAAGTATTTCGACCAAGTAGTATCGACCTAGGAGGTGGGTTTGTGCAATGGATCCCTAGAGTTTTGTCTCGTCATAACTAATGTAACTACGGTTTCGAGTTTTTGAATTTCTAGAATAATTTCTAAAATAAAGCTAAGTACTACCAAACTTCAAAAGATTAAATCAAACACCAACCTAAAAACTAACAAATAATTTAAACTACTAAAAGTGAGCAAATGACAAATAAGAGAAATTACCACTACTTGTGAAGGAAAATTACTATCAAAGCAAGAAATTGACAAATAAAACAAAGAACAACTACGAATATAATTCGAAGAAGTGCAAGGGTGAGAGAATGCTTCGAGTGTTCTCTACCTAGTGAAATTAAAAAGGAATTGTTTTTACTTTGTTAATGCTTCAATGAAGTTTTGCTAAGAGCACCTAAATGCTAGGATGACAAAAATTTCCCTTCGGGTAATATAGCCTTAAATCTAAGGTGTTCCAAAACCCGGTAATAAGGTTTTCTTCCTAATCCTCACCAACCACTCAAACAACCATTCAAGTAATTAATGTCCTTTAATGGGGTTCTAATACGATTAACTCTCTCTCGGCGAATTAAAAGTATAACTAACACATTTGCATACCAACAACTCACACCATAAATATAAACATGTCCATGTAACTCTCGTCTACACTAAACATGCATCTAAATATGGATTAATAGAAGTTAACACACAAAGTACCAATAATTCCCAATAAAAGAAACAATAAACCTAATATCAACAATAACAAAGCCCAAACAATTCCAAACTTAATATTCACATGGTTTTAGAACACCCAAAACATAAATGAACTTAGCCCATGGTGTTTTGAGAAACACCCATGGACAAAACAACACAAAAGAATGAAATAAACATGAAACTTGTGATTATATAGCAAAAGAGAGTATGGTTTGAAGTCACCTTGATGTTTCTTCTAATACCCAAGCTATTACAAAAGAGTTTCACCTTAATCTTCAAAAACCCAAGCTAAGTACTTAACTTGGAAGCTAATCTATGAATTAAATGTGCAATAAATGCTAAACTATGCTAAGAGATGAACTAGGGTTTGAGTTTTGTAATAAATGAGGTCAAAGATGTTTTACAAACTGAGTTTGAAGCTATTTAAAGCTTCCAAGAGTGTGTGAGACGAAATTAACATTTGGGTCCTTGAAGTTCTTCAAAATTCGCGAAATTCTCCAAAAAATGTAAGTTCAAACGGTCAACTGAGTGGGTACACTCGACCGCCCGAGTGAAAATGGATTACAGTACAAAACTGGGTTCCAGATCCCAAACGGGTGCCAGTGTGGGCTCACTCGGCCGCCAGTGTGAACTCAACTCCACTCGGCCGCCAGTGTGGGCTCACTCGGCCGCCAGTGTGAGCTGAAAATCCTTGAGGGCATGTTTGTTTTGGGATTTTGAGAATTTTGAAATCCGGATTTCAAAATCTAGTGGATTTCAAAATTCTAATGTTTTTTGTGTTTTGTGTTTGTTTTGAGATTTATGTAGGGTAGGATTTAACTTTATAGTATAGGATTATAGGTTTTATAGGTGGTTTGTAGGTATTTATAGGGTTGACTTTTATAGGGTTTATAGGTATTTCTAGGGTGAGATTTTGAAATCCTAAATCAAAATCCCAAAGTGTAACAGGGGTGGAGTTTCGAAATCCCAAATCCGGATTTCCCATCCCAAAACAAACATGCCCTGAATGTTTCTATAACTCGACTTTACTCGGCCGCCAGTGTGGTCTCACTCGACCGTCCGTGCTCCTTGGACTTTTTCTTCTATTTTTCTTGGCTTTCCTTGCTCGTCCTTCAACCGAACTTCAATTCCCATGCGCCCATGCTCGTTTTCTCTAAAAAAATGGACTATTTCACCTTGTTTCCTACACTTTGAACACATTTCTTGACAACAAGGTTAGTAGCACCATTTCTATCAATTGTGCCTAAAATCACATCAAAATGCTACAATAATATAACGAAAATGAGCACAAATACGAGCAATCTCACACCCAATCAACCCCCCCAAACTTAGAGATTTGCTTGTCCCCAAGCAAAGAAAAAGAAAAATAAAGGAGGGTGATTGTGAAGGATTTGTGAATGGATACAATGCATAGTAGGCATGATCAAGATATACCTCCCATGAATGGTTCATCAACACATGCACTTTTCTAACACTTCACAACAAAATGTGATCCAAGCCAAGACAAATTCAAACACTTGATTCACCGCTCTCTCAAGAAGTGTTTCTCTCAACACACAAGTGTATAATGGACATGTAAGCTCTCAAATGTCAATCCACGAAAAACACAAAGACCATAGGCTTGCTCTTCAACTCAATTCTCTACCATTTATTTAGGCATCAATTGTCAATCAAAGAGGTCTTTGAAGGGTTGTAATGTAGGCTCTTTGGAATGGGTAGGGTGAATTTGGAATTAGTGACTCATTCAACTTGTAGAGCAACAATTGTTGGTATTTCTCTCGTATTTCATTCAACTCTCACACAACACTTGCTCTCTTTCTTTTCTTTTCACTCAAAATTTACTTCACCCTTACAACTTTGGAGCCATTTTTTTCTTCACTTTTGTGCTTTGAGCTTTTGGGACTTTTGTTTCCCTTTTATTTTTCACATTAAGCACAAGCTCGTTAACTCTTCTTTTTCCTTTCAACCTTTTTTTTTTCACCTCTCTTCTCTCTTGAATTCACTTTGATCAATACAAATCCACTCACTTCAATTCCCTCACCATTTCAACCAACATTGAAGCTCTACAAATGTCTAGGACAATTAGGCTCAAAAGACGTGGTTTCATGGTGACATTTTGTAGCTTACTAAAGAAAATTGGTTTTACAGCTCGACGGGGCTAACTACGAAAATGTATCGTTTGGTGGGATTCATTTGGCCAAGTGACTTAAATTCAAAGAAATGACACTTATCATTTTTGACAATTTCTTCCTAAGACAAGTGTCAAACAAGTCAAAGAGCAAGTTCTAGCATGCATAATTCGTGGATGACACACTCAAGAAAAATTGAACCGGAATGATATTTCGATTCAAGAAGGCTCAAGTCTCTCTGGTTCAATATGGTAAACTCAAGTGTTTTCCTAAGTCTAACCCATCACACAAAATGCAATCAAATGATAGAGTCATACATGCATCGATTTCCCACTCATCAAGAAACATCACAGGATCACCTAAAGTAAACTCATGTATCCATCAACAAATTCTACAAATAAAAAATCTTGCCCCTAATTCATGTAAATTATGCAATGTAGCTCTCAAAACGACCCAAAAAAAACTCAATATAATCAACAATTCTCATATCAATCAAACCAAATCATTCAAGAAATAGACGAATGTAGAACGGTGTAAATGAAATTGTAAAAAACGACCACACCCCCCCAAACTTAGACTTTGCTAAGCAAATCTAAGTTTGGAAATGAGTGTTTACCTTTGAGTTTGCACCATACATCATTCCATCTTTCTTCATTGTATCCTTTCTCCTCACATAGAAGTCCATGTCCAAGCTCCATTAAGCACCAACATCATACCCCATCCTACTAAACAAAACCAACCCAAAAAGATCAAAAAGCATAAAACTAACTAAAATGAAAAGAAAGCAATAAACGAATGGGTTGACTCCCATTTAGCGCTAGGTTTAACGTCCTATGCCGGACGGAACTAAATTTTTTTTTAAATTCTCTTTCGATCTCGGTATTTGACAATCTTTCTTTGAATGGAAGATGATAAGTGTTTCACATTATACTCATCGGTGATGAAAATATCGTCTTCCTTACTTGGCAACTCAAGATTTCCTTCAAAGTTCACTTTTCTTCATAACCAACGTGTTACGTCCCTTGAGCTTCAACTTTCTAAGAATCTTCATCACTACAAAGTTGCACCATATTACCTCATCTCCAATTTCAAATCTTTTTTCAATGTTTATCTCCTTTGAACTCTCTCTTCTTTCCTCTTCATCATCTCTTGATTCAAGCAACTTACCAAATTTCTTTTTCTTATCAATCCCCTCCAAACTTAAATTTTGCTCAAGTTTGGGTGTTTGCTTCCATTCTTTACCATCTCTCGGATCTTTCAATGACACATTTGACAATTTCTCTAGCTCTGTTCCCTTACCTTTTTCAACACAAAGCTTGAGTGCTTTGATAGAGTGACATTCTTCATTACTTGGAGCATTTTTTATTGAGTCATACATGGAGAAAGTCACTTTCTCTTCATTTACCTCCAATGTTACCTCTCCCTTCTTCACATTAAGCTCGACTCCTGTCGTTGCTAAAAATGGTCTTCCAAGAATTATAAGTACTTGTTCATCTTCCTCTATTTCTAGCACCACAAAGTCGGTGGGAAACACAAATTTATCCACTTTCACTAGAATATCCTCCACAATGCCCTTAGCAATTGTGATCGACCGATCGGCAAGTTGAAGTGCAATTGAGGTAGGCTTCAACTCCCCCCTTTTAAGCTTTTTAAACAAAGATAGGGACATCAAGTTAATGCTAGCCCCTAAATCACAAAGAGCATTCCTCTTGATCCCATTTCCAATATCACACATGATGATAAAACTACCCGGATCCTTCATCTTTTGTGGCGTGTTCTTTTGGAGCATATCACTACACACCTTGTTGAATTTGACAAGCTCGGGTTCATCAATCCATCTCTTCTTGGAGATCAAGTCTTTGAGGAATATGGCATAGTTGGACATTTTCTCTAAAGCATCGGAGAATGGAATGTTGATGTGGAGTTGCTTGAAGACTTCAAGAAATTTAGCAAATTTCTCATCTAATTTCTTCTTCATGAATATTTGAGGGAATGGTACCATTGTCTTTGGTACCCCCCACTCATCACATGGTATGCTCTTCTCTTCATCCATCTTTTTCTCCTTCATCTTTTTCCACTTTGGTATTCTTTCTTCACCTTCAACTTTCTTTTGCTCTTTTGACCCCATCCCATTTTCTTCCTCATCTTCGGCTCTTCCCATCTCTACCTCTTCACATTCTTCTTCAATTCCACATTTTTCCTTGACATCATCTTCTCCGGGTTGAGTGGGCATGGATGGACCCTCATATTTGGTGCCACTTCTAAGCTTTATTGCTTTGCAATGCTCTTTGGGATTTACCTCGGTTGTTGAGGGAAATTTCCCCTGGGTTTGTTGAGACCCAATCGAAGTAGCCAATTGCCCAAGTTGAAATTCAATTGCTTCCATCCTCTTGTCACTCGTTTCTATCTTTTTCATGATGAGTGCAAGGAGGTCATCGGTTGAGGATTTTCCTTCTCCATTAGGAGGCTTTGCAACGGGATCAAATCCGGGTGGATATTGCATTGCACCTTTTGGATTAGAATAAGCCAAGTTATCATGTCTTCGAAAATTTTGGTTTCCTTGAAATGGGGTGGATGGTCCTCCTTGCATTTGTTGCCCTTGATTGGGTTGGAATGTTGAGGATTGACCACCTTGAAAACGGTTTTGTTGAGGAGCTTGATATGGGCGACCACCTTGAAAGTTTTGTTGATGGTTTCCTTGATATTGGGGCCGACCCATGTAGTTCACATCTTCCACTTGATTAATCGGAAGCTCTCCTTGAACCATTGGTAATGGGCTTTCACTTGGTTGATTAGATGAAAGAGCATTCACCTTCTCAATTAAAGCGGTGATCATTGTTTTCATAGCGTCCACCTCATTAACGTGAGCAACTCGATGCCTTCCTCCTCTATCAATCCTCATTTTAAAAGCATTGTTTGCTATCCCCTCCATTATTTCCTTGATTTCTTCCGTGGACTTCAACCATATCGACCCTCCGGCACAGGCATCTAAATGTTGTTGGTCTTCTTCTCTCAAGCCACAAAAGAACCAACAAGTCGTTTGCTCCAATGGAAAACCATGTTGAGGGCAAGTTATGAGTAGGTTGGTAAACCTTTCCCATGCTTCTTTGAGGCTCTCATTAGATCCTTGTTTAAAATGAGAGATATTTTGCTTTGCTTCCATTGTTTTGGAAGGAGGGTAGTACTTCAATAACAATCTCTTCTTCAATTCTTCCCAAGTTCTCACCTCTCCCGCCGGAATGCTTGTTTGCAACCATGCTTTTGCCTTTCCGGAAAGTGTGAAAGGAAATAACCTCAATTTCTTTGCATCTTCGGACACACCGTTTTGTTTGAGTGTATCGACTATCTCTAAAAATTGAGCCAAGTGCTCATTTGGATCTTTTTCAAAGCCGTCCTCGGTCCTCCCTTCAAATTGCTTCTCTCTAAGCATTCTCAACAAAGAAGCATTTATTTCAAAATTATTTGCCTCCACATTTGGCCTTGCTATTCCATCATAATGCTCCCTTTGTTGAGGCTCAAAGTACTCTCTCATGGGCCTCCCATGTTGTATTGGACGAGGTTCTTGTCTTTCCGGTAGAGGTGGAACGGGTACTTCTTGAGGATATGCACCTTGAGGTGGATGGTATGGATAAGGCTAGGGTGAGGATAATACCCTTGAGGTGGAGGATAATATCCTTGAGGATAATGTGGATAAGGATATGGTTGATAGCCTTGAGAATACCCTCCTTGTTGAGCATTATGAGGATATCCTTGAGGTTGACCTCCATAGTGGCCTTGATTGAACACACCACCCATTTGAGCATTAGGTGGGTGTTGCATGTCATTTCCTCCTCCTCCTTGCAATTGAACATCTCCTTGATGTTCCACTTGGAGATTTTCTTGAGTATTTACACCATCACTTTCATCATCAACCACGGGAATCGACGGTTGTATATTCTCCGCCATCCTTCGATTTCTTGCTCGATTCCTTCTTGCGGCGGCCTCAATCTCAAGGTTAATAGGTTCAATTTGTCCACCATGTGCTCTTGTTATCATGCACCTGTGAAAAATCTCAAGTATCAAATTATTGAAACAAAGATAAAAATAAAATAAAGCAAGTAATTGTAGCTAACACTAGTACTCAACTAACTCTAAGTCCCACTTATAGCACTACGTCACCTCCCCGGCAGCGGCGCCATTGACTTGAACGAATTTTTAGTCAATAAGTTTTGACTAACTACTTCCGCTCAAGCATAAGAAATCGTAGTAGTATGCACGTAAGTATTTCGACCATGTAGTATCGACCTAGGAGGTGGGTTTGTGCAATGGATCCCTAGAGTTTTGTGTCGTCATAACTAATGTAACTACGGTTTCGGGTTTTTGGATTTCTAGAATAATTTCTAAAATAAAGCTAAGTACTACCAAACTTCAAAAGATTAAATCAAACACCAACCTAAAAACTAACAAATAATTTAAACTACTAAAAGTGAGCAAATGACAAATAAGAGAAATTACCACTACTTGTGAAGGAAAATTACTATCAAAGCAAGAAATTGACAAATAAAACAAAGAACAACTACGAATATAATTCGAAGAAGTGCAAGGGTGAGAGAATGCTTCGGGTGTTCTCTACCTAGTGAAATTAAAAAGGAATTATTTTTACTTTGTTAATGCTTCAATGAAGTTTTGCTAAGAGCACCTAAATGCTAGGATGACAACCATTTCCCTTCGGGTAATATAGCCTTAAATCTAAGGTGTTCCCAAACCCGGTAATAAGGTTTTCTTCCTAATCCTCACCAACCACTCAAACAACCATTCAAGTAATTAATGTCCTTTAATGGGGTTCTAATACGATTAACTCTCTCTCGACGAATTAAAAGTATAACTAACACATTTGCATACCAACAACTCACACCATAAATATAAACATGTCCATGTAACTCTCGTCTACACTAAACATGCATCTAAATATGAATTAATAGAAGTTAACACACAAAGTACCAATAATTCCCAATAAAAGAAGCAATAAACCTAATATCAACAATAACAAAGCCCAAACAATTCCAAACTTAATATTCACATGGTTTTAGAACACCCAAAGCATAAATGAACTTAGCCCATGGTGTTTTGAGAAATACCCATGGACAAAACAACACAAAAGAATGAAATAAACATGAAACTTGTGATTAAATAGCAAAAGAGAGTATGGTTTGAAGTCACCTTGATGTTTCTTCTAATACCCAAGCTATTACAAAAGAGTTTCACCTTAATCTTCAAAAACCCAAGCTAAATACTTAACTTGGAAGCTAATCTATGAATTAAATGTGCAATAAATGCTAAACTATGCTAAGAGATGAACTAGGGTTTGAGTTTTGCAATAAATGAGGCCAAAGATGTTTTACAAATTGAGTTTGAAGCTATTTAAAGCTTCCAAGAGTGTGTGAGACGAAATTAACATTTGGGTCCTTGAAGTTCTTCAAATACGCATATCCTTTATTAAAATGACTAAATAAAGGATATGCGTATTTTTTAATTGAAAATTTGGGACCAAAATATTAAAACTTGAAGGATATGCGTATTTTTTAATTTGTTAATGGAAATATTTTATTCCTATTTACATGGAAATATAATTTAATATAGGATAAAAGATAAGGAAAGATTTTATTCCTATTTTTATGGAAAATATACTAAATAAATAAATAATCTAAAATTACATAATATAAATATATAATGATGTGGCATGCCACGTAAGCGGTGGGCACAAAAAATAGTGCCCACCGGTGGGAATTATAACATTCCCGTATACACTCATTACAAGTTACAATTACATAACGTGTGTTTTTAAATAAGATAAAAATTTGTGTGAGACCGTCTTACCGTGAGATCATTATCACTTTTTAATGTAAATTGTACTTCATCTGTCCCACAACTAATTTGCATTTTTTCTTTATTCGTCCGTCCCACAATTTTTGCACACTCCTAAAAATGAAATATCTTCATAAACTTCATCCTCACAATATTCACTTATTTACACAAAATGTCATTACTTTTTAAAGAGTTTTGGCTTTGCTGACAAGAAACGAAAGATGAAAAGTATGTTAGCTAAAAGGTTTTTCATTGTATTAATTTTTTTGATACTAAAGCTATTACAGAAGGTGCTATATATAGCATTCATAAGCCTACACCTATAGGACACTTGTCACTCAATAGTTGGTAGCATGCTATAATCCAAATTTCCATTGTAACAAACTAGTACTAGGTACCATAGGACATATCAGGGAATCAAGGAATCTTGAGGGAATATGCTGATTCCCTTATTGAGATAGGATTACTTCCAACTTGTTTCATTTCTTCACGTGACGTGGAGGTCTTTAGGTGATGTGGATAGTCAACAACTTCAATATCTTCAATATGCCCCCTCAATTTTGAGGGAGTGTGAGGAAAACACAAAGTTTATTTCTCAGTCGACTGAAAAATTGATTCGAAAGTGGCTTAGTGAAAATGTCAGCCACTTGATCAATGCTTGGGACATGGTGAACACGGATTTGATTCTTTGCAACCCGTTCTCGAATGAAATGCAAATCAACCTCCAAATGCTTTGTGCGCGAGTGAAATACAGGATTGGCGGAAAGAGATATCGCTCCTTGGTTGTCTATCCAGATTGTTGGAGGCTTCGAGTAAGGAATCTGCAGCTCGTTGAGAAGTGATTGAATCCAAATGATCTCGCATGTAACGGAAGCCAAGCTCCTATATTCGGCCTCTGTACTTGATCGTGAAACAATCGGTTGCTTCTTGGCACACCATGCCACAAGATTTCCACCAAAGAACACACATTGTCCGGAAGTAGACCTTCTGTCATCTAAATCATTAGCCCAATCTGCATCTGCATATGCTACTAAGTCAATAACACTTGGCTTAGAATAAGAAAGACCATAATCAATTGTGCCGGATAAGTATCTTAAAATTCGTTTCACAACCTTCCAATGCGTATCAAGAGGGTGTTGCATGAATTGACTAACTTTATTTACCGCATACGCAATATCAGGACGTGTAACAGTTGCATATTGGAGCCCTCCAACTATACTTCGATAAAGCTGAGGATCTTGAAGTGGGTGTCCATCATCTTTGGACAAATGATTTCCCGTGATCATGGGAGTACTAATACCCTTGGCATCAACCATACCAGCCCGTTGCAACAACTCACGAATATATTTCGTCTGATTCAACACAATGCCAGTTCCAGATCGTTTGATATCAATTCCCAGAAAATAATTAAGCTCACCTAAGTCTTTGATGGAGAAAAACTTGTGAAGAGAGCTAATCACTTCTTTAATTTGTACAGAATTGGATCCTGTAACAACAATATCATCAACATAAGCCATGATGAGAGTTAGATCTCCACTTTGATGTCGAAAATAGAGTGAAGAATCTGCTTGAGAAGTTCGAAAACCAAGAGTTTGCAAGGCAAAAGCAAATTTCGACGTCCAAGCCCTTGAAGCCTGTCTCAAACCGTATAGGGATTTCTTGAGTTTACACACAAGATTATGACCCAACTCAAAACTGGGAGGCTGCACCATATACAAATCATTATCCAAATCACCGTTAAGAAATGCATTATCGACATCTAATTGGTGAAGCGGCCATGAATGATATAGAGCAAGTGATAAAATTAATCAGATGGTAACAGATTTAACTACAGGACTGTATGTATCAGTAAAATCCATACCAGGCACTTGTGTGTATCCTTTGGCAACAAGTCGGGCCTTGTATCTCGAGATGCTCCCGTCTGCATTTTGTTTCAATTTAAACACCCACTTACAACCAATGATAGATTGGCTCGGAGGTGCTTGACAAACCTCCCAAGTTCCATTTCTTATGAGAGCGTCATATTCTTTCTCCATTGCTTCTTTCCAAAGAGGATGAGCTAGAGCTTCTTTGTATGAAACTGGTTCATCAGAAGAAGTAGTAACAGTGAGAACCTTCGGTTTAACGATCCCGACCTTAGACCTTGTAGTCATCGGATGTTGATTAACCCTTGGAGGTGAAACCTGTTCATGAATACCTGAAACCTCAGGAGTATCGTTAGAAACATCATGCATCGAATAGTTATCGACATCAATTGGCAATTCTACATAAAACTGCCCAGTTAAATGATTTGAAGGGGAACTTGAAGAGGGACTAGGAGAATGTGATGGGAGATCATTAGATTCAAAAGACGGAGGTGTATTAGACGGAGGTGTATTAACAAGGATAAGAGAACCCGTAGGGTCTGTGTAAGATGAGGAAGGAGGATGGACAGTTTGAGCACTCTGAAAAGGAAACACAGATTCATCGAAAATTACATGCCTTGTAACAATGATTTTGTTATTTGGCAAGAGAACTTTGTATCCTTTGTAATGAGGGTTGTACCCCAAGAAAACACTTTTATCTGAACGAAATTGAAGTTTATTTTTGGTGTAGGGTCTGAGGTAGGGGTAGCAAAGACAACCAAATACCCTAAGATATGAGTAATTTGGTTTTGTTTTGGTGAGGACTTCGAAGGGAGTTTTGAAGTGGAGTTGTGTGGACGGAGTTCTATTTATCAAATGGACTGCTGCCACAAAAGCATCGTCCCAATGTTTTGTTGGTACCCCAGAATGAGCCAAGAGAGCTAAACCCTTTTCAACAATATGTCTGTGTTTTCTTTCAGCTAGACCGTTTTGCTCGGGAGTATATGGACACGAAATTTGGTGGTGAATTCCAGAATCAATGAAGAGTGAACTTAGGGACTTAAATTCAGTCCCTCCGTCACTTTGAAACCGTTTTATTTTGGCATTGTATTGGTTTTCAACAAGATTTTTGAAGTGTATGAATGCTGCCTTGACATCGGATTTTAATTTAAGTAAATAAAGCCAGGAAAATCTTGAAGTGTCATCAATGAAAGTGACATAATAAATGTGTCCATTAACAGATGGAACTGGAGATGGACCCCAAAGATCAGAATGAATTAAAGTGAAAGGTACATCAGTGGTAGAGTTCGAAGAAGAAAATGGGAGTCTATGACTCTTTGCTTTCATACAAGCAGAACAAACAGAATTAGAAATGTCATTAACATAACTAATATGGCTACTATCTAAAGCCTTCTGGGTAATGTTAAATGATGCGTGGCCAAATCTGGCATGCCAAGTGCTAAGAGGAAGGGCTCTTGAGACTTCGGTAGAGTGAACTGCAGCAGAAGATGGAATGGTTTGAGGATGGGAAGGTTGACTCGAGGAGGAAATGGAACGAACAAGCTTGAATTTGTATAACCCATTATCAAGATGGCCTCGAAGAAGGATCTTGTGTGTAGCTCGATCCTTCACAAGACAAAGAGAGGGGTGAAATTCGAAAAATACATCATTATCTTTGGCAAACTGAGATACACTCAACAAATTTTTACGTATATTAGGGACGTGCAACAGATTTTGTAAGAGAAATGAATGAGAATCATTTTTATCTAGAGCAGTTAAAGTAGAATGGCCAAAGTGTGAGATAACCAAACCTGCACCGTTTCCCATTTGCACTCTTTCAGCTCCACGATACTCTGATCCAACGTTCAAGTTGTTGAAGTCGAATGTAACATGATTTGTTGCCCCCGAATCTGGATACCACGAACTATCTCCAGGATCATCTCTATGGTTGAGGCTGGCTACATTGACAGAAGGATTGAAACTTTCGTTTACTGTTGAATTCCTATTTCGAGCAGATGGAGTGTAGTTCAAATCAGCCCTATAATAACATTTGTCTGCTGTATGATTATCTCGATAACAAATCTGACAGTTGGGGCCATTTTTTCTTCCAACTCTTCCCCTTTGATTTCCCCCTCTTGAAAAACCACGTCCGCCTCGGTTGCTTCCAAAGTTGTTGGTTCTTCCTCTTCCGTATGCATTGAATCCTCCATTGGCATTTCCTTGATGAGTAGTGAAATTTACTGAGGGACTTGATCCTTCAGTGCTGAAATTTCCTTGAGACACTATGCTCTCAAGTCTGGATTCGAAACTCATTAGCAACGAACTGACGTCGGCAATACTTATGGGATCGAGTTTCGATGTCACATTGACCATAACTGGGTTGTAATCTGATCCTAGTCCTCCCATTATATAGAGAAGTTGATCCTCCTCCGTAACCTTATGCCCAATGGCATTCAAGGTATCACAACAGGACTTGACTTTACTGAGATATTCCCGCATCGGCATCCTTTCTTTCTTTAGACCTTGGAGTTGTTGTTTGGTTTCCATTACCTTTGCACGAGATTGAGCTGCAAAGCTCACCTCCAATGAATTCCACACCTCATGAGAAGTGTTCAGTCCTACTGTGTTTATCAGGACAGATTCACTGAGAGTAGAAAGAAGCCAAGACACAATTAGTTGATCTTGTCTTACCCAGCTTGAATATTCTGGGTTTATGGTTCCATCTTTGTCGAGCATGCTTGGACACTCCTTCTTTCCGGATATGTATCCATCAAGGCCGTAGCCTTTGATGGCAGCCATAATTTGTTGCTTCCATACCAAATAGTTGTTGTCATTGAGTTTAGTGGTGACTAGTTGGTTTAGAGGGGGTTGGAAAACTGGAGTCGAATTAGTGGATGTAACATCACTCTGTGATGCCATTGATAATATAAAAAAATGGGTATAATGAAAAGGGAAACGAAACAGAGCACTAGGTTACCCTATTGCTCTGATACCATAAAGAGTTTTGGCTTTGCTGACAAGAAACGAAAGATGAAAAGTATGTTAGCTAAAAGGTTTTTCATTGTATTAATTTTTTTGATACTAAAGCTATTACAGAAGGTGCTATATATAGCATTCATAAGCCTACACCTATAGGACACTTGTCACTCAATAGTTGGTAGCATGCTATAATCCAAATTTCCATTGTAACAAACTAGTACTAGGTACCATAGGACATATCAGGGAATCAAGGAATCTTGAGGGAATATGCTGATTCCCTTATTGAGATAGGATTACTTCCAACTTGTTTCATTTCTTCACGTGACGTGGAGGTCTTTAGGTGATGTGGATAGTCAACAACTTCAATATCTTCAATACTTTTACACTCATTTCAACCACACTCTTCACTTTATTAATTTAATTTTACAAAATTATCCTTCAACACTCCACTCATTACATTTTTTTCTTAAAAAATGTGTGCATCTTATGATGTAAAGGCTTATGAGATGGAGGGAGTATATTTTTCAAACTTTTATTTTGAAAATAATGCACTTTATATAATTTTTGAAAAGTGATACATTTTTTTTAAATAATAAAATTTAATTATAAAGTGATACTGATTTCACGGTGAGATGACTTGCTCAATAAATAATACTACTCCGTATTAGTTTGTTTAAAAAAAATGTACTACTAGTTTTCTTTTAATAAAAAATATTAATATATTATTTTAGTAAATACATTACTTGTTTTGAAAATGGTGCACATAATACTTAGTGTAATATAATATAAATGCTTATTTTATTATTAATTAGACTTGTTGTTAGCTAGTTTGTTTTTAGAATTTATGTGGCACGAATTCACTATCAAACATAAATTGTATTAGGAATTAAAGAGAAGTTGTAGAGAAATTGTAGGGAGGGAAGTATTTGTTGATAAGGAGTATTAATTAGATTGTCACATTAATTTTGTCTTAGGGATTATATACTGTACATGTAATTTATTTATTTTGGTCGGGCAAAAGAGAAATACATTAATAGAAAAACTAGAGGCCACAAGAAGTGACCCAAATAATTGTTTACAAATGAAGTCTCAGGTAATAGTTAATGTATACCCCAGAGAAAAGAGAAGAAGGGTACATTAGTATATTATCCATTATCATAGACACCAAGGACCCTCCTGAGGCGAATTGAGCCATTCTGTAAAATTTGTATTAGTGCTCACCATTTTCTTGCATACCATCCAACTCTAAAGTCTTGAAATAATATCTTCTATCATTTTGCTCTCCGTGCTTTCCTCATTCTTGAATACCTTAGTATTTCTTCTCTTTCATAATGACCAGGCTACACACTCCCTTATACTAGCAGCCACAATTTTGCCTCCTTTTCCTTTAAACAATCCACTAAAGTGGAGTAAATTGATTAATGGATCGAGAGACATCACTATTTGAAATCCCAGCCATTTGAATATTCCCATCCACACCTGATGTGAGGCTTGGCAACTGAATAAAGCATGTGTTACCGTCTCCTCTTGGTGGGTGCAGAAGTCTCAGTTCACGTTCAGGTTTTGAGGAATCGCACCCCTCTGTTGCAGATTTGATTTTGAGGGCAGCCTATCCAAGAGACTTCTCACACGTGAATACTGACTTTTGTTGGCGTTATCTTGTTCCAGATTAAGTTCAAGCAATCTTTCTCCTCGTCTGACTGGTTGATCGCATCTTCCTCCTTAGTGAGCCACTCGTACGCCGCCTTAGAATTATAGGTAGATGTCGAGTTCAGTTTCCACCTCCATTTATCCTCTGCTCCTTGTTTGATCGTGTACCTGTTAATCATAGACAATAGTTCATTAAGCATATTAATCTCCCTCTCTCTCAACTCCCTTCTCCACCTCCACTCTCATTCCCATTCTCCCTCTTTCCAACTTCCCATGTTTCCGACACAATTACCCTTATCCAGGCTGAGTTGATATAGCCTCCCAAACTTAGACTTAAGATCGCCCTCCCCCATCCAAGCCCCCTCCCAAAAGTTAGTACTCATGCCATCTCCTATCTCTCTATGTATCCCTTTTACGAACCATCCCCCCGCATCCCCACCAGCTGCTCTTACAACCGTTCTCCACCATCCTCTAATTTTGATACCTCTCCTAGGCTCGCTTACCCCCACCCCTAAACCTCCCATCTCCCCAAACTTTGATCTAATGACTCTCGCCCATAATCTGTTTCCCTCATTTAGATATCTCCACAACCACTTGCCTAATAACACCCTATTTAATCGTTCCAAATCCCTTACCCCAAGTCCCCACAAAACTTTGGATTTACACACCGATTTCCAATCAACCCATGGTATTTTGAAAATTTTCTCGTCCCCTCCCAGAAAAATGATTTTTGTAATTTAACTATCTTTCTTATAATCTTCTTAGGCGCACGATAAGTTGATAAATAGTACACTGACATCGAGGAAAGAACTGCGTTAACCAAAGTGAGACGTCCCCCTATCGAAAATTTGATATCCTTCCACTTACTCAATTTATTCCGAATTTTGGACACCACGTAACCCCATTCTGTAGCCGTTTGATGACCATCCCCCACTTTGAGTCCCAAATATGTGAACGACGTCCTCCCCACAGTGCATCCCAACTCTTCGACTGCCTCTCTAATAGTGTGTTTGTCAGAGTTAATCCCAATGACCTGGCACTTCCCCAGATTGATTCTCATGCCTGTCACCAGGTTGATGATTTTCAGAAATCTTCTAAGGAATCTTGCATTGTCCATACCATCCTCTCCTAAAAGAATTGTATCATCTGCGAATTGTAAGTGTGAAATCTGGATTTCTTGCCTCCCAATTGTCAGGGGTCTGAACAACCCGATCTCGGTTGCTTTTGTCAACATAGCACTCACACCTTCAGCTGCAATTAGAAACAGGAAGGGGGAAAGAGGGTCTCTCTGCCTTAGGCGTCGATTTAGCTTAAATTCACCCAATGGACTTCCATTGACGAGTACAGACGCGTGGGCCGAGCATACGCACTCCATGATCCATGATATCCACTTTGGGTGGAAATTCATTCCAATCAACATCGTTCTCAAATACCCCAAATCTACCGAATCGTACGCCTTTGCAAAGTAAATTTTCAAGATCATTCCTTTCTTTTTTCGATTTTTGACATCCTCGGTCGCCTCATTTAGTGTAACCACTCCACCAAGAATCTGTCTTCCTCCTATGAACGCACTCTGGTTTTTCGATATAACTGAATCTAACACTTTGCAAAGTCTGTTTGAGAGCAGCTTTGAGAGGATTTTATACATACTCCCGATTAGTGAAATGGGCCTGTAATCTTCCAATCTATTTGCCTCTTCTTTCTTTTGGAATTAAAGTGATAAAAGAAGGATTCAGGCCCACAACCAATCGACCGTTCAGATGAAATTCCTCTAAGAAGTCAATAATTTCGCCTTTGAAAATATCCCAGCACTTCTTAATGAAAGAGAAATTAAAGCCATCTGGGCCCAGGCTTTTAGAGCTTTCGCATGACCAGATTGCTGCCTTTATTTCCTCCTCCGAAAACGGGCTTATGAGCATAATATTATCCTCTTCCGTAACTTTCTTCATGATTATATTTCCGTTAATCACCGGTCTATCCCACGATTGAGCACTGAAATGCTTCTGAAAGTGATTTCGTACACCATCTTTGACATCTCTAGCTTCTTCCCTTCATTCACCATCAATCGAAATGCCAACGATCTCGTTATTTTTTCTTCTCTTATTTATGCATCTGTGAAAGAACTTATTGTTTACATCTCCCTCCTTCATCCATTTAAATCTATACTTATGTGTCAATAGAGAATCTATATTTCTTAGGTCGACCAAGATTTTCGCCTTCTCCTCATTCCTTCTTATGATATCAGCTTTATCCAGGCCCAATGTGTCATCAATCAAGTCCAGTTCCTACATCTTCTGCTTTCTTGCTTCCATATTCTGATCAATATTTCCAAACACCTTCTTGTTCCATTTATTGAGGTATGTTTTCAACATTTTCAACTTCTCTTTGAGTACAAATCCTTTCCATCCCGATATATCGTATCCTCGCCATTTTTCAGTGATGAAAGCCATAAATCCCGGGTGATTGAACCACGCATTTAAACTGTGGAATGGTTTAGGGCCCCAATCCTTCACTTTTATCTCTAACATAATTCCTTTCTGGTACGTGCTCGGCCATTTATCCATCCATCTATCGTTCACCAACAGTCTGTCCAACCTGCTCTTACACGACCCATCTGCCCTATACCACTTGAAAGCCCGACCGTGAAGAGGTAATTCGAGCATTCTCGAGTCATGAATGAAAGAGTCGAACTCCTTTATGTCCCTCTTGTTCGGCTTAGCTTGTTTGCCTACTCTTTCACTGCTTCTTGTAACCGAGTTGAAGTCGCCCCTAATACATATGCAAGTTGAAGAATTTTGATTTAGCACAGTCTTGAGTCTATCCCACAGATTGATACGCTCCGTCAGTGGGCACGGTGCGTATACATTGATCAGGAAACATTCTATCCTCTATGTATCCCATAAGTCCAAGACCACAGTCGCACCCTGCATATGCCATTTGCTCACCACTGAAAACGACTCTGCATTCCAAATCATAAGAATCTCGCCCGATCGCCCCTCAGCAACCCTGTGAATCTAGTCAAATTGTCCTCCCATCAAAAGATTATTTCTTTTTTTTTTTGTTGGACAAAACAAAAATCCACCCTAAGTTTAATAATTTGTTCCCTAATTTCCCTAGTTTTGACTCTGCTCCCCAAGCCCCTAATGTTGTAAGATAGTACTCTCATTGGGCAACCGCGTTGTTATGCTCCTTGTCCTTATTTGATTCCTTCTAGTTCTTTTAGTCGATTATTTCCAAACTTTCTATAATTTTAGTTTCCTCCCTTCTTGCTTTTCCCCCTATATTTTTCGCCATTTCCCATGTCTCCTTTGCTTCTTTCATCTTCCTTTCACATCTGGGTTCTTTAAACAATTTGGCTTGTTTTCCTCTAGAGTTTCTCAAATCGAAGTCCTTGTCCTCCGTCGACCGTATGTTACTGATGAAGTGTGAGAACTCCTTCTTCTTTAATTTCTTTCTTGCGTGCTTCAACACGCCCCTTTAGCTTTTTTGGGCTCCCCGGCCCTTTGAATTTGTTTGACACCGACCATTGAGTAATCGTGCTGAGATGGTTCAGCCCCTACGATTGGTTCTTCCCTCTCTACGATCCTTTCTCCATCCAGATCAAGTGAAAAAACATCTTTTGATAAGGAGAGGACACTGTTTTCGGTACCCCCAGTGTGGAATTCCATCGCCTGAGCTGGGTGGGTTCCAGCTGGATCCAATAACTGAGGTGTATTAATCCAAATATCAGGGTCCACCCTAATTTTCTCACCAAGAGGGGTAGGCCTGGGCCTTTGATCTCCCATTATTGAGGTATCCGAAGATGGGCCTTCATAGACTACAAGGCCTGCGCTGACAATGGGCTCCACAATATTAGGGCTAAATAAATGCGGCTCTCTATCTTCCGTTCCGCCACCTTCCACTAGTGGGCCCTCATTTAATGTACCATGTGCCACGTGCCCTGGATTTTTTGATACAGCTGTATCTTTGATTGTTCCTATAGGAATTGGGATTCCCGAAGGATCTTTTGCCATCTCCACGTCTTGGGGCCCCCACTCCCCCTCCACGCCGTTTTCCTCCCCCTCAAAGAATGTGCCCTCTTAATGGATCTATTTAACCGACTCTTAGTGATTCCTCCGATTCTGCTTCGTTTCGATCGTAGATCAACATCTTTCCGGCACTTAGTGCTGAGGACTCCTCCGATCTTTCCTCGCTATCATTATCCTCAAAATTACCTACTCCGCATTCATGCGAGTAAGACACCTCTTCCGTTACTTTGATTTTGAACAAGTTTCCATCCACCATAACTGGGATAATTTTGTTGACCTCTGCTAAATATGAAACCGAAACGAGAATCCTTGCCGCATCAAAGTTCTTCTTATTGGCTGTATTGATGTCCATTCGCACCATTGATCCCAACGATAAACTCATTTGGGAAAAGAAACGTTGGTTCCATGCATGAACTGGAACCCCTATCCACCTGGTCCACACTTTTCGGTGATGGCTTACATCTTTCGATTTTCATGGACGAATCCACGTAAACCAGTTCGATGCCCATTCGTCTAACTCTTCAACCACCTTTGTTGTGGTTTTTTCACATGAGCTTCAGATGAGTACCGCGTCATCCCCCATTGAATGTAGGTTGAGCAAGTTCCCACACTCCCCTTGTATCTCCTCTCCTTCTTTTTCCCATCTAAACTCCTTTTTCAACAGCCCGGTGTAGCCATCGTCTAGCCACCTGGTTTCCTCAGTCTTGGTTTCGAAAACTGCTATTGGTTCATCCAGGTCCTTTCTTTTTTGCCCCGGCTATTTGAACGATATTCCAGGTTTCCGTGCCCTAGCGTCTGCGTCAAATAGTTAGGGACTTGGATTTTTTTACCTTCGGTGTTATTCTTGAGTATCTCGACGTATAAATCCTCATTTTGAAGCTTCCAATCCATAGGTTGTTGAGTCTTTCTAGAAAATCCTTCATCTCCCCTACCGTTTCCTCCGTAAATCTGACAAACACAAATGGTTTCCCTTCTCTATCATATTTCCGTGGGCGAAAAATGTCCACTATTCTCCTGACTTCATTGAACTTCTTCGCTAGGGTTTGGACACTACAATCGTCAGGAAATTTCCCCTGCCGACTTCGACCCTCGTCCTCCATTGGTTCCCGCAACTTCTCTTCCTACCGTTGCCCTATCAACCGTCCTGTATCTTGCGCTAAGAAGATCATGGTCTACTTTTTGCCTCACCAAGTTGCTCTCGAAAAGGGTTTTCCTATCTTCTACCCTGCCCCTCTCTTTCACTCTCTCCCACTCTCTCTCTCTCTCTCTCTCTCTCTCTCTAGACATTGATTAAGTCCCTCAGTACTACCGTACATGTAATTAATTGTTGTCAAAATTATAATAAATTTGATTTTAAATGATGTCAAGTGTTCTATTTTGTTTTTTATGCCACGGTATTCGGTCCAAGGATCGACTAATTCGAGGGGACCAATCCTACCGTCTACTTGCGGGAGCCTCCTTTAAAGCCAGAGTTTTGCGTTGTGTATGGACATGGCCCTATAGGAATGTGCATTAAATGATTGCATCACTGTCCTTCTTGGTTTTGATGAGACTGACGCACCTTTATAGGCGAGACGACCATGTTATCACCTAAACTCGCATGATATAGTTGAATGCCTTGAGTGTACTTCTGTGAGTGGCCAACATTGTTGCTCAACTTTCTTGCTTCTTATGTGTGCTTGGTCGCCACCTGGCCAACTAGGAGTGGTTGTGGCAAAGATGTGATGTGGCAAGATCACATGGCGGACACGTGTGTGGTCGGTGACTGTTGACTATTCTTCACTTGACTTTGAGGACTTGAGGTAGGGTTGAGAATGAGTTAGGTCAAGTCAGACTTTAAAAAAAAAAAGGTCGGGAATTGGTATTTAATTTTTTGGTCTAAATCTGACCCATGGTTTATCATAATTTATTTTTTTAGAGTTTTGGCCTAACCATTTTAATAAATATGTCTAGCTAGCTCGTAAACCTTTTAAAAGTCTTTTTAGTCTTATTTATTGCATTTTAAAATAAATTTTTTACAACATTTGTAATATCATCAATTATCATAAAAATAAATTTTAAATCTCAAAAATCAAGAAATAAAAGAAATAACAAATTCATCAAATAATTCATAAAAAATACTGAAATGCATATGTTCGATCAATTCTTAATTTTTTTTATTTAATTATTAATTTTCTAATAACACAACTATACTGAAATGCAAATGTTCCTATCAATTCTTAATTTTTTTTATTTAATTATTAATTTTCTAATAACACAACTATACTAAAATATAAATGTTCCTATCAATTCTTAATTTTTATTTAATTATTAATTTTTTTAATAACACAACCAGTCATTATGCAATCTACTAATATAAATATGGAGTAGTATGTAATTATTTATTATGTATCATGCATATATGATGTATTATATTATATATTTATTACTCCCTCCGTTTCGTTATACTTTTTTTAAAAGTGTAATAATAAGTATAGTTTTGATGGGTAATTTTGTAAACGTTTATATATAAATTAAATAAATAAGTTGACTTGTGTGTATGTATAGATCCAAAAGTAAGGGTATTTTTTTGTAAAATTGTGGATATTATAAGGGTGAAGTTTATAAAAAAATTCTAGTTTAAGGACGTGAAAAGGTATTGTGGGACATCTAAAAAAGAAAAGTGTGAAATGTATTGTGGTACGGAGGGAGTATATATTATTAATACACATATAAATAGAGTTAATAAGTGGTCTATTGGATTAAATCCTACAAAATAGCTCATGAAGTCCGACATATTTAAGTAAATGAGATTCTAAAAAGGATTGAGCTTGACTTGTATATTAAACAAGTTGAGCTATCTGGTAACCTGATCCATTCTCACCAGTATTTTGAGGTGTTCTCGACATATACGATGGTTGCTTGGACGCTGGACGACCCTAGGTCTGACTAGGCAGTGTTATCGCTAGTCGTCGGTCTACCGTCCGCCTATCAATTTTTGACTGGGAAGTTTTTTTTTTTTTTCGACATCGAAGTTCGATTCGAACGATTGAACACATTTTTCTAAGTGAAATCAATGCTCCGAGCAAAACACGTGGCTTTGCCATGATGTGTAATCGTTTTTGGTAAAACTCTATCGTTTAAGGGGTGGAAACAGGGGTGAAAACTGCATCTTTATATTTTTCGGCATTGTTTTTGCAAGTTGTAATTTTTTCAAGGACATTTTTACAATTTTCTACTTTTGTTAAATTAAGATTTTGTATTTATTGCTTGAAAAGTTTATAGATAATTTAAAAAAAAAATACAATTATAGACGGCCTAGGCATGAGGCGACGCTAATCTGCCTAACTAACGATTTTCGACTTATGTAACCTTGATCACATATTATGTATTATACGCCATATTATATATTTATTTTATACATATATAAGTAGGATTAAATAAGCCGGTATGTTGAGTTTAAAAAGTCTACGATCGAGAAAGCTCAAGTTCAACCTATTTAAATAAATGAGCTTCTAATTAAAAAGTTTGTTTATTAAATAAGCCGAGTCAAGCCGTAGACCCCTATAGGTAATCTGGTCCATTTTCACCCGTACTATAAGATGTTCTCAGTCTTATAGGTTGGTCCCTTAAACGGTAAGTAAAGCGAAAAGGTTTAAGTTAAAAAATATATAATAATATTTAAATAAAAAGTGATAGTCACTTTTGTTAAAAATATTATTATATTTTAAATGCGTTTCAAAATGCATTGAGCCGCATTATAATAAATATAAAACCTTAGAAATAAATATTGAATTATCCAACTCAAGAATCTAAAATTTAAGTCAATAAATTTGACACACGAAAAAAGATTTGTAAAACGATTTTAGCAAGTTTTGTCATGGATAAAAGTTACATACGAGAAGGATAGTAAAGGTGTTAAGGGTTGATAGGGAATCCAACTAGATAATTTGAGTATTTACCACGCAATGTTGACTCGATGCTCTACTACTATAATTTTGGCATTTTTATATTGGATTGGTTCACTCGGTTCCATAAATATATACTCCAAGTCGACATTTTTTGAAACCCACATATTTTACTTTATTTAGTGAAAAACATTTATAAATTAATTTTTTTTAAAGAAATAAAATAAACATAAAATAACTAGCTAATTGTAAATTCGAATAAAGAATTTAATTTAAATCTTGCAAAAAATTATTATAGATATCTAAAGTACTAGATAATACAGTAGAAGAATTATGTGTGAATTACATTTTTCTCCTGCAAAAAAATTGAGCTAAATTACCCATTTTAGCTCAATACTTTTTTACTTTTTATTAAATTTAGCCCATATTTTTTTTAATCAAATTATACCTATAATTTTTTTTTTTTTCAAATCTAGCAAATACTTTTTTCTTAACCAAATTATACTCATACTTTTCATTTTTATCAAATTTAGCACATAATTTTCTACTCATATCCAATTTATACCCATTCTTTTTATAAATATCATTATATTAATTAATAAATATACCTTACTTTATAAAAAAAATCTAAAATTATAGTATATTTTAATCTAGAAAATATAAAAAATTAAAAATTATTTAAAAAATGTCAAAGCATTATTTTAAAAATAATTATACTACCACCAAAAGTATGTTTATACTTTTGGTGGATGGAGGAAGTACAATTTATTTCAATTACTGTATTTATTTTTATATATTTTGTAAATCTCTTTTTAATTCAATAATTTTAGATAATTTCAATTTTTAATTATTTTTAAAATTTTAAATTATAAATTGAATTTTTTAATTTAAATATATTTAAGATATTATTTTTTTTTAAAAAATTATTAAATAATTTTTACTACTTTTTTTTTTTGGTATTTTAAATTAATTGATAAAAATATATGTTAAAATTGGTAAAACATAAAAAGTATGTGCTACATTTGATTAAAAATGTAAAATATGGATATGAAAGAAAAACTTTGTGCTAAATTTGATAACAAAATGAAAAATATGAATACAATTTAGTTAAAAAGAAAAGTATGTGCTACATTTAGTAAAAACTGAAAAGTATGGATTAAAATTAATTATTTAACCAAAAAAAAATTTGTTGAATCGAAACACATTATTTAAGAATTTTGTTAAAAAACTTCATATTAATTAAATTTAGTTGAACTCATATTATCGGTTTTAGTTGCACCGTCCAAAATGTTTAACCAAAATTACCCCTCAACACTCAACTCACCTATTTTATTTACTTTATATATAAAAGTTTACAAAATTATCCCTTAACACTCTCATCATTACACTTTTTTCTTAAACTATGTGCCCAAAATTTCCCGCAAACTTTTCGGGGACGGAGGGAGTATATATTTTGCACGAACCACTGAATATAGACTAAAAAGTATTAAGTTTATATGATGAAAAACATGATAAAAACTTATTAGTTGTATAACGAAAATGTTTAGTCTAGTATACACTTGAGTGCATGTTATGCACTCTAGTCCATGTTGCACTTTTCAGTTGTATTGACTTACACTTTTTCATGATTTACACTTTTTGGTAAAATGGTGTTGCACTTTTCAATTATTAAACTGTATAATAATATTTTTCAATTTTATCCCACAATCCAAACAACTTGATTATAAATTATCATATAAACTTTAAAATTTAATCCATCAATTCAAACATGAATTTTAAATCAATTTTTAAAAGTATCCCACTAAATTCTATCCTAATATATCTATCCTATCTAGCAAACCAAACAATCCCTAAAAGTATAAGTTAGTATAACTAAAAGTGAAATACGATATTTTCGAAATGTGCAAGTCGGTATTACTGAAAAGAGCATCAAATATTAAGGAAAAGTGTAAGTCAATATAACTGAAAGTGTAAGAGTCTATAACTGAAAAGTGCAACACAATATTATTAAAAAGTGCAAGTCAGTATCAGAATTTTTAATGAAAAGTATAAGTTATTAAGCTGAAAAGTGCAACACAATATTACTAAAAAGTGTAAGTCACTATAAATAAAAATATTATTATACAGTTTAATAATTGAAAAGTGCAACACCATTTTACCAAAAAGTGTAAGTCATGAAAAAGTGCAAGTCAGTACAACTGAAAAGTGCAACATGGACTAGAGTGCACAACATGCACTCGAGTCCATAGCAGACCAACCCTAATGAAAAACATATTAATATTTTAATATTACTAGGGTCTTCTAAAGATAGTTCAAGTGTCGTCCAAACTATCAACAGTTCATTAATGTGAGTCATCAGATTTTAAATTTAATTATTTATATTTGATTACGTGCTACCTGTTGCACTTGGTGTCGCAGAATCCATCGCCTTACATTGCACTTATTATCATTTCGTCCTATCGCACTTTTAAATTAAATTTAATAATTTTAAATACATAATTATAAAATTACAAATTTATCCTCACATAATTAATAAAAAAATTAATTGATAATATATAATTTTTATTTTAATTCTCATATCATTAATCCATCCCAAAATTATATTTTTGAGTTTTAAGAAATAATAATTTAATTTTAAATTTATTATATATATTTAATTTTACGGGAATGATATAGTGCCCACTGTTTACATGACATTGCCACATCAATATTTTTTTAATATTTAATTTAATTTTATGTTTATCAAATATTAGAGGCATATCTCTCTTTAATTTATCTCTTTAACTATAATTTATCTCTCCATGACCGTATCAATGGAAGAATGAATCGCCCAGAGCGCAAAATGAAGGATGAACCACCCAACTTCTTCCATGGAGAAAATATTATTGGAGTTATTGTTCTATTTACATGAAGATATGATTTATATTAATATTTACGAAAGAGATAAATTAAATTAAATATAATTTTGCTTAGTAGTGAATATATATATTTTATTGTTAAAGATATACTCCCTCCGTCCTGTAAAATTTTGCTCAGACAAATTTTTGGGTTCACAAACTACATGTTTATTCTATTTAAATAGTTAACTTTTGAGTATTTTTTCTACATTATTAACAAGATTGAGTATGTACCAACAATATTCTTTATTCGTTATCTCACATATATTTTTTATAATTAAATTTTTTTTTTTTTAAAAACACATATAAAAAGAAGTGAGCAAAATTTTACTGGACAGATGGAGTATATTTTATTCTTATTTATATGGAGAATATTCGAAAAACATAAATTAAATTAATATTAAAAATAAATAAATAAAATATTAAAAAAATGTTGATGTGACAATGCTACGGTGGACACTATATCATTTATGTTTAATTTTAATACTAATATCAGTATTATTTTTAATTTCAATGAAGGGTAAGATATTAAATAATAAAATATAATTTAAAAATATTAAAAATAGGCGACAGGTATCAAGTTAGGACGACACGATGCGATGCAATTCGATATTCAGACTGTTGATAGTTTAGACGATACTGAAACTATTCTAAGAAAACCCCTACTGACTATTTTTTTCTTTTTAGGGAATATTTTTTTAAAATAAATTAATCCTTCTAATTATATTTTTAGTTTTTTTTAATGAGTTAAATTTTGGTTTAAGTTAGGTGAAAATGGATATACTATCACAATTGTTGTTTCTCCACTAAATATGTTTTCATCTCTAGTGAAACTTATTGATCTTATAAAATTATATTTATATTAAAATCACTGATACCATTACAATTAAAAAATTATTATCATAACATTTATCCTCCAATATTACACATATTTTAGCATGTTTGTGTATGTAAATATTGTAGTAACATTTATCAATTAATATTATTACACTTAATAATTAATACTCTATTTTATACTTTCCTAGTCCAATTTTATTATGTCCACTTTTCCGGGCACGGATTTCTTCGGACACGTATTTTAATGAATATTGATTAGTTTATGTATTAAGTAGATAAGTTGGGGGTATGATGGAATGTTGTGGGGTCCATTCATAGGTAAAGTGATTGTTTATGAATAAAGTTAGTGGCAATTTGGATAAATAAGTGATGGTTGGAGGGTGGAAATAAAGTAGCGTGAATAGTATTATTTCCAAAAAAGGAATGTGCATAATAAAATTGGACAACTGAAAAAAGGAAAGTAGGGATAATGAAATTGGACGGAGAGAGTATTAAATTTATCATTTGTAAAAAATTAATATTTAAATTAGATTCATTATATTTTAATTTGATAATAAAATAACTTTTTTTTATTTTAAGCTCCACATTTCAAACATCTAAAAATTACACCATATATCATATTACTTATTATTTTAAAGACTTTCTTATTCTTCATTTTATCTTTATTAATACTCATAAATAATCTTGCATTAAACAACGCGTAAACATGAAATGATGAAACAAAAATGGGATGAATAGAGTGATATAATATTTTTCCGCTAAGTTTCACATTAAAAATAACACTACAAAAAAAGCGCGTTTTAGAGACGGATTTACCGACGGATTTTCCGTCGGTCGCCGAACTTACCGACGGATTTACCGACGGCAAGTTGTCCGTCTCCTTTGTCGGCGTCGGCATTTTTTGCCGACGAATTTTTGAATTCCGTCGGTATTACCGACGGAAATACCGATGGAAAATTTCAGTCATCTTTTCCGACGGACCGTCCGTCAGTATTCCGGACAACCCGTTTAACAAACCGGGTCAACATTCCGTCGGAAAGAAAGAATTAAAATAATTATAAAAGAAATTAGAATGAATTAAAATAATTATAAAAGAAATTAAATTCCGTCGGCAAATCCGTCGGAAATGCCGTCGGATAATCGGTCACCATTTCCGTCGGCACTGCCCGTCAGAACTTCTGTCGGTATTACCGACGGAAACCCGACTGAATTAATTTTGAATAAATTGATTTTGCAAATTCACATAGTGATGGAATATCCGTCGACATTTTACCGACGGAATATCCGTCACTAAAATAAAATAGTAATAAAAAAAATATGGGTGGGACTGGGGAGGCCCCGACCCGACCCGCAACATTTTTTAATTAATTGGCCAAGTAATATAAGAAATATTACTACTTCTATTAAATAAAACACATCAAGAATTTCGAAATACATTGTGCACCAAATGCCTCTGTGAACTTTTCTACAGATGTACACCAAATATGGAGAAATCAATAGGAAAACCTTAACTAGCAAGAAAGACATGCATTAATTAAGCAAAGAAGAAACAGTAACTAAATTAAATTGGTGTATATACTCAAAATGCATCAATGTGATTCTGCACCAACATTCACTTATGATGATCACATTGTACAATGGCACTGACAATGAAACAAACACCTAGATCAAGTTGCAATTATACAAGTCAAGGTAGATGGAAAACATTTTGTCAAGTTTAATCTCATTTAACCATACAGACATTAATATCGATGAGTTTTGTAAATTAAATATCTCAAATATGGAAACCAAAAAGTGAATTGGAGAAAGAAATTGCACCCCTCAATAGCACAATAAGCACCGAAAAGCATCTAAACAAGATAACAAGTCACCGGCGACGTACAAGTCCATGGCGATGGAGATTCGTCTTCTTCCAGTCTCCGGCGACGGCCATGGATCGGAGCTTCACGGTGGAGAGAAATCGGCGCGGGAGAGACGGAAATAGAGAGAGAAGAGTGAAAGAAACCCTAGGTTGAGGCTTTATATAAGGCCCAATATTCCGTCGGCATATATAAATACCGACGAATATTCCGTCGGTATTTATCAAATTGTGAATTCCGACGGCGGTATATATAAATACCGACGGATAATCCGTCGGCACTTATCAAATGGTAAATGCCGACGGAAAGTTAATTCCGTCGGCATATTGGCGTTTTTTTTTTTATTTTTAATTAATTCAATTTTTTCTATATACTAGACCTACTAAATTACCAAATTATTTTTAAAAAAAATCACGAAATTCATTTCTTCCACATATATTAATAAATATATTGGTTGTCGCTTATATTTATAGTAAATTTAATTTTTATAATTTGTACGTAAATGATAAATAATTAATTAACTTTTATAAAATAAAAATAAATACATTACATTAATTGAATTAATTTTCATCTTCATCGTCTTCATCCTCCTCTTCATCATCTTCCTCATCCTCCTCCTCATCATCCTCCTCCTCATCCTCATCATCTTCATTCTCCTCTTCATCCTCATCTTCATTCTCCTCTTCATCCTCTTCTTCATCCCCCTCCTCTTCACCTTCAATTTCGATTAATTGGGGATTTGCAGCCGTCAAGGGTACATAAAGATTGAAATCTCCCGTAAAGACTTCAGTTGGAGTCTCTATTTGTTCTGTTTGAAATGGAGATTCATCTTCAGTATTTTTGTCCTTTTTAGGGACTTCTACCATTGACCTTTCCTTTACTTTGCAAACAGCGTGCCATTCATAACCACGTGGAGCTCCCGGATATGTGCAGTAGTATACTTGAGATACTTGATGGGCAAATACAAATGGATCATCCCCAACATACGTCCTTTTCGAACTAACATCAACGAGCTTGTACTCCGGGTGAATTCTTATTCCTAGATGGCCTGAATCAAACCAATGACACTTGAACAACACTACAGTCTTTGTTGGATATCCTGGATATTCTACTTCGACGACTTCCCGTAACACCCCAAAGTAATCACTTGCATCTGCATTGTAATTCGCACTGCTAACGCAGATGCCACTGTTGGTAGTTGCCTTTGTCGATGCATACCCAGACGTATGAAATCTGTAGCCCTTCACAATATAACCGTTGTAAGTCTTTACACGACGTAGTGGTCCCTTGCTGAGATCTCGTAAGAATCGACTGTCAAGAGCGTTATCCCGTCCCTATACGGCTCAATTTAAAATTAATTAAAATAAATATTAATTTATTTACGTAAAACATAATTAAATGGTACTCACAAAACGTTCGAACCATCGGGAAAATTCACGTTGAATACGAGCATCTATATATGCATCTGAGATGTTTGGTTCTGCTCGTCGTAGTTCTTGAGTGTACATCCTAATTCACAACATTTAAAAACTTGGTTAATATTAAATGACATAAATGAAGTGGTATTTAAATAGACGATTTATATATGAAATACTTACTCAATGTATGGCTGAACTTCATCACAATTCAATAACATATACGTTTGTGCTATTTCCGCCTCCGAGTTCGTCTCCCAATATCGTTAAGTGGGTTTTCCTATTGGCCGTCCCTTAGACTTGAATATGGAGAGCATTCCATCGACCTCTTCACTGATATCGTCAGCGGATGTACCACCGAAGTTACGTGGAGCACTTCTTAACTTTGTGTTGACGTGATCTTCAAAGTAATAAGAACAAAACATGCCAACCTCTTCATTCAAATATGCATTCACAATCGATGCTTCAACGTTTGCCTTTTGTTTAGCATTGCGTTTCAAGTTGTGGAGATACCTGATATACACACACACACACACATATATATATATATAAAACTTATAAGAATGCATGTGTAATTGTAATGAAATAAAATAAGTAAGATTTTACCTTTCAAATGGGTACATCCACCTGTATTGCACCAGACCACAAATTCTCGCTTCATACGCTAAGTGAACGGGTAAGTGTTCCATCGAGTTAAAGAAGCTAGGTGGAAAAATTTGTTCCAACTTACACAAAATCACTGGAATGTCTTCATCTAAACGAATCATATCATCGATCTTGATCGTTGTAGCCGTTAAATCTCTAAAAAAGAGACTTAATTCAGTGATAGCCCTCCACACATTGTGAGGAAGAAGTTCTCGGAACGCAATCGGTATCAAGCGTTGCATAAATACATGACAATCATGACTCTTCATCCTTGTAACCTTACCCGTTGTTGTGTCTACGCATCGACTCAAGTTCGACACGTAGCCGTCTGGAAAGTTAAACTCCTTTATCCACCTACACAATCTTTGTTTTTGTGGCTTATCCAGTGTATAGCTAGCCTTTGGAAATTTACCTGTACGCTCATCCTTTTTCAACTCTGGACGGCGACAAAGAGTGTCCAAATCCTCCCGAGACTTTGGAGTGTCTTTCGTCTTGCCTTCCGTGTTCATGATTGTGTGGAACACATTGTCAAACACATTCTTTTCAATGTGCATCACATCCAAATTGTGTCGTATCAATAGTGAACTCCAGTATGGTAAGTCCCAAAAAATACTCCTTTTCTTCCAACCACCCTCAATTCGTCTGTTGTGTTCCGCTGCATTTTCCTCGGTACTTTTTTTCAACCCCGTCCACTGAACCTCATATAACAACCTACGTCCTGTACGGAGAGTAAATTATAAATGACACTAAAAGCAATAAATAAATATACGTTTAGTATTCGATCATTAAATAAATGTATAAAATACCATCTCGAAGTGGAGGTCGATTGTTTGTGACTGCTCTGTTCTTTACGAAGTTCTTCTTATTTCTTCGAAACGGGTGACCTTGAGGTAAGAACCTACGGTGATTATCGAACCATGAAACTTTTCTACTCACCGGGAGACTGAAAGCTTCAGAATTCTCCATACAATACGGACATGCTTTCTTTCCGGCCGTACTCCACCCGGACAACATACCATATGCAGGAAAGTCGCTAATGGTCCATAAAAGAGCAGCACGCATCGTGAAGTTCTGCTTTCTAAAAACATCGTACGTTTGGACTCCATTCTCCCATAAGAAGATCAAGTCTTTTATAAGAGGTTGGAGATAAACATCCAGTTTGTCCTTTGGATTCGTTGGTCCAGGCACCAATACAGTCAGAAACATTGTTTGAGGTTTCATGCACATCCACGGAGGAAGATTATACGGAGTCAGTATCACCGGCCACAAGAATCAAGGATCTAATCAAAGTGACCAAAAAACTGAAGACATGAAGAAAATGACTCAAGAGATGAAGAAATTGGTTATAGAGATCAAGAATTTGGCTGAAGAAATCAAAGATTTTATCAAAGTGAACAAAATCATTTTGATTGTGCTAGTTGTCATGGTTGCATCTACCACCTTCAAGTGGTTTGGTTAAATATATGTATAATGCACTCTATATTATGCTATTTTGTACTAGAATGCACTGTTATTTGTACTCAATGAAACAAATGAATGCACCTTATTTTCATCTATACACCAAATGCATTATTCCTCCAATAAACTACACAAATAAACTGCAATATATAGTTCAACATATAGTTCAACATAAAGATAAATATATAGATCAACATAAAGATAAATAAGTTCAACAGAAAAGTAAATAAGTTCAACAGAAAAATAAATTAGTTCAACACAAAATTAAATTGTTCAATCACGATAGTTAAAAAATTGATTAACCACATCGTCAGTACTTAAGTTGACGTCGTCATCGTCGGCCTGAGCTTGATCTGGAGCTTGATCTGGAGCTGGAGCTGACGGGGCTTGCCCCATCGTCTGTTGATAGATGGCCTCGATTTGCTCAGCAGACATCCCCAACGTCCGACCCGCGTTGGCACTCCAGAGGCGGAAGTAGTTCTCGAACGTTGCCATGACGTTCGGATCCGGGACGGCAGTGGAGGATACGGACGCCTGCGATGCACTCCGGGCCGACCGACCACTTGGTGTCCTCACGGCGTTGCTCATCCCACCAAGGCCAAGGACCCTTCCCTTGGAGGTCGGGGCAACGTCAAGGTAAACCTGGTCCACGTCAACAGCCGGAGGGGGACCGCTGCTTCCGGATTCAGCAGTAGTCGCCGCGGCTTGCGTCTCGGCCTCTTCAATCCTCTGTCGGACGCTCAACTACATAATTAAAAAATTAAAATTAATTTAATTATCTATATATATAATTTAATTAATACATAAATTTAATTAAACTTACGTGGAGGTCAGTAGTGCGCCCGTAGGTGGACGTCAGTGTATCGGCATTAAACGGATGAATAAGACTCATCCGATCCAAGTGGGTGTGTGAACGTCCAGTCGCCCGCTCCTATTACGTATCAAATAAACATATACAAATTAATTTAGATAACTAATATAAAATAATTAACTATAATTATTTAATTTTTAAAATTAATGAAAACTTACGATAGCAAGTGATTGCTCGAGGACGGACCGAGCTCCCCCCGATGCACTGCCATCCCGCCTCCAACGTCGGTTCTGCGGTTGGCCCAAGATTTCTCACACTTCTCTTGGTAAGCCGGGTCCATCCACTTCTCAACCAACGACTCCCACAGGTCAACACCATCCTCCTCTCCCAGATCACGATTCGCGTCACTATCACGCCAAGCCATTCTCCAGTCGTACATCATGTTCGTGTACCGAGTAGAACAAACACCGTACCACTTCTGGTAAATAGCGTCGTCCGAGTAGATCGCCGTATCCCAACGGGCCTTTTTCTATACAAATATTCAACATATTTATCAAATAATATGTGTAATTAGTTATTTAATAAACTTTAATTATTGTAATTATATACCTGGAACTCCTCGAAGTATTCATCCTTTTTAGTTTGCGGCACCGTCAACCAAGTGATAGCACCCTTAGAAATCTTGCACTTCTTAAAGGCTTGTGTGTAGATCCTGGACACCTCATTACCGGGCAACAACCTGTAAAATTATTAACAAATTTATAAACTAACACATTATAAATAAATAAATAAAGTTAATCGTTATTGAATACTGTTAAACATTAGAATTATTGACTTACGCTCCTGAAATGATTTCAACGGGTTTCCTTTTGTCTCGAACGGGATGCTGACGAGAAGAGGATCCTACCGCTGTTGACGAACTAGACGACATCGTAGTCGGCGGCGGCGACACTGCCACAGGAGGAGGAGGAGGAGCCATCACAGGTACTGATTCACCCCGAGACCTCCTTGAACGTGACCAAAATGACCTACGTGAACCAGAACTTTGATTCGGTACATGTTCACTCATCTGTTTCAATCAATAAAAAATACATAATTTTACTAATTATCAATTTAATGAACATATTGCTAATTTAAATTTTTTACTAATATAGCATATTCCTAATTTAATCAATTCGTAATTTAATCAACATATTCCTAATTTAAATCAAAACAATATATATATAACCTAATTACAACGTGATACCACCGTCGAACCATCTGATTAACTAATAATTTAAACAATTGATTGAAACATGCATCACCTACATTAAAAATATTTCTAAATTAACATATTCTTAAATTAACAAATCTAAACATAATTAAAATAATAGTTTTCTAAGTGGAGTTTTCTAATTATCAATTATGTTGGTCCCAAAGTTGAGTTAAGATTGAGTAAGCTAAGAAAGTCTAGAGGGGAGGGGTGAATAGACTTTCAAAATTCTTTCAAAATATCAGAGTTTATAATGCGGAATAGTGTTCTGAATAGTACTGTTCTTACTGAGTCATCAGTACTTCAGTTTTAGTTTATACTCAACTTTTATTTAGATCTTTACTTAGTAAATTCTATTGTTCTTGTTTAAACAAATATTAATCAAGTATCAAACAGAAAAGTAAAGAACACAGAATTTTATAGTGGTTCGACCAATAAGTCTACATCCACTCTCACAATTCCAGTTGTGATGTTTTATTACTCTTCCTTGAGTTTCTTGTGGCGTAAAGTCCCAAGATTAAGACTGTGATCTTGTCGATTATACCTCCAGGTATATCTTCGATCTACTAGTAATTCTACAAGTAACTAGCACACTTGTTTACAACAATACAAACTTTAAAATGAAAAGTAAAACTTCTCTTGATTAGCCTCTGATTTCTTCTCTTCAGATCTGTGGCTCTTCTCAGATTTCCTGATCTCTTCAACTCTGTGAGTTCTTCAATGCTCTGTAGACTTAGATTGCTCTTGAATGCTTTTTGATCAGTAGTCTTAACAGTAGGAGATCACACAGTATTTATAGAACTTAGTATGACCGTTAGCAGTTTGTGAACTAACTCTCAACTAACTCTAAAACTGTTTTTGTAACCGACTTTGTAACTTCCTTCTTATTCCAAGTCAGCATATCATCAAATATATCTTCAGTTACTCTTTAAATAAGCTTTCCAAACTTACTCTTCAAATTCACCAAATCAGCACAGTAACTTACTGTTCTGATTTTTACTGTTCTTAGTCAATCAGCACAGTTCTTAAAACTGTTCTGCACTTCTCCAGAATTCTTCTAAGCTTCTCTTCAACTCTTCTTTGAAGTCTTCTTATTCTGAAGTAGTCTTCTGAGTCTTCATTAGTCTTCTGATCTTCTTCTAATCTATTCATAATCTACTGTTCTTATCTTTACAATGCTGAATACAATAGAATACAACTTTACATATATAAAACCTATCTATACATCAACTGAACTATATACAGATGAGTATATCTAAGTCCTATACTATAAGCTGTCTATACAATTCAAAACATCAGCTTAGTTCCTAACAGTTCATATATCAGATCAGTAAACACAATAAGATCAGTAACTCATATAAACTTACATATAAGATCAGTAACCATATAAGATCAGTAACCTCATTCTTAGATTCCATTAAGATCAGTAATATTATTTTCAATACTTCTTAATAAGATCAGTAAACTTATCTCATATAGAACATTTATATCAACATATAATCACATATACCATTAACCTCAAGTTGCTTTTGGCCATCAAAACATACAATCATCAATTAGAACATTGTTTCAAGGATTCATATCCCAACAATTTCCCCCTTTTTGATGAAGCCAAAACTACTTAAATATAATAAGACCAGTAGTTAAGATATATGGTCTATCATAACAGTTCATCAATTTCAACATCAGAATAGTTTTCACATAAACCAAATATTACACATACTTCACATAATCACAAAAAAATATCAAAATGAAGAAAATAAAGATAAGGTTAAGAAGTGTTATCTTGTGAGCTTAGTCCTTCATCTTCAGTCTTCATTTGGTATTCTGAATGCCAAATACATCCGGTTCTTGATTTCCAGCATGTGCTTGTGATCTGTAATACCTTCATCTTGAATGATTTTTGAAATGATATTTCCAACCTCTCTCAGATCAGGTTCTCCATTCTCTAATCTTGGAGGTTCCCATACTGGTTCTTCAGGACATAATATCTGAATGTGTGCACCAGCAGCTAACAACAAAACATCTTCCCAGAAGATTCTTGCAACATTCATCATAAAGTCTTCAAAATCAGCATACTCATCCTCTTTGGTAGGATGATCACCAAATTTCTTCACAATAAAATTTGCAATCTGCCACTTCTTCTTAAGATTATTCCAGTATTCCAAATGTTCATCATCAATAATAAATTCTATGTAATTCTCATTAAGAACACCAACAGCAGACTTAAATTTCATTTTCCTCTTTAATGCAGCAACTCGATTATCAAACTTCTTCCTTGCAGCTTCTGCATCTTTCAACTTTTGTTTCCTAATCTGCTTATTAGCTTTTCTTTTCTCAAACAATTCAGCTTTCTTCTTAGCTAGCAACTCATTATATTTCTCAACAGCTTCAGCCATCTTCTCATCACTTGGCCTACTGCTAGCAACAACATGCTTTAGCTTACTCTTAGACCTGGTAACTCTCCCAGACTCTTCAGCTTCTTCTTCATCTTCACTCAAAACTAACTTCCTTTTCCTTTTTCCAGATGAAGATTCAGCAATGTTCTTTCCAACAGTTGCTATGACTTGAGTTTCAGCTTCAGAAGATTTTTCATGATTTCTGAGATTTGCAATGTTGTTTTTCAAACTAATGATCTGTTCTTTCAGATCATCCATACTCTCTTTTAGTTCATCTTGACTTACAACAAATTGAGCTTGCTGAGTTTGAGTCTGCTCCATGACCTTCATGACCTTAACTTCCCCCTTTTTGGCTTCATCCTGCCATTCCTTCAAGGGTGTTATGAGCAGCTCAACTTTCCCTTGCAAATCAGCAGACAATTTCTTTTCCTGTAATCTATGCAGATCATAGATTTTGGACATTGTATGATTCATCACTTGCTCATACGAACTTGTAGCACATAACTTCTCCAATTTCTCAGTAGCCTCTTAAAATTGTTTCAAAGTAGCTTCCAGCTTGCTTTGCAACTCTTCATTAAGCTTTTTCAACATTTCAAAGCTTGAGCTATCTGGAACTGTGTCAGTAGGAACAGGTCTTACTGTCTCCTGATCATCATTAAGCACAGTATTTTCAGCAATATCAATTGGTGTACTTTCTAACTCATCAGCACCCAAAGTTTGTTCCTCTACGACCACGGTTTCTTCAATTACAACTGTGTTCTCAAACACCTCAGTTGCATTGGTATCAGCTTCATAGTCAGCTTCCATATCTGCTTGATTATTAAATTCTTCAGCACCAACATCCTCAGCACCCAAATTGACATCAAAATCAACATGAGTCTCAGCAGAGTTAACCATAGAATACTTACATCCTGTTAATCTTTCAATCAACTGAATAACGGAATCCAATGTAAATAATTCTGAACAAGTTTGAACACCTGCAGCTTCTCTCTGCTCTTGTTCCCAATCATGAAAAACAGATAAACCTCCCATGCCTTCTGCTACAACTAACAACTCTTTCAAGCCAATCCTTCTAAGATATACCCAAGTACCTATCCTTAGAAGTTGTTCAAACACCATAGAGCTGTCATCTAATCCATGAAAACATTTCAGAAGTGCATTTCTCAGTTTAAATCTAATCCTTTCTTCCTTATCACAAATAGGATAATCCATCAAAAACACTGAATGTGGTTGAATAACCTCAGTTTCTGGAGATGAGGAGATTCCAATAGGTTCAGAAGCAGGTATATGTTCATGCTCAGTAGAGTGATCATGAACTGGTTCAGGGGAAAAATAAAGAGTAGGAATATGTTGAGGACTAGAATGGGGAGTGGTATGAAAAGAAGTGTTCTGAATGGGTGAGGGTGGAGTGTTCTGTCTAATAGGAGAGTAGTGTACTGACTCCTCAGAACAGGTTGAATCTCGATCAATGGGTTGGGTTTGAAATGGAACAGAACTTGATGGAGTAGGGGTAGAATCAAGAATTTCCCTAGGTCTAGAAGTACTAACCTCGTGATCCTCAGAGCTGTCTCTCACCACAGTTTCAAGAAATTTTACTGTGTGCTCTGCTGAGGCTTTTGCAGACCTTCCTCTTCTTAATCCAGAACCCATAGGATCATGCTTTGCCTTGGTTCTTTTCTCTGGTTGATCATCATCTGATTTGTACATAGAAGCACCCGATTCTTGAGCTTCTAGTTCTTGAAGAGGTAGCACCAAAGGATTCTCTTGTTCATAACGAACAGATTCCTTTTTCATCAAGAATTTCCCTTGATGGAATTTCTTGGGATTACTCCAGTATGTCTTCTTAACAACAATCTGAGGCAACAGAATGCTCAGCTTGTTCCCGAACCCTAATTTCGATTTGATTGAAAACTCTTCGGAGTCCTCATCGAACAGAATCTTTTCCTTTTCGCTTAGAAGTCTTTCAAGAAAGAAACCTTGCCAATCACCTTGAACACGGTCAATTATTGCTGCCATTATTCGAATTTTCAGATTTGATAGAGCGTCTTGACTGTGATGTTGCCCTAACAAACACTTTCCAGCAATATCCATAAAAAATTGAAGACCAGGAGGTAGCACGACTTTCTTCAAATTGTGTAGAGTTTCTGGTTCCTCATTCGTCCATCTACCCACACACTCTTTTTCTTCTCCGGCTTTGTAGTTCAGGATGTCAACAGGTCCTTGGGGTAAATCCAACATAACCTCAAGAATCTCTCGAGTTATTTCGACCTTGTGCCCGGACAGCATTGAACAAACACCATTGTTATCACCTTCTAGCTGTAAAAAGAATTCCACTGCTTCGGGTTCATACACATTGAGTGGGTATGATTCCAAAAATTTCCTGAGACCGCTTTCTTCACACATGGTTAAAATAGCTTGATTCTCTGGACAATGTCGACCATTAAAGTAGACTGCGTTTTCTACAAAAATGCCTTTCTCACGCATCCAAAATCCAGAATCAAACGTTCCAACAACTTCATTAGATTCGCTCAGAACATTAATAATAGCCATTTGTAGAAGTGTAGAAGATAGAGTAATTTTGAGTTATGGAATTTCCAGAAATGAATTCGTAAGGAAGATGAATATGAAAAGTGATCGTGTTTGATAAATTCAAAACCAATCTAGGGCTTGGATTGAGTTTATTTTCACGATGAATGGTTGAGATTGAATCTCGAATTTCGTGATTAAAGAAAACTGTTCATATTCGAGTTCCATTCTTATTTCTGGGAGCCAATTTGTGTTTGATAAATACACCACATTAATTAGGTTAAAAAAATAGAGGAGTGTACTAATCATCTCTATTAGTAATCTAAAAGACTGTTCTGATGCATATCAGCACAGTAGGTTTCAGAAATAATTCACTTCATTCTCTTACTTGTTATATAAATAAAATTTACTTATCTGGATCAGCTGAGTAACCTTTTGAACATCAGATCAGTTGTTGGGGTCAGCAAAGTAGTACTCAGATCAGTTCCCAACTTTCCTGATTTCACATTTTTGCTATCAGCACAGTAATCCTCAGATCAGTACTGTGTGTCAGATCAATTCTCTCTTCTGTAGACAGATTAGTAGTAATCAAATCTTTCTGTACAGTTTAATCAGTAGTCAGAGTAGTTCTGTAGAATAATTGAATTTGTAATCAGATCAGTTCTGTAGACAATGAAACTTTTTAATCAGAACAGTTCTGTAGACAAGTCAATTTATTAATCAGAATATATCTGTAGACTGATATAGCCTGTAATCAGATCAGATTTGTAGACTTTTCAAATCTGTAATCAGATCAGTTCCCCCTTCAGTAGAGAACTTTTCTTTTGTGCCTGTTTCACCTTGGTAGAAGTGTTAGTTCATGAGATATATGTATAAAACAGTACAGAGTAGTCATGTTATAATTAAATCAATGATCACATCAAGGTTTATGCTAAAGTGACTTAGTGTTCTGAGTCAACAAAAGGATCTTTAAGAAATCACAGATTCCCCCTTAATGTATGTTCTCAGTGTCCCTCAACTTTACCAGCTTCCTCATTGGGATTAAGGTCACTTTAGTAACCTTGTTACCTGTTTTAAATGTAGTGATCTGACATAGGGTTGTCTCTTCTGAATTTTGAGTTTTGCTGTACTGCTCTTGCTTTGTCTTCTTTTGGTATGAGATCAGTACCTGAAATGTTAGTGCAGTTTTATATACATATAGAATCCATATCTATCAACCCTAAACTAATGCATAACTCTCTAAATCTCACTTCAGCCAATGGTTTTGTAAAAATGTCAGCTCTTTGAATATCAGTATGAATCTTTTCCATCCTAATATTTTTCTTTTCAACATGATCCCTAATAAAATGATGCCTAATGTCAACATGCTTGCATCTAGTATGAAGAACGGGATTTTGTGTTATGGCAATGGCACTATTACTGTCACAATATATAGGTACATTAGATTCTACAATATTGTAGTCTCTGAGTTGTTGTATTAGCCAAAGAAGTTGACTACAACAACTACCTGCAGCCATATATTCTGCTTCAGTAGTAGAAGTTGCCACACTTGTTTGTTTCTTTGAAAACCATGAAATGAGCTTAGTTCCTAAGAATTTACATGAACCTGAAGTAGATTTTCTATCTATTTTGCAACCTCCAAAGTCCGAGTCTGAATAACCACTTAAAGATATATCATCATCTGCAGGATACCATAATCCACGATTAATGGTCCCCTTTAGATATTTCAATATCCTTTTGGCAGCTTCCAGATGACTTTCTTTGGGGTTTGCTTGAAATCTTGCACATACACCAACAGAAAAAGCAATATCAGGTCTGCTGGCAGTTAGATAGAGTAGAGAGCCAATTAATGCACGATAGTTAGGTTGGTCAGAAGACTTACCTCTTTCATCAGGATCCATCTTGTATGTAGGTTGCATGGGCACACCAACTGTCTTACAGGTTTTAATACCAAATTTATCGAGCAAATTCTTAGTGTATTTTGCTTGATTTATAAAGATACCTTCTGGAGTTTGTTTTACTTGAAGACCAAGAAAATATGTCATTTCTCCCATCATAGACATTTCAAATTTACTTTGCATGAGTGTAGAAAAACTTTCACTCAAGGTTTTGTTGGGTGATCCAAAGATAATATCATCCACATAAATTTGAACAAGTAATATATCATTACCTTCTTGTCTTCGAAACAAAGTTCTATCAACCTTGTCTTTAGTAAAACCATTTTCAAGTAAGAATAGAGAAAGTGTATCATACCAGGCTCTTGGGGCTTGTTTCAATCCATAGAGTGCTTTCTTTAACCTGTATACTTGGTGACTATTCACTTCAAAACCAGGTGGTTGTTCCACATAAACTTCTTCAGCAAGTATACCATTCAAAAATGCACTTTTCACATCCATTTGATACACAGTAAATTTCATATGTGCAGCATAAGCAAGGAACAATCTTATAGCTTCTAGTCTAGCTACAGGAGCAAAAGTTTCATCATAATCAATACCCTCAGCTTGAGAGTAGCCCTGAGCAACTAATCTATCTTTATTTCTAACTACAAGATCATTTTCATCCCTTTTATTCTTAAAAATCCACTTAGTGCCAACAACATTATGATTACTAGGTCTATCAACAAGTTCCCAAACTTCATTTCTAGTGAACTGATTAAGTTCTTCTTGCATGGCTATAATCCAGTTACTATCACTTAAAGCTTCATTTACAGTTTTAGGCTCAATAGATGATAGAAAACAACACCAGCAAAATAGAGACTTACTAGGTTCTTCCTGGGAATCAAACAATTGTTTTCTAGTTTTAACACCTTTACTAGAATCACCTAGAATCAGATCAGTAGAATGAGCAGACTTCCATGTCCTTCTATTCTTAACAGAAATGCTATCATCATTTATATCATGCAAATCATCATGCAGATCAGTATCATTTATATCAGCAGATTTGTTCATAGGAGAGCAGTCATTCAATTCTGGTATATCAGAAGTTTTAGATGACCCACCTTTGTCTTTTACCTTTTCTTTATCAGAATCTTGATCTAGGACATTTAGGAAAGGATTATTTGCTTGTACAGATTCATATATTTCTGCATCATCATCTTCATTGTTGGTTTGAAGCTTTAGTTTATCAATTTTCTTACTGAGCTGATGATCAGCAGAGTCCTGCACATTCTCATCAAAGACTACATGAGGTGTTTCTTCCACACATAGGGTAGAGTAATTAAACACTCTAAATGCTTTGCTTACAGAAGAGTATCCTAAGAATATCCCTTCATCACCTTTTGCATCAAAAGCATTTAATTTACTTTTGCCATTGTTATGAATGAAACACTTACATCCAAAGATATGAAAATAAGAAACTCTAGGTTTTCTGCCTTTCCATACCTCATAGGGTGTTTTACCATGCACCTTATTAAGAGCACTTCGGTTTTGAGAGTGGCAGGCTGTGTTAATGGCTTCAGCCCAAAACTTCTGAGGTGTGTTAAATTCTGCAATCATTGCTCTGCAAGCTTCTTTTAGTGTTCTGTTTCTCCTTTCTGCAACACCATTTTGTTGAGGGGTTCTGGCTGCACTTGTCAAATGTTGTATGCCAGACTTAGAACAATAGTCAGAGATGTAGCAGTTAATAAACTCAGTCCCCTTGTCACTCCTAATTTTGACAATGGGATGACCCTTTTCAACCTGCAACCTCTTTAATAGATCTGGAAGTAGTGTTTGTGTATCAGTCTTTTTGTGTAGAAAGACTACCCAAGTAAACTTAGAGTAATCATCTACTACAACTAGAGTATACCTTCTTCCATTCAATGTAGAAGGGTTGATAGGACCATGAAGATCCATATGCAAGAGTTCTAAGACTCTGCTTGTTGAAAGAGTTGGAATGGACTTAAATGAAACCTTTACCTGTTTACCTTTTTGACAGGAGTCACACATTTGTGATTTGGAATAGATTTCATTAGGAATGCCCTCAACAAGATGTTCAGATGGCAGAGGCGTTTATGCCAGAGCCAACTGTTTTCTTTAGGACTCTTAGTAATAAGACAAGCATTCTTAGGACAACTATTCCAATTCACAATGTATACACTTCCTTGTCTTGTGCCAACAAGTAGAACATTGTGAGTCCTTTTGTCTATTATTTCACATCTTCTGGTCTTGAACTGAACTTTGTATCCCCTGTCACAGAATTGAGATACAGATAACAAATTATATTTCAAACCTTCAACATAGGAGACATCTTGGATTTCAACATCTCCATTCTTGATGAATCCAAATCCTTTTGTGATTGCCATGGAGCTGTCTCCAAATATGACTTTTGGTCCTTCCTTCTCATGATAGTCAGTAAGCAAGGCCTTGGTACCAGTCATGTGGTGTGAACACCCACTGTCTATGTACCAGGTCTCACCAACTGAACCACCTTTCTTGTATAAGTCCAGTCGATCCTGCAAGGTAGTGATCTTAATAATTTAGGTACCCTAGTTTATTGGGGTCCTTGGGGGTTAGTAGTGAGAGGTACCCAAATGAACATTGAGGATTTGAATAAATGGGACCTCTTCAGTTTCCTTCCAAATTTATCACAGAACAGTACTTTGTTAACCAATTCAGAATTATCAGCAGACTTAGGATCTATTTTTCTGAGATAGCCTTTCCTTGGTTCTATCCCTTTTTCAGTAAGATCAGTATGTCTGTGATAGTTTGAGAGGGTGTTTGGCTCAACTTATTTTAAATTGCTTATAAGCTATAACATCTTATAAGCTCTTAAAACAACTTATAAGATGTAATTTTTAAGTAGCTTATAAGTTATAAAAGTGTTTGGCTAATGGAACTTATAAGTTCTTATACAATCTTATAAGATGATGATGTGTTTGGCATTATAAGCTATTTTTAGTATTGTAATTACCAAAAAGGACATGTTTACTCCATGTTTTTGTTAATGCAATTTTTTTTAAACAAAATCTGTTGTTAACGCAATAATTTTAGATAGTATTTTCATTTTTTCTTTTCTCAAAAAATGCAAATAGTCTTTTTTTTTAAACAAAATTTGTTAACGCAACTTTTTTTGAATTTATTATCATTCTTGTTTTTTTTAATAAATACTACTAAACAATTTAAAATCTAATCTTTTAATTTTTTAAATTTGGATTTTTTTTGTTACTACTTAACACAATCTTAAAATATAAATTCAATAAATTCAAATTTAATTTTTTTATTTTATCTAAACCAAAATAATAATTAAAAAAAAACAAAAACTATTTACTTTAATTAAAATAGTGTTAAAAATATATTAAATTCAACAAAAAAAATCCTTACAACGCGCAAGCACATAAACTTTGTTAAACAAAATTCTTCAAATACTAAATAATAATTACCATCAACTATTAATCGAATTCAAGATTATCAACTTTGCTTAGCAATTTCCACAACAATTGAATCTCGCACTGCCATCCAGTAGGTGTTCTGATGACCAATTACGTCTTCTACATTAGAAGCTCCCACAGATGTTCCAACATGCTCGACATTTGGCTCATAATTTTCGTTCTCTGCTATCTCAAAGGCCTTGTCTAGAATATTTTTTTTCCTTATGTAATTGTGGATCGCCATAGTTGCTAACACAATTTCTCTTTGCGTGTCAATATGGAAATAAGGCATATCAGCCAAAATATTCCATCTAGCTTTCCAAACCCCAAAAGTGCGTTCAACACAATTTCTACATGAAGAGTGATAGTAATTGAACTTTTCCTTTAAGTTTCTCGGTTTGCGTAGTTGTCCTGTCCTAGCTCGACGAAAGTCCTCAAGATGATATCTTATATTCTCACCTTTATAAGGACCCATATAACCTGACATATGAGTGTATCCAGCATCAACCAAATAATATTTTTGTCCTTTTGGAATAGGAAAGTTGATATTTGGAGTTCGAATAGCTTCTCCCAAAATTCTATTATCATGTGCAGATCCTTCCCATCCAGCCCAAACAAATGTAAAACACATATTAAAATCAACTACTGCAAGAATGTTTTGAGTCGCATACCCTTTTCGTCCAATATATGGTATTCCTTTTCCTTGTGGCAATCGAGCCTTTACATGTGTACCATCTATTGCTCCAATACAATCCTGAAAATAATAAAAAGAATTAAACATATATCCTCTATCTATTCAAAAGTACTTCATATCTATTGTTCCATATGTAGTCCATCAAAATGCATATTAACACATATTACCACCGCAACCTACTATATATAATCTTGAACTACTCGAGTAGCCTACTATATATAAGTACTTTTATATACACTCACCTTAAAGAATGGCATGTATCGTTGGTGTTGAGGCTTATGATACCCTTTCCCCTCATTGTACTCAGGATGAGGTGCAATAATATCATTGGCCAACTTACCAATAGCCTTTAGGACCCTATGAAAGTGTCTTGAGATCGTTTCACCCGAATGATTGAATATTTCCTGCAACAATCTATTGTCAACACCATGTGCACAAGTCATCAAAAAAATGCCCACTTCCTCATGGGTAGACATTCCTCTTGTTGGTTGAAGGTCATACTTATGGATCAATTCATAGCATAAATCAAAAAACACATGTTTTGTTAATCGAAAAGCTTGATAGCATCTTATCTCGCTTCCATTCAGAATCTCTTCCATGAATTTATGACCTGTTCGGATAGAAGTTCGACATGGAGTCTTGTGAATGTAGTTCTCATAATATGTAAGGATGCTGTGTGCAGTTACTTGGCATAGGATTGACCAATCAGAATTTTGTTGAACATCATATTCATCTTCAGTGACTTCTTCGTTAAGAAAAGTACTTGGAAGTATTGAAGAACAATGAGAGACTTCCCATGAGTCTTTCAAAGTATAATCTGTTTTGTCACTAATATCTTCGAGTTCCATTAAAAGAATGATTCCTATATTGAAGAATAAATAATGTACTGAGCAAGAACAATGGCTGAAAGAACAAAAAAGCAGAAGTAATAATAAGGAATCAAATTCCTATCTTCCAGAAGCAGAAGTATTAATTATTCACCAATAAGCATATTTAGTGTGTGTTTCTGTTTTTCACTTCTTTACATGCTTCCTGTTGCTTCTCCATCTATCTACTCTTTTTCCTTTTCTCAATTATTATTAACTTTTTCCCATATTCCAATATACTTCAATCTGCTCTATTTATAAAATATATATATATTCAAATTTGATTAATCATGCATATTTTACATCCAAATTCTTTAATCAATATAATTAACTAAAATAAATTTCGTTATTGTGTCGACCGACATAAATAAAAATCAAAGATAGACTTTTCACATGCTACAATTGATATGTTAATTTATAATCTTGATGATGAAGGTATAATCTTGAAAAAAGCAGACTTTAAAATAATGAAAAAATATTAGCTGAAAGTATAATTACCACTACTAAATGATTTGCCATTTCAGAGAAATTAGAATGAAATAACAAGATTGTTGTGATTGGATTGGATAAAATAAAAAGTACCTGAGTATCAAGATCAGAAAAGGAAGAGTCGGTGGAAGAAATGGGTGAAGAAGTGAGTAAAGTATTGAAAGAAAGTGAGGCATTCAGATCACGGTTTCTCAGCCCCAATGGCCACCCTTCTTCCTGCTGCAACACCCCCATTCATTCAAAATTGGAGAAAATAAAAAGAGCATAAATTAAAATGAGATTCAGAAATTCTTGTACTTCAGCCATTGCTTAAATGAAATGGAGTGAAGTGAAGTGAAATTGAAAGGAGATTAGATTATATTATTAAAAATTGTGTCTATATTCAGAATAGAAGATGAGAGTTATACACATTGACTTACCCAGAATGTAGAAACAAATTAGGTGGTTGTGACAAAGACATCATACTAACCTTTGATTGAAGGTCCAAATAAAAATTCAAGCATTCGGCTCTTTCTTCTACTCAATGACACTTCTTCCTGAAATTCTTTTGAATAAAAGCCCCAAACAACTACAACATTATAAATAATAATAATAAGCCTAAACAACGTACAAGAGAGAATAAGCCTTACATTAAGTAATAAAATAGAAGAGGTTGTACTAAATTGTGAAGAGACAGCCAAAATGCAATTAAAGAAACAAAATATAGTAACTTGTGAAGACATGCCTTCTAACTTATGTTAAGAAAGGAATTGAGACTTGAGAGAATGAAAGTGAGCAACTATATAAAGAATATTTCATCAATTTATCGGTTCAAAGACCTAACTCTTGTATTAAAACGGGCACCTAAATTGAAAATATATATAGGTACCAGACAAAGTGGATTTTATATCCTAATTCCTGGAATTAGAACAAGTATATATATGGTTGCTGAAACAAATCAACACTCCAAAGCTAGCTAGCATAGTCCATGCAAATGAGCTCAACATTAGCCTCACCAATTAATACATGCTACCAGATATTGGCATAAGAAGCACAAACCATGCTCTTGTATACTCAACTGAAGCAGAAACAACGAAGACTTAGTTATATAATAGCAGATCAACAGAGATTATTCGTCCGTCATAGACATATAAAGAATAATCAATAATGTCATTCTGTTTAGGACAGATATTAGAATGTGCAGGGGGTTTGAATAATTAATACTTCTGCTTATCATATTAAAATTGCAAGGCACAGTAACAATAAGCAATTCACCAATTAGGCCGTTCAAATGCCGATAACGAAAGGCCAACATATAGCAATTTGTTTTAATAGATGAACATACAACATCCTTGAGGCTATATAGTTGAGTTGTTTATTTCATCATTAGTGGAAACTATACTCTTGAGTGTTTAAACTTCTTCCCCTGCAGTTCTGCCCCCATTCCCCCAATATGCAGCACATTTGTTTTGTTTTTCCCCCACATTTATGGCACAAGACGATACTTCTTATATACAAATACACACAAACATACACATACATATTATTAGTGGTGTTTAACAATGAAGCTTCTTACAGAAAAGGCAACAGATGATATTTTATTTAGTAAATGTGCAGATGGTTCAACTAAAAGTTGTTCCAATTATAAAGAAGTGTGTTACTGCATGAGGCATTACCTTCCAAATGGTTTTTCGTTTAATATATAGGAAAAGAAGTTTACAAAAGAAACTGTATTGATCAGAGAATCCTCCGATGGGATTTTGGATTTTGTGTGTTGAGAAAAAAAGGCCCGTTAACATATACTGTATGTACTATGCCTCAAATCCACAAACAAAACCATTATAAATTTCCAACACAGAAAACTTGAAAAAAATCTAGCAGAAAACACACAATTACCGGCGCGCGCAACAATCAAAATCATCGGCGGCAGCGGGTAATGGCGGAGCAGCCTCGAGTGTAGGGGTGAACGGGACCCCTAGCTCTGTAACACTTGTGCGTATAATACGACCTGCCGGAGCGCGGAGGGCACGAAATTCTGTTCGCCGACAACGCTCCGTACGAAATGTAGTAGTGAATCAATCTCTTCCAGAAGAGCGAACGCCGATTGTCTTCAATTTCGTCGCCGGAAAATGTTATCCCGGTGTCGGTGGAGATCTGGAGAGCGGATTCGTCGAAATTGTTGCGATTAGGGAGGAGATATGGAGATCCAAATCTTCTCCTACAATTCTCTCGTTCGATTAGGGTGGAGAGAGACCGTGCGATTGGGGATTAGGGTTTTGAGAGAGAAGACAGAGAAGGAAGAAAAGGGGGAGAGAGATCGTGAGGAGAGAGAGAGAGAGAGGAGAGAGAAAATAAAAAAATTATGATTAATGAAATTGTTATTTTTTGTATTAATATTCATGTAAATAATTAAAAGTATTAGGGATATTTTTGTAATTTACATATATCTTATAAGTTTCTAAAAAATAAGTTGGGGTTGTTCTACTTTTTATTTTGGAGCTTATAAGCTTCAAGTAGCTTATTTATACAACTTATAAGATGTTTAAAAAAAAAATTTGCCAAACACATTTACACAGCTTATAAGCTCTTAAACAACTTATAAGCTGTTTTAAGTAGCTTATAAGCTGAGCCAAACGGGCCCTGAATATGGTCTGAAAGCATGTGGACCATAAGGCTTATAGATGTGTTTTGGTCTTTCCTTTCCAATGGTATTATAAGATAAAGGTGGAGGATAAAGAACAGGTTTGTTATGATAATGAGGTACAAATCTCCTAGGTTTAGTTGAATACAGCTGAGACTGCCTTATAAAAGGAGGTCTAGGCTGTTCCCAACTTGCCTGTGCTTGTCTTGACCTACTGTTCTGAGTTTGTCTCTTCTGATACCAGGACTGATCTGATCTGGTCAGAGGAGTATAACTCTTCTGGTATGGTCTAGACTGTACTGGTCTTAATACATTCTTCATTTTACCATTCTCGGTAGTAGGAGGGATGTATTTAGACTGTACTTTGAGTTTTGGATCATCATCATAAATCATAGGTTCTTTTCCTGTATCTAGTTGCAAAGAACTTGAACTAGCTCCATTAGTGTTCTTAAAGCCTGAAGTAGAGGAACTAGGCAGATCAGTACCTATTCCACTTTTATCATTTGGAGCTCTATATCTGTCTGAGATTGTTTGATTAATCTTGGTAGAGTTAATCATCCCAGATAGCTTTCGATCTAAGCTCACTACTTCAGATTCTAAGAATCTATTGCGCTCTTCAAGTTTTTCATATTTAATCTTTAAATCATTGAATTCATTAGTCTCTTTGGCTTGAGTTTTAAGCATACCCTGATATAGTTTGTCAATAGATGTATACTTTTCTTGGAGTTGGGACAACTCTTCTGATAGCCTTGCATTTATGACAGCTATATTAGGATCCACTTTTGACTGAGCATCTTTCAGATTAATGATTTCTTGCTTTAAAGATATATTCTCATCACTGATTTCAATGAATGCTTTGTTAGCTTGTAGAAGGTCTTCTTCAGTCACTCCTTGGGAATGATGAAGACTACTTCCTATACTGCTATTAGCAGCATCACTTTCATCAGTGTCAGAATTTTTGCAAGATTGAAAAGAGTTAGCAGATGATACCTAATCATTTATTTTGGCCATCATTACCAGTCCATCATCTGCTATGAAGGCTTCATCTTCATTGCTAGAGGGGTATTCAGATGAAGACGATGGCAACTCTTCTGATTCCGAATCAGAATCATTGTATGCCATCATCGCCTTCTTACCCTTGACATATTTTCGATCTCTTCTGGCTTTCCTTTCTTCTCGATCTTCAGAACTCAGATCAGGACATTCATAAGCATAATGACCTGGCTTATCACAATTATAGCAAACAGGATTGTTAGAAGTTCTCTTAGGAGGTGAATGATTTCGGTTCCTGTCATGCTTGTCAATTGAGTTCCTGTCTTTCTTATCAGAATACTTTCTATCCCTCTTATCAGATGAGTTCCTATCTCTCCTGTTCTCATTAGAGGTCTCATCCCTTCTTTCAGAAGAGTTTTGATCCCTTCTGTTCACAGAAGAGTCCCTGTTACTAGAACCCTTGGTTTCTTTATAGAATCTCTTATATCTACCATACCTCTTATTTAGTCTATCAAATCTTTTGATCATAAGGCTCATCTGATCTTTCAGACTAAGATCAGAACTATCTAGTTCATCTTTTATGCTTGAGGCCTTAGACTTAGATGATCTAGACCCCTTAGAGGTAGAGGCTTTAAAAGCTATGTCCTTAGAGGCATCCTTATCCTTATGGATCACAGTAATAGGATCTTCTTCATCTAACTCAAACTCATGTGCCTTAAGTGTTTGGAACATAGTTTCTGCTGGCCAAGAATCAATGTCTTGTGTGGTTTTAATGATCATCTTGACCATTTTCCACCTTTCATCCAAAGCTTTCAAGATTCTCAAGTTAACTTCTCTTTCAGTATAAGTCTTTCCTAACACATCAAGATCATTCATGATTTTGGTAAATCGAGTATCCAATTCATCAATTGATTCACTGGCTTCATCTTAAATGTTTCAAACCTTTGGACAGCTGTGGATAATTTGCTTTCTTTGATCAGTGTAGTACCTTCACAAAGAATAGCCAATTTGTCCCACATTTGCTTTGCAGTCTTACATTTTAACACTTTACCAAGATACTCATTTGGCAAGGTGTGTAAAATATAATTCTTAGCAAGACTATCCAAATTGTTTTGTCGCATTTCTTCAGAAGTCAGTTCTGACCTTGGTTTAGGGACCAGTGCTCCAACTGGTTGAGAAGGATCCAGAACAGCAGTGTTCTCCACCATGGTGACAATTGGTCCTTCAGTCACCACAGACACCATCAGATCATGTGTTGAGCTAAAGATGGCCTCCATCCTAAGCTTCCAGTAGTCATAATCTGCAATCTTGAACTTAGGCAGTTTGTTCACATTAGTGTCATCTATGTTTGATCAGACAAATAGGATCAGTAGTATAGCAGATAATTTTCAAGTATTCAGATAGTGACAAATATCAAGAAATAGTAGCAAGATCAGTGAGATTTCCCTCAAGATCTACAAGGTTATCAAGAAACAGCAGTCCAAAGAACTACTGCTCTGATACCACTTGTTGGTCCCAAAGTTGAGTTAAGATTGAGTAAGCTAAGAAAGTCTAGAGGGGAGGGGTGAATAGACTTTCAAAATTCTTTCAAAATATCAGAGTTTATATTGCGGAATAGTGTTCTGAATAGTACTGTTCTTACTGAGTCAGATCAGTACTTCAGTTTTAGTTTATACTCAACTTTTATTTAGATCTTTACTTAGTAAATTCTACTGTTCTTGTTTAAACAAATATTAATCAAGTATCAAACAGAAAAGTAAAGAACACAGAATTTTATAGTGGTTCGACCAATAAGTCTACATCCACTCTCACAATTCCAGTTGTGATGTTTTATTACTCTTCCTTGAGTTTCTTGTGGCTTAAAGTCCCAAGATTAAGACTGTGATCTTGTCGATTATACCTCCAGGTATATCTTCGATCTACTAGTAATTATACAAGTAACTAGCACACTTGTTTACAACAATACAAACTTTAAAATGAAAAGTAAAACTTCTCTTGATTAGCCTTTGATTTCTTCACTTCAGATCTGTGGCTCTTCTCAGATTTCTTGATCTCTTCAACTCTGTGAGTTCTTCAATGCTCTGTAGACTTAGATTGCTCTTGAATGCTTTTTGATCAGTAGTCTTAACAGTAGGAGATCACACAGTATTTATAGAACTTAGTATGACAGTTAGCAGTTTGTGAACTAACTCTCAACTAACTCTAAAACTGTTTTTGTAACCGACTTTGTAACTTCCTTCTTATTCCAAGTCAGCATATCTTCAAATATATCTTCAGTTACTCTTTAAATAAGCTTTCCAAACTTACTCTTCAAATTCACCAAATCAGCACAGTAACTTACTGTTCTGATTTTTACTGTTCTTAGTCAATCAGCACAGTTCTTAAAACTGTTCTGCACTTCTCCAGAATTCTTCTAAGCTTCTCTTCAACTCTTCTTTGAAGTCTTCTTATTCTGAAGTAGTCTTATGAGTCTTCATTAGTCTTCTGATCTTCTTCTAATCTATTCCTAATCTATTGTTCTTATCTTTACAATGCTGAATACAATAGAATACAACTTTACATATATAAAACCTATCTATACATCAACTGAACTATATACAGATGAGTATATCTAAGTCCTATACAAAACATCAGCTTAGTTCCTAACAGTTCATATATCAGATCAGTAAACACAATAAGATCAGTAACTCATATAAACTTACATATAAACTTACATATAAGATCAGTAACCATATAAGATCAGTAACCTCATTCTCAGATTCCATTAAGATCAGTAATCTTATTTTCAATACTTCTTAATAAGATCAGTAAACTTATCTCATATAGAACATTTATATCAACATATAATCACATATACCATTAACCTCAAGTTGCTTTTGGCCATCAAAACATACAATCATCAATTAGAACATTGTTTCAAGGATTCATATCCCAACAAATTAAATGAACATATTCCTAATTTAATTTTTTTACTAATATAGCATATTCCTAATTTAATTAATCAACATATTCCTAATTTAATCAACAATAACCTAATTTAATTATTATTTTTCTACCTAACTTAATCAATAATAAAAAATTGAGCATATTCCTAAATTAACAAACCTAAAACTAATTAAAATAATAATTTTCTAATTGGGTCAATAATTATAAATTTAATGAACATATTCCTAATTTAAAATTTTTACTAATATAGCGTATTCCTAATTTAATCAACATATTCCTAATTACAACGTGATCCAACGGTCGAACCACTATATCTAAACTAATTTAAACAATTGATTGAAACATGCACTACCTACATTAAAAATATTCTATATCAAAATTACACCATTAAATTAAACTAGTAATTAACTATACATGTATATAACAATTAATTAATTAACCTTAAAAAACTACTCTATCAAAATTATTCTAGCTTAATCAACAAATTAAATAACATACGTACTAATTAACATGATCGTAATATTTTAACAACTAACCAAATCAATAACATGCAAATCAACATTAAATTATTCATATATACATATATCCATGCATAAACATATATAAGTATTAAAACTAAGTAATAGAACTAATTAAGAAAACGTACCGTATCAATGTAATCGGAGAAATTTGCTTCAATAGCCTCGTCCTCGTCTTCGTCTTCCCCCCCGAATCGACTCACTCACGCACGCCTTTTTTTTTTCTAAAACGCATTCTGTGATTTGAGGCCCTTATATATAAAAAAAAATAGAAAATACCGACGGATATTCCGTCGGCATTACCCTCGTTAACCGCCCACTTTTAATGCCAATCATTACCTTTTTGGACACTATAGAGTTTTTGAACACTAACGAATGTAATTTTCTAAAAAATAAATAAAACGTAAAGTTTGCATGGTCACGAAGCAATCCTACAAAACACTTCATTTTGGTATTTTCGAGGTCAAATGGCACTATAAACATGTTATAGAAATCAACAACCATAGAACGAATGTGAGTTGGTAATGGTTAACTCTTTTGCAACTCGTGAGACTTTTCAAAAGAGAGAATAAGTGAATCGATGAAAGAGCACTTCCACATTACAGTGGGATAAACTATAGAGTTTTTGAACACTAACGAATGTAATTTTCTAAAAAATAAATAAAACGTAAAGTTTGCATGGTCACGAAGCAATCCTACAAAACACTTCATTTTGAAATTTTCGAGGTCAAATGGCACTATAAACATGTTATAGAAATCAACAACCATAGAACGAATGTGAGTTGGTAATGGTTAACTCTTTTGCAACTCGTGAGACTTTTCAAAAGAGAGAATGAGTGAATCGATGAAAGAGCACTTCCACATTACAGTGGGATAAACTATAGAGTTTTTGAACACTAACGAATGTGATTTTCAAAAAAAAAAAAAAAAAAAACGTAAAGTTTGCTTGGTCACCAAGCAAACCTACAAAAAACTTCATTTTGGTATTTTCGTGGTTAAATGGCACTATAAACGTGTTATAGAAAACATTAACCATAGAACAAATGTGAGTTGGAAATGGTTAACTCTTTTGCAATTCGTGAGACTTTTTAAAAAGAGAGAATGAGTGAATCGATGAAAGTGCACTTCCACATTACAGTGGGATAAACTATAGAGTTTTTGAACACTAACGAATGTGATTTTCTGAAAAATAAAAATAAACGTAAAGTTTGCTTGGTCACGAAGCAATCGTACAAAACACTTCGTTTTGGTATTTTCGAAGTCAAATGGCACTATAAACGTGTTATAGAAAACAACAACCATAGAACGAATGTGAGTTGGTAATGGTTAACTATTTTTCAACTCGTGAGACTTTTCAAAAAGAGAGAATGAGTGAATCGATGAAAGTGCACTTCCACATTACAGTGGGATAAACTATAGAGTTTTTGAACACTAACGAATGTAATTTTCTAAAAAATAAATAAAACGTAAAGTTTGCATGGTCACGAAGCAATCCTACAAAACACTTCATTTTGGAATTTTCGAGGTCAAATGGCACTATAAACATGTTATAGAAATCAACAACCATAGAACGAATGTGAGTTGGTAATGGTTAACTCTTTTGCAACTCGTGAGACTTTTCAAAAGAGAGAATGAGTGAATCGATGAAAGAGCACTTCCACATTACAGTGGGATAAACTATAGAGTTTTTGAACACTAACGAATGTGATTTTCAAAAAAACAAAAAAAAAACGTAAAGTTTGCTTGGTCACCAAGCAAACCTACAAAAAACTTCATTTTGGTATTTTCGTGGTTAAATGGCACTATAAACGTGTTATAGAAAACATTAACCATAGAACAAATGTGAGTTGGAAATGGTTAACTCTTTTGCAATTCGTGAGACTTTTTAAAAAGAGAGAATGAGTGAATCGATGAAAGTGCACTTCCACATTACAGTGGGATAAACTATAGAGTTTTTGAACACTAACGAATTGATTTTCTGAAAAATAAAAAAAAACGTAAAGTTTGCTTGGTCACGAAGCAATCGTACAAAACACTTCGTTTTGGTATTTTCGAAGTCAAATGGCACTATAAACGTGTTATAGAAAACAACAACCATAGAACGAATGTGAGTTGGTAATGGTTAACTATTTTTCAACTCGTGAGACTTTTCAAAAAGAGAGAATGAGTGAATCGATGAAAGTGCACTTCCACATTACAGTGGGATAAACTATAGAGTTTTTGAACACTAACGAATGTGATTTTCAAAAAAAAAAAAAAAAAACGTAAAGTTTGCTTGGTCACCAAGCAAACCTACAAAAAACTTCATTTTGTTATTTTCGAGGTTAAATGGCACTATAAACGTGTTATAGAAAACAACAACCATAGAACGAATGTGAATTGGTAATGGTTAACTCTTTTGCAACTCGTGAGACTTTTCAAAAGAGAGAATGAGTGAATCGATGAAAGAGCACTTCCACATTACAGTGGGATAAACTATAGAGTTTTTGAACACTAACGAATGTAATTTTCTAAAAAATAAATAAAACGTAAAGTTTTCATGGTCACGAAGCAATCCTACAAAACACTTCATTTTGGTATTTTCGAGGTCAAATGGCACTATAAACATGTTATAGAAATCAACAACCATAGAACGAATGTGAGTTGGTAATGGTTAACTCTTTTGCAACCCGTGAGACTTTTCAAAAGAGAGAATGAGTGAATCGATGAAAGAGCACTTCCACATTACAGTGGGATAAACTATAGAGTTTTTGAACACTAACGAATGTGATTTTCAAAAAAAAAAAAAAAAAAAACGTAAAGTTTGCTTGGTCACCAAGCAAACCTACAAAAAACTTCATTTTGGTATTTTCGTGGTTAAATGGCACTATAAACGTGTTATAGAAAACATTAACCATAGAACAAATGTGAGTTGGAAATGGTTAACTCTTTTGCAATTCGTGAGACTTTTTAAAAAGAGAGAATGAGTGAATCGATGAAAGTGCACTTCCACATTACAGTGGGATAAACTATAGAGTTTTTGAACACTAACGAATGTGATTTTCTGAAAAATAAAAATAAACGTAAAGTTTGCTTGGTCACGAAGCAATCGTACAAAACACTTCGTTTTGGTATTTTCGAAGTCAAATGGCACTATAAACGTGTTATAGAAAACAACAACCATAGAACGAATGTGAGTTGGTAATGGTTAACTATTTTTCAACTCGTGAGACTTTTCAAAAAGAGAGAATGAGTGAATCGATGAAAGTGCACTTCCACATTACAGTGGGATAAACTATAGAGTTTTTGAACACTAACGAATGTAATTTTCTAAAAAATAAATAAAACGTAAAGTTTGCATGGTCACGAAGCAATCCTACAAAACACTTCATTTTGGAATTTTCGAGGTCAAATGGGACTATAAACATGTTATAGAAATCAACAACCATAGAACGAATGTGAGTTGGTAATGGTTAACTCTTTTGCAACTCGTGAGACTTTTCAAAAGAGAGAATGAGTGAATCGATGAAAGAGCACTTCCACATTACAGTGGGATAAACTATAGAGTTTTTGAACACTAACGAATGTGATTTTCAAAAAAACAAAAAAAAACGTAAAGTTTGCTTGGTCACCAAGCAAACCTACAAAAAACTTCATTTTGGTATTTTCGTGGTTAAATGGCACTATAAACGTGTTATAGAAAACATTAACCATAGAACAAATGTGAGTTGGAAATGGTTAACTCTTTTGCAATTCGTGAGACTTTTTAAAAAGAGAGAATGAGTGAATCGATGAAAGTGCACTTCCACATTACAGTGGGATAAACTATAGAGTTTTTGAACACTAACGAATTCATTTTCTGAAAAATAAAAAAAAACGTAAAGTTTGCTTGGTCACGAAGCAATCGTACAAAACACTTCGTTTTGGTATTTTCGAAGTCAAATGGCACTATAAACGTGTTATAGAAAACAACAACCATAGAACGAATGTGAGTTGGTAATGGTTAACTATTTTTCAACTCGTGAGACTTTTCAAAAAGAGAGAATGAGTGAATCGATGAAAGTGCACTTCCACATTACAGTGGGATAAACTATAGAGTTTTTGAACACTAACGAATGTGATTTTCAAAAAAAAAAAAAAAAAACGTAAAGTTTGCTTGGTCACCAAGCAAACCTACAAAAAACTTCATTTTGTTATTTTCGAGGTTAAATGGCACTATAAACGTGTTATAGAAAACAACAACCATAGAACGAATGTGAATTGGTAATGGTTAACTCTTTTGCAACTCGTGAGACTTTTCAAAAGAGAGAATGAGTGAATCGATGAAAGAGCACTTCCACATTACAGTGGGATAAACTATAGAGTTTTTGAACACTAACGAATGTAATTTTCTAAAAAATAAATAAAACGTAAAGTTTTCATGGTCACGAAGCAATCCTACAAAACACTTCATTTTGGTATTTTCGAGGTCAAATGGCACTATAAACATGTTATAGAAATCAACAACCATAGAACGAATGTGAGTTGGTAATGGTTAACTCTTTTGCAACTCGTGAGACTTTTCAAAAGAGAGAATAAGTGAATCAATGAAAGAGCACTTCCACATTACAGTGGGATAAACTATAGAGTTTTTGAACACTAACGAATGTGATTTTCAAAAAAATAAAAAAAAACGTAAAGTTTGCTTGGTCACCAAGCAAACCTACAAAAAACTTCATTTTGGTATTTTCGTGGTTAAATGGCACTATAAACGTGTTATAGAAAACATTAACCATAGAACGAATGTGAGTTGGTAATGGTTAACTCTTTTGCAACTCGTGAGACTTTTCAAAAAGAGAGAATGAGTGAATCGATGAAAGTGCACTTCCACATTACAGTGGGATAAACTATAGAGTTTTTGAACACTAACGAATGTGATTTTCAAAAAAATAAAAAAAAACGTAAAGTTTGCTTGGTCACCAAGCAAACCCACAAAAAACTTCATTTTGGTATTTTCGAAGTTAAATGGCACTATAAACGTGTTATAGAAAACAACAACCATATAACGAATGTGAATTGGTAATGGTTAACTCTTTTACAACTCGTGAGACTTTTCAAAAAGAGAGATTGAGTGAATCGATGAAAGTGCACTTCCACATTACAGTGGGATAAACTATAGAGTTTTTGAACACTAACAAATGTGATTTTCGAAAAAATAAAAAAAAAACGTAAAGTTTGCTTGGTCACCAAGCAAACCTACAAAAAACTTCATTTTGGTATTTTCGAGGTTAAATGGCACTATAAACGTATTATAGAAAACAACAACCATAAAACGAATGTGAATTGGTAATGGTTAACTCTTTTGCAACTCGTGAGACTTTTCAAAAAAGAGAATGAGTGAATCGATGAAAGAGCACTTCCACATTACAGTGGGATAAACTATAGAGTTTTTGAACACTAACGAATGTAATTTTCTAAAAAATAAATAAAACGTAAAGTTTGCATGGTCACGAAGCAATCCTACAAAACACTTCATTTTGGTATTTTCGAGGTCAAATGGCACTATAAACGTGTTATAGAAAACAACAACCATAGAACGAATGTGAGTTGGAAATGGTTAACTCTTTTGCAACTCGTGAGACTTTTTAAAAAGAGAGAATGAGTGAATCGATGAAAGTGCACTTCCACATTACAGTGGGATAAACTATAGAGTTTTTGAACACTAACGAATGTGATTTTCTGAAAAATAAAAAAAAACGTAAAGTTTGCTTGGTCACGAAGCAATCGTACAAAACACTTCATTTTGGTATTTTCGAAGTCAAATGGCACTATAAACGTGTTATAGAAAACAACAACCATAGAACGAATGTGAGTTGGTAATGGTTAACTCTTTTGCAACTCGTGAGACTTTTCAAAAAGAGAGAATGAGTGAATCGATGAAAGTGCACTTCCACATTACAGTGGGATAAACTATAGAGTTTTTGAACACTAACGAATGTGATTTTCAAAAAAATAAAAAAAAAACGTAAAGTTTGCTTGGTCACCAAGCAAACCCACAAAAAACTTCATTTTGGTATTTTCGAGGTCAAATGGCATTATAAACATGTTATAGAAATCAACAACCATAGAACGAATGTGAGTTGGTAATGGTTAACTCTTTTGCAACTCGTGAGACTTTTCAAAAGAGAGAATGAGTGAATCGATGAAAGAGCACTTCCACATTACAGTGGGATAAACTATAGAGTTTTTGAACACTAACGAATGTGATTTTCAAAAAAATAAAAAAAAACGTAAAGTTTGCTTGGTCACCAAGCAAACCTACAAAAAACTTCATTTTGGTATTTTCGTGGTTAAATGGCACTATAAACGTGTTATAGAAAACATTAACCATAGAACAAATGTGAGTTGGAAATGGTTAACTCTTTTGCAATTCGTGAGACTTTTTAAAAAGAGAGAATGAGTGAATCGATGAAAGTGCACTTCCACATTACAGTGGGATAAACTATAGAGTTTTTGAACACTAACGAATGTGATTTTCTGAAAAATAAAAAAAAACGTAAAGTTTGCTTGGTCACGAAGCAATCGTACAAAACAATTCGTTTTGGTATTTTCGAAGTCAAATGGCACTATAAACGTGTTATAGAAAACAACAACCATAGAACGAATGTGAGTTGGTAATGGTTAACTATTTTTCAACTCGTGAGACTTTTCAAAAAGAGAGAATGAGTGAATCGATGAAAGTGCACTTCCACATTACAGTGGGATAAACTATAGAGTTTTTGAACACTAACGAATGTGATTTTCAAAAAAAAAAAAAAAAAACGTAAAGTTTGCTTGGTCACCAAGCAAACCTACAAAAAACTTCATTTTGTTATTTTCGAGGTTAAATGGCACTATAAACGTGTTATAGAAAACAACAACCATAGATCGAATGTGAATTGGTAATGGTTAACTCTTTTGCAACTCGTGAGACTTTTCAAAAGAGAGAATGAGTGAATCGATGAAAGAGCACTTCCACATTACAGTGGGATAAACTATAGAGTTTTTGAACACTAACGAATGTAATTTTCTAAAAAATAAATAAAACGTAAAGTTTGCATGGTCACGAAGCAATCCTACAAAACACTTCATTTTGGTTTTTTCGAGGTCAAATGGCACTATAAACGTGTTATAGAAAACAACAACCATAGAACGAATGTGAGTTGGAAATGGTTAACTCTTTTGCAACTCGTGAGACTTTTTAAAAAGAGAGATTGAGTGAATCGATGAAAGTGCACTTCCACATTACAGTGGGATAAACTATAGAGTTTTTGAACACTAACGAATGTGATTTTCTGAAAAATAAAAAAAAACGTAAAGTTTGCTTGGTCACGAAGCAATTGTACAAAACACTTCGTTTTGGTATTTTCGAAGTCAAATGGCACTATAAACGTGTTATAGAAAACAACAACCATAGAACGAATGTGAGTTGGTAATGGTTAACTATTTTTCAACTCGTGAGACTTTTCAAAAAGAGAGAATGAGTGAATCGATGAAAGTGCACTTCCACATTACAGTGGGATAAACTATAGAGTTTTTGAACACTAACGAATGTGATTTTCTGAAAAATAAAAAAAACGTAACGTTTGCTTGGTCACGAAGCAGTCCTACAAAACACTTCATTTTGGTATTTTCGAGGTCAAATGGCACTATAAACGTGTTATAGAAAACAACAACCATAGAACGAATGTGAGTTGGTAATGGTTAACTTTTTTGCAACTCGTGAGACTTTTCAAAAAGAGAGATTGAGTGAATCGATGAAAGTGCACTTCCACATTACAGTGGGATAAACTATAGAGTTTTTGAACACTAACGAATCTGATTTTCTAAAAAATAAACTAAACGTAAAGTTTGCATGGTCACGAAGCAATCCAACAAAACACTTCATTTTGGTATTTTCGTGGTCAAATAGCACTATAAACGTGTTATAGAAAACAACAACCATAGAACGAATATGAATTTGTAATGGTTAACTCTTTTGCAACTCGTGAGACTTTTCAAAAGAGAGAATGAGTGAATCGATGAAAGAGCACTTCCACATTACTGTGGGATAAACTATAGTGTTTTTGATCACTAACGAATGTGATTTTCTGAAAAATAAAAAAACGTTACGTTTGCTTGGTCACGAAGCAGTCCTACAAAACACTTCATTTTGGTATTTTCGAGCTCAAATGGCACTATAAACGTGTTATAGAAAACAACAACCATAGAACGAATGTGAGTTGGGAATGGTTAACTCTTTTGCAACTCGTGAGACTTTTTAAAAAGAGAGATTGAGTGAATCGATGAAAGTGCACTTCCACATTACAGTGGGATAAACTATAGAGTTTTTGAACACTAACGAATGTGATTTTCTGAAAAATAAAAAAAACGTTACGTTTGCTTGGTCACGAAGCAGTCCTACAAAACACTTCATTTTTGTATTTTCGAGCTCAAATGGCACTATAAACGTGTTATAGAAAACAACAACCATAGAACGAATGTGAGTTGGGAATGGTTAACTCTTTTGCAACTCGTGAGACTTTTCAAAAAGAGAGATTGAGTGAATCGATGAAAGTGCACTTCCACATTACAGTGGGATAAACTATAGAGTTTTTGAACACTAACGAATGTCATTTTCTGAAAAATAAACAAAACGTAAAGTTTGCTTGGTCACCAAGAAAACCTACATAAAACTTCATTTTTGTATTTTCGAGGTTAAATGGAACTATAAACATGTTATAGAAAACAACAAACATAGAACGAATGTGAATTGGTAATGGTTAACTCTTTTACAACTCGTGAGACTTTTGAAAAAGAGAGATTGAGTGAATCGATGAAAGTGAACTTCCACATTAAAGTGGGATAAACTATAGAGTTTTTGAACACTAACGAATGTGATTTTCTGAAAAATAAACAAAACGTAAAGTTTGCATGGTCACGAAGCAATCCTACAAAACACTTCATTTTGGTATTTTCGAGGTCAAATGGCACTATAAACATGTTATAGAAAACAACAAACATAGAACGAATGTGAGTTGGTAATGGTTAACTCTTTTGCAACTCGTGAGACTTTTCAAAAAGAGAGAATGAGTGAATCGATGAAAGTGCACTTCCACATTACAGTGGGATAAACTATAGAGTTTTTGAACACTAACGAATGTCATTTTCTGAAAAATAAACATAAAGTAAAGTTCACTTGGCCACCAAGAAAACCTACATAAAACTTCATTTTGGTATTTTCGTGGTTAAATGACACTATAAACGTGTTATAGGAAAGAACAACTATAGAACGAATGTGAGTTAGTAATGGTTAACTCTTTTGCAACTCGTGAGACTTTTCAAAAAGAGAGAATGAGTGAATCGATGAAAGTGCACTTCCACATTACAGTGGGATAAACTATAGAGTTTTTGAACACTAACGAATGTGATTTTCTGAAAAATAAAAAAACGTAAAGTTTGCATGGTCTCGAAGCAATCCTACAAAACACTTCATTTTGGTATTTTCTAGGTCAAATAGCACTATAAACGTGTTATAGAAAACAACAATCATAGAACGAATATGAATTGGTAATGGTTAACTCTTTTGCAACTCGTGAGACTTTTCAAAAGAGAGAATGAGTGAATCGATGAAAGAGCACTTCCACATTACAGTGGGACAAACCATAGAGTTTTTGAACACTAACGAATGTGATTTTCTGAAAAATAAAAAAAACGTAACGTTTGCTTGGTCACGAAGCAGTCCTACAAAACACTTCATTTTGGTATTTTCGAGGTCAAATGGCACTATAAACGTGTTATAGAAAACAACAACCATAGAACGAATGTGAGTTGGTAATGGTTAACTTTTTTGCAACTCGTGAGACTTTTCAAAAAGAGAGATTGAGTGAATCGATGAAAGTGCACTTCCACATTACAGTGGGATAAACTATAGAGTTTTTGAACACTAACGAATCTGATTTTCTAAAAAATAAACAAAACGTAAAGTTTGCATGGTCACGAAGCAATCCAACAAAACACTTCATTTTGGTATTTTCGTGGTCAAATAGCACTATAAACGTGTTATAGAAAACAACAACCATAGAACGAATATGAATTTGTAATGGTTAACTCTTTTGCAACTCGTGAGACTTTTCAAAAGAGAGAATGAGTGAATCGATGAAAGAGCACTTCCACATTACTGTGGGATAAACTATAGTGTTTTTGATCACTAACGAATGTGATTTTCTGAAAAATAAAAAAACGTTACGTTTGCTTGGTCACGAAGCAGTCCTACAAAACACTTCATTTTGGTATTTTCGAGCTCAAATGGCACTATAAACGTGTTATAGAAAACAACAACCATAGAACGAATGTGAGTTGGGAATGGTTAACTCTTTTGCAACTCGTGAGACTTTTCAAAAAGAGAGATTGAGTGAATCGATGAAAGTGCACTTCCACATTACAGTGGGATAACCTATAGAGTTTTTGAACACTAACGAATGTGATTTTCTGAAAAATAAAAAAAACGTTACGTTTGCTTGGTCACGAAGCAGTCCTACAAAACACTTCATTTTTGTATTTTCGAGCTCAAATGGCACTATAAACGTGTTATAGAAAACAACAACCATAGAACGAATGTGAGTTGGGAATGGTTAACTCTTTTGCAACTCGTGAGACTTTTCAAAAAGAGAGATTGAGTGAATCGATGAAAGTGCACTTCCACATTACAGTGGGATAAACTATAGAGTTTTTGAACACTAACGAATGTCATTTTCTGAAAAATAAACAAAACGTAAAGTTTGCTTGGTCACCAAGAAAACCTACATAAAACTTCATTTTGGTATTTTCGAGGTTAAATGGCACTATAAACATGTTATAGAAAACGACAACCATAGAACGAATGTGAGTTGGTAATGGTTAACTCTTTTGCAACTCGTGAGACTTTTTAAAAAGAGAGAATGAGTGAATCGATGAAAGTGCACTTCCACATTACAGTGGGATAAACTATAGAGTTTTTGAACACTAACGAATGTGATTTTCTGAAAAATAAAAAAAACGTAAAGTTTGCTTGGTCACGAAGTAATCCTACAGAACACTTCATTTTTGTATTTTCGAAGTCAAATGGCACTATAAACGTGTTATAGAAAACAACAACCATAGAACGAATGTGAGTTGGTAATGGTTAACTCTTTTGCAACTCGTGAGACTTTTTAAAAACAGAGAATGAGTGAATCGATGAAAGTGCACTTCCACATTACAGTGGGATAAACTATAGAGTTTTTGAACACTAACGAATGTGATTTTCTGAAAAATAAAAAAAACGTAAAGTTTGCTTGGTCACGAAGTAATCCTACAGAACACTTCATTTTTGTATTTTCGAAGTCAAATGGCACTATAAACGTGTTATAGAAAACAACAACCATAGAACGAATGTGAGTTGGTAATGGTTAACTCTTTTGCAACTCGTGAGAGTTTTTAAAAACAGAGAATGAGTGAATCGATGAAAGTGCACTTCCACATTACAGTGGGATAAACTATAGAGTTTTTGAACACTAACGAATGTCATTTTCTGAAAAATAAACATAAAGTAAAGTTCACTTGGTCATCAAGAAAACCTACATAAAACTTCATTTTGGTATTTTCGTGGTTAAATGGCACTATAAACGTGTTATAGGAAAGAACAACCATAGAACGAATGTGAGTTAGTAATAGTTAACTCTTTTGCAACTCGTGAGACTTTTCAAAAAGAGAGAATGAGTGAATCGATGAAAGTGCACTTCCACATTACAGTGGGATAAACTATAGAGTTTTTGAACACTAACGAATGTGATTTTCTGAAAAATAAACAAAACGTAAAGTTTGCATGGTCTCGAAGCAATCCTACAAAACACTTCATTTTGGTATTTTCGAGGTCAAATAGCACTATAAACGTGTTATAGAAAACAACAACCATAGAACAAATGTGATTTGGTAATGGTTAACTCTTTTGCAACTCGTGAGACTTTTCAAAAAGAGAGATTGAGTGAATCGATGAAAGTGCACTTCCACATTATAGTGGGATAAACTATAGAGTTTTTGAACACTAACGAATGTGATTTTCGAAAAAATAAAAAAAACGTAAAGTTTGCTTGGTCACCAAGCAAACCTACAAAACACTTCATTTTGGTATTTTCGAGGTCAAATGGCACTATAAACATGTTATAGAAAACAACAAACATAGAACGAATATGAATTGGTAATGGTTAACTCTTTTACAACTCGTGAGACTTTTGAAAAAGAGAGATTGAGTGAATCGATGAAAGTGAACTTCCACATTAAAGTGGGATAAACTATAGAGTTTTTGAACACTAACGAATGTGATTTTCTGAAAAATAAACAAAACGTAAAGTTTGCATGGTCACGAAGCAATCCTACAAAACACTTCATTTTGGTATTTTCGAGGTCAAATGGCACTATAAACATGTTATAGAAAACAACAAACATAGAACGAATGTGAGTTGGTAATGGTTAACTCTTTTGCAACTCGTGAGACTTTTCAAAAAGAGAGAATGAGTGACTCGATGAAAGTGCACTTCCACATTACAGTGGGATAAACTATAGAGTTTTTGAACACTAACGAATGTCATTTTCTGAAAAATAAACATAAAGTAAAGTTCACTTGGCCACCAAGAAAACCTACATAAAACTTCATTTTGGTATTTTCGTGGTTAAATGGCACTATAAACGTGTTATAGGAAAGAACAACTATAGAACGAATGTGAGTTAGTAATGGTTAACTCTTTTGCAACTCGTGAGACTTTTCAAAAAGAGAGAATGAGTGAATCGATGAAAGTGCACTTCCACATTACAGTGGGACAAACCATAGAGTTTTTGAACACTAACGAATGTGATTTTCTGAAAAATAAAAAAAACGTAACGTTTGCTTTGTCACGAAGCAGTCCTACAAAACACTTCATTTTGGTATTTTCGAGGTCAAATGGCACTATAAACGTGTTATAGAAAACAACAACCATATAACGAATGTGAGTTGGTAATGGTTAACTTTTTTGCAACTCGTGAGACTTTTCAAAAAGAGAGATTGAGTGAATCGATGAAAGTGCACTTCCACATTACAGTGGGATAAACTATAGAGTTTTTGAACACTAACGAATCTGATTTTCTAAAAAATAAACTAAACGTAAAGTTTGCATGGTCACGAAGCAATCCAACAAAACACTTCATTTTGGTATTTTCGTGGTCAAATAGCACTATAAACGTGTTATAGAAAACAACAACCACAGAACGAATATGAATTTGTAATGGTTAACTCTTTTGCAACTCGTGAGACTTTTCAAAAGAGAGAATGAGTGAATCGATGAAAGAGCACTTCCACATTACTGTGGGATAAACTATAGTGTTTTTGATCACTAACGAATGTGATTTTCTGAAAAATAAAAAAACGTTACGTTTGCTTGGTCACGAAGCAGTCCTACAAAACACTACATTTTGGTATTTTCGAGCTCAAATGGCACTATAAACGTGTTATAGAAAACAACAACCATAGAACGAATGTGAGTTGGGAATGGTTAACTCTTTTGCAACTCGTGAGACTTTTCAAAAAGAGAGATTGAGTGAATCGATGAAAGTGCACTTCCACATTACAGTGGGATAAACTATAGAGTTTTTGAACACTAACGAATGTGATTTTCTGAAAAATAAAAAAAACGTTACGTTTGCTTGGTCACGAAGCAGTCCTACAAAACACTTCATTTTTGTATTTTCGAGCTCAAATGGCACTATAAACGTGTTATAGAAAACAACAACCATAGAACGAATGTGAGTTGGGAATGGTTAACTCTTTTGCAACTCGTGAGACTTTTCAAAAAGAGAGATTGAGTGAATTGATGAAAGTGCACTTTCACATTACAGTGGGATAAACTATAGAGTTTTTGAACACTAACGAATGTCATTTTCTGAAAAATAAACTAAACGTAAAGTTTGCTTGGTCACCAAGAAAACCTACATAAAACTTCATTTTGGTATTTTCGAGGTTAAATGGCACTATAAACATGTTATAGAAAACGACAACCATAGAACGAATGTGAGTTGGTAATGGTTAACTCTTTTGCAACTCGTGAGACTTTTTAAAAAGAGAGAATGAGTGAATCGATGAAAGTGCACTTCCACATTACAGTGGGATAAACTATAGAGTTTTTGAACACTAACGAATGTGATTTTCTGAAAAATATAAAAAACGTAAAGTTTGCTTGGTCACGAAGTAATCCTACAGAACACTTCATTTTTGTATTTTCGAAGTCAAATGGCACTATAAACGTGTTATAGAAAACAACAACCATAGAACGAATGTGAGTTGGTAATGGTTAACTCTTTTGCAACTCGTGAGACTTTTCAAAAAGAGAGGTTGAGTGAATCGATGAAAGTGGACTTCCACATTACAGTGGGATAAACTATAGATTTTTTAACACTAACGAGTGTGATTTTCGAAAAAAAAAAAAAAAACGTAAAGTTTGCTTGGTGACCATAGAACGTGTTATAGAAAACAACAACCATAGAACGAATGTGAATTGGTAATGGTTAACTCTTTTGCAACTCGTGAGACTTTTCAAAAAGAGAGATTGAGTGAATCAATGAAAGTGCACTTCCACATGACAGTGGGATAAACTATAGAGTTTTTGAACACTAACGAATGTGATTTTCTAAAAAATAAAAAAAAACGTAAAGTTTGCTTGGTCACGAAGCAATCGTACAAAACACTTCATTTTGGTGTTTTCGAAGTCAAATGGCACTATAAACGTGTTATAGAAAACAACAACCATAGAACGAATGTGAGTTAGTAATGGTTAACTCTTTTGCAACACGTGAGACTTTTCAAAAAGAGAGAATGAGTGAATCGATGAAAGTGCACTTCCACATTACAGTGGGATAAACTATAGAGTTTTTGAACACTAACGAATGTGATTTTCTGAAAAATAAACAAAACGTAAAGTTTGCATGGTCACGAAGCAATCCTACAAAACACTTCATTTTGGTATTTTCGAGGTCAAATGGCACTATAAACGTGTTATAGAAAACAACAACCATAGAACGAATGTGAATTGGTAATGGTTAACTCTTTTACAACTCGTGAGACTTTTCAAAAGAGAGAATGAGTGAATCGATGAAAGAGCACTTCCACATTACAGTGGGATAAACTATAAAGTTTTTGAACACTAACGAATGTGATTTTCTGAAAAAAAAAAAAAAGTTTGCTTGGTCACGAAGTAATCCTATAGAACACTGCATTTTGGTATATTCGAGGTCAAATGGCACTATACACATATTATAGAAAACAACAACCATAGAACGAATGTGAGTTGGTAATCGTTAACTCTTTTGCAACTCGTGAGACTTTTCAAAAGAGAGAATGAGTGAATCGATGAAAGAGCACTTCCACATTACAGTGGGATAAACTATAGAATTTTTGATCACTAACGAATGTGATTTTCTGAAAAAAAAAAAAAAAAACGTTATGTTTGCTTGGTTACGAAGCAGTCCTAGAAAACACATCATTTTGGTATTTTCGAGCTCAAATGGCACTATAAACGTGTTACAGAAAACAACAACCATAGAACGAATGTGAGTTGGGAATGGTTAACTCTTTTGCAACTCGTGAGACTTTTCAAAAAGAGAGATTGAGTGAATCAATGAAAGTGCACTTCCACATTACAGTGGGATAAACTATAGAGTTTTTGAACACTAACAAATGTGATTTTCTGAAAAATAAAAAAAAAACGTAAAGTTTGCTTGGTCACGAAGCAATCGTACAAAACACTTCATTTTGGTGTTTTCGAAGTCAAATGGCACTATAAACGTGTTATAGAAAACAACAACCATAGAACGAATGTGAGTTAGTAATGGTTAACTCTTTTGCAACACGTGAGACTTTTCAAAAAGACAGAATGAGTGAATCGATGAAAGTGCACTTCCACATTACAGTGGGATAAACTATAGAGTTTTTGAACACTAACGAATGTCATTTTCTGAAAAATAAACATAAACGTGTTTATTTTGGTATTTTCGAGGTCAAATGGCACTATAAACGTGTTATAGAAAACAACAACCATAGAACGAATGTGAATTGGTAATGGTTAACTCTTTTACAACTCGTGAGACTTTTCAAAATAGAGAATGAGTGAATCGATGAAAGAGCACTTCCACATTACAGTGGGATAAACTATAGAGTTTTTGAACACTAACGAATGTGATTTTCTGAAGAAAAAAAAAAAGTTTGCTTGGTCACGAAGTAATCCTATAGAACACTGCATTTTGGTATATTCGAGGTCAAATGGCACTATACACATGTTATAGAAAACAACAACCATAGAACGAATGTGAGTTGGTAATCGTTAACTCTTTTGCAACTCGTGAGACTTTTCAAAAGAGAGAATGAGTGAATCGATGAAAGAGCACTTCCACATTACAGTGGGATAAACTATAGAGTTTTTGATCACTAACGAATGTGATTTTCTGAAAAAAAAAAAAAAAAAACGTTATGTTTGCTTGGTTACGAAGCAGTCCTACAAAACACATCATTTTGGTATTTTCGAGCTCAAATGGCACTATAAACGTGTTATAGAAAACAACAACCATAGAACGAATGTGAGTTGGGAATGGTTAACTCTTTTGCAACTCGTGAGACTTTTCAAAAAGAGAGATTGAGTGAATCAATGAAAGTGCACTTCCACATTACAGTGGGATAAACTATAGAGTTTTTGAACACTAACAAATGTGATTTTCTGAAAAATAAAAAAAAAACGTAAAGTTTTCTTGGTCACGAAGCAATCGTACAAAACACTTCATTTTGGTGTTTTCGAAGTCAAATGGCACTATAAACGTGTTATAGAAAACAACAACCATAGAACGAATGTGAGTTAGTAATGGTTAACTCTTTTGCAACACGTGAGACTTTTCAAAAAGAGAGGTTGAGTGAATCGATGAAAGTGCACTTCCACATTACACTGGGATAAACTATAGAGTTTTTGCACTTCCACATTACAGTGGGATAAACTATAAAGTTTGCATGGTCACGAAACAATCCTACAAAACACTTCATTTTGGTATTTTCGAGGTCAAATGGCACTATAAACGTGTTATAGAAAACAACAACCATAGAACGAATGTGAATTGGTAATGGTTAACTCTTTTACAACTCGTGAGACTTTTCAAAAGAGAGAATGAGTGAATCGATGAAAGAGCACTTCCACTTTATAGTGGGATAAACTATAGAGTTTTTGAACACTAACGAATGTGATTTTCTGAAGAAAAAAAAAAAAGTTTGCTTGGTCACGAAGTAATCCTATAGAACACTGCATTTTGGTATATTCGTGGTCAAATGGCACTATACACATGTTATAGAAAACAACAACCATAGAACGAATGTGAGTTGGTAATCGTTAACTCTTTTGCAACTCGTTAGACTTTTCAAAAAGAGAGATTGAGTGAATCGATGAAAGTGCACTTCCACATTACAGTGGGATAAACTATAGAGTTTTTGAACACTAACGAATGTGATTTTCGAAAAAATAAAAAAAAACGTAAAGTTTGTTTGGTGACCAAGCAAACCTACAAAAAACTTCATTTTGGTATTTTCGAGGTTAAATGACACTATAAACGTGTTATAGAAAACAACAACCATAGAACGAATGTGAATTGGTAATGGTTAACTCTTTTGCAACTCGTGAGACTTTTCAAAAAGAGAGATTGAGTGAATCAATGAAAGTGCACTTCCACATTACAGTGGGATAAACTATAAAGTTTTTGAACACTAACGAATGTGATTTTCTGAAAAATAAAAAAAAAATGTAAAGTTTGCTTGGTCACGAAGCAATCGTACAAAACACTTCATTTTGGTGTTTTCGAAGTCAAATGGCACTATAAACGTGTTATAGAAACCAACAACCATAGAATGAATGTGAGTTAGTAATGGTTAACTCTTTTGCAACACGTGAGACTTTTCAAAAAGAGAGATTGAGTGAATCGATGAAAGTGCACTTCCACATTACAGTGGGATAAACTATAGAGTTTTTGAACACTAACGAATGTGATTTTCTGAAAAATAAACAAAACGTAAAGTTTGCATGGTCACGAAGCAATCCTACAAAACACTTCATTTTGGTATTTTCGAGGTCAAATGGCACTATAAACGTGTTATAGAAAACAACAACCATAGAACGAATGTGAATTGGTAATGGTTAACTCTTTTACAACTCGTGAGACTTTTCAAAAGAGAGAATGAGTGAATCGATGAAAGAGCACTTCCACTTTATAGTGGGATAAACTATAGAGTTTTTGAACACTAACGAATGTGATTTTCTGAAGAAAAAAAAAAAAAGTTTGCTTGGTCACGAAGTAATCCTATAGAACACTGCATTTTGGTATATTCGTGGTCAAATGGCACTATACACATGTTATAGAAAACAACAACCATAGAACGAATGTGAGTTGGTAATCGTTAACTCTTTTGCAACTCGTTAGACTTTTCAAAAAGAGAGATTGAGTGAATCGATGAAAGTGCACTTCCACATTACAGTGGGATAAACTATAGAGTTTTTGAACACTAACGAATGTGATTTTCGAAAAAATAAAAAAAAACGTAAAGTTTGTTTGGTGACCAAGCAAACCTACAAAAAACTTCATTTTGGTATTTTCGAGGTTAAATGGCACTATAAACGTGTTATAGAAAACATTAACCATAGAACAAATGTGAGTTGGAAATGGTTAACTCTTTTGCAATTCGTGAGACTTTTTAAAAAGAGAGAATGAGTGAATCGATGAAAGTGCACTTCCACATTACAGTGGGATAAACTATAGAGTTTTTGAACACTAACGAATGTGATTTTCTGAAAAATAAAAAAAAACGTAAAGTTTGCTTGGTCACGAAGCAATCGTACAAAACAATTCGTTTTGGTATTTTCGAAGTCAAATGGCACTATAAACGTGTTATAGAAAACAACAACCATAGAACGAATGTGAGTTGGTAATGGTTAACTATTTTTCAACTCGTGAGACTTTTCAAAAAGAGAGAATGAGTGAATCGATGAAAGTGCACTTCCACATTACAGTGGGATAAACTATAGAGTTTTTGAACACTAACGAATGTGATTTTCAAAAAAAAAAAAAAAAAAACGTAAAGTTTGCTTGGTCACCAAGCAAACCTACAAAAAACTTCATTTTGTTATTTTCGAGGTTAAATGGCACTATAAACGTGTTATAGAAAACAACAACCATAGAACGAATGTGAATTGGTAATGGTTAACTCTTTTGCAACTCGTGAGACTTTTCAAAAGAGAGAATGAGTGAATCGATGAAAGAGCACTTCCACATTACAGTGGGATAAACTATAGAGTTTTTGAACACTAACGAATGTGATTTTCTGAAAAATAAATAAAACGTAAAGTTTGCATGGTCACGAAGCAATCCTACAAAACACTTCATTTTGGAATTTTCGAGGTCAAATGGCATTATAAACATGTTATAGAAATCAACAACCATAGAACGAATGTGAGTTGGTAATGGTTAACTCTTTTGCAACTCGTGAGACTTTTCAAAAGAGAGAATGAGTGAATCGATGAAAGAGCACTTCCACATTACAGTGGGATAAACTATAGAGTTTTTGAACACTAACGAATGTGATTTTCAAAAAAATAAAAAAAAACGTAAAGTTTGCTTGGTCACCAAGCAAACCTACAAAAAACTTCATTTTGGTATTTTCGTGGTTAAATGGCACTATAAACGTGTTATAGAAAACATTAACCATAGAACAAATGTGAGTTGGAAATGGTTAACTCTTTTGCAATTCGTGAGACTTTTTAAAAAGAGAGAATGAGTGAATCGATGAAAGTGCACTTCCACATTACAGTGGGATAAACTATAGAGTTTTTGAACACTAACGAATGTGATTTTCTGAAAAATAAAAAAAAACGTAAAGTTTGCTTGGTCACGAAGCAATCGTACAAAACAATTCGTTTTGGTATTTTCGAAGTCAAATGGCACTATAAACGTGTTATAGAAAACAACAACCATAGAACGAATGTGAGTTGGTAATGGGTAACTATTTTTCAACTCGTGAGACTTTTCAAAAAGAGAGAATGAGTGAATCGATGAAAGTGCACTTCCACATTACAGTGGGATAAACTATAGAGTTTTTGAACACTAACGAATGTGATTTTCAAAAAAAAAAAAAAAAAACGTAAAGTTTGCTTGGTCACCAAGCAAACCTACAAAAAACTTCATTTTGTTATTTTCGAGGTTAAATGGCACTATAAACGTGTTATAGAAAACAACAACCATAGAACGAATGTGAATTGGTAATGGTTAACTCTTTTGCAACTCGTGAGACTTTTCAAAAGAGAGAATGAGTGAATCGATGAAAGAGCACTTCCACATTACAGTGGGATAAACTATAGAGTTTTTGAACACTAACGAATGTAATTTTCTAAAAAATAAATAAAACGTAAAGTTTTCATGGTCACGAAGCAATCCTACAAAACACTTCATTTTGGTATTTTCGAGGTCAAATGGCACTATAAACATGTTATAGAAATCAACAACCATAGAACGAATGTGAGTTGGTAATGGTTAACTCTTTTGCAACTCGTGAGACTTTTCAAAAGAGAGAATAAGTGAATCAATGAAAGAGCACTTCCACATTACAGTGGGATAAACTATAGAGTTTTTGAACACTAACGAATGTGATTTTCAAAAAAATAAAAAAAAACGTAAAGTTTGCTTGGTCACCAAGCAAACCTACAAAAAACTTCATTTTGGTATTTTCGTGGTTAAATGGCACTATAAACGTGTTATAGAAAACATTAACCATAGAACGAATGTGAGTTGGTAATGGTTAACTCTTTTGCAACTCGTGAGACTTTTCAAAAAGAGAGATTGAGTGAATCGATGAAAGTGCACTTCCACATTACAGTGGGATAAACTATATAGTTTTTGAACACTAACGAATGTGATTTTCAAAAAAATAAAAAAAAAACGTAAAGTTTGCTTGGTCACCAAGCAAACCCACAAAAAACTTCATTTTGGTATTTTCGAGGTTAAATGGCACTATAAACGTGTTATAGAAAACAACAACCATATAACGAATGTGAATTGGTAATGGTTAACTCTTTTGCAACTCGTGAGACTTTTCAAAAAGAGAGATTGAGTGAATCGATGAAAGTGCACTTCCACATTACAGTGGGATAAATTATAGAGTTTTTGAACACTAACAAATGTGATTTTCGAAAAAATAAAAAAAAAACGTAAAGTTTGCTTGGTCACCAAGCAAACCTACAAAAAACTTCATTTTGGTATTTTCGAGGTTAAATGGCACTATAAACGTGTTATAGAAAACAACAACCATAAAACGAATGTGAATTGGTAATGGTTAACTCTTTTGCAACTCGTGAGACTTTTCAAAAGAGAGAATGAGTGAATCGATGAAAGAGCACTTCCACATTACAGTGAATCGATGAAAGAGAGAATGAGTGAATCGATGAAAGAACACTTCCACATTACAGTGGGATAAACTATAGAGTTTTTGAACACTAACGAATGTAATTTTCTAAAAAATAAATAAAACGTAAAGTTTGCATGGTCACGAAGCAATCCTACAAAACACTTCATTTTGGTTTTTTCGAGGTCAAATGGCACTATAAACGTGTTATAGAAAACAACAACCATAGAACGAATGTGAGTTGGAAATGGTTAACTCTTTTGCAACTCGTGAGACTTTTTAAAAAGAGAGATTGAGTGAATCGATGAAAGTGCACTTCCACATTACAGTGGGATAAACTATAGAGTTTTTGAACACTAACGAATGTGATTTTCTGAAAAATAAAAAAAAACGTAAAGTTTGCTTGGTCACGAAGCAATTGTACAAAACACTTCGTTTTGGTATTTTCGAAGTCAAATGGCACTATAAACGTGTTATAGAAAACAACAACCATAGAACGAATGTGAGTTGGTAATGGTTAACTATTTTTCAACTCGTGAGACTTTTCAAAAAGAGAGAATGAGTGAATCGATGAAAGTGCACTTTCACATTACAGTGGGATAAACTATAGAGTTTTTGAACACTAACGAATGTGATTTTCTGAAAAATAAAAAAAACGTAACGTTTGCTTGGTCACGAAGCAGTCCTACAAAACACTTCATTTTGGTATTTTCGAGGTCAAATGGCACTATAAACGTGTTATAGAAAACAACAACCATAGAACGAATGTGAGTTGGTAATGGTTAACTTTTTTGCAACTCGTGAGACTTTTCAAAAAGAGAGATTGAGTGAATCGATGAAAGTGCACTTCCACATTACAGTGGGATAAACTATAGAGTTTTTGAACACTAACGAATCTGATTTTCTAAAAAATAAACTAAACAGAAAGTTTGCATGGTCACGAAGCAATCCAACAAAACACTTCATTTTGGTATTTTCGTGGTCAAATAGCACTATAAACGTGTTATAGAAAACAACAACCATAGAACGAATATGAATTTGTAATGGTTAACTCTTTTGCAACTCGTGAGACTTTTCAAAAGAGAGAATGAGTGAATCGATGAAAGAGCACTTCCACATTACTGTGGGATAAACTATAGTGTTTTTGATCACTAACGAATGTGATTTTCTGAAAAATAAAAAAACGTTACGTTTGCTTGGTCACGAAGCAGTCCTACAAAACACTTCATTTTGGTATTTTCGAGCTCAAATGGCACTATAAACGTGTTATAGAAAACAACAACCATAGAACGAATGTGAGTTGGGAATGGTTAACTCTTTTGCAACTCGTGAGACTTTTTAAAAAGAGAGATTGAGTGAATCGATGAAAGTGCACTTCCACATTACAGTGGGATAAACTATAGAGTTTTTGAACACTAACGAATGTGATTTTCTGAAAAATAAAAAAAACGTTACGTTTGCTTGGTCACGAAGCAGTCCTACAAAACACTTCATTTTTGTATTTTCGAGCTCAAATGGCACTATAAACGTGTTATAGAAAACAACAACCATAGAACGAATGTGAGTTGGGAATGGTTAACTCTTTTGCAACTCGTGAGACTTTTCAAAAAGAGAGATTGAGTGAATCGATGAAAGTGCACTTCCACATTACAGTGGGATAAACTATAGAGTTTTTGAACACTAACGAATGTCATTTTCTGAAAAATAAACAAAACGTAAAGTTTGCTTGGTCACCAAGAAAACCTACATAAAACTTCATTTTTGTATTTTCGAGGTTAAATGGAACTATAAACATGTTATAGAAAACAACAAACATAGAACGAATGTGAATTGGTAATGGTTAACTCTTTTACAACTCGTGAGACTTTTGAAAAAGAGAGATTGAGTGAATCGATGAAAGTGAACTTCCACATTAAAGTGGGATAAACTATAGAGTTTTTGAACACTAACGAATGTGATTTTCTGAAAAATAAACAAAACGTAAAGTTTGCATGGTCACGAAGCAATCCTACAAAACACTTCATTTTGGTATTTTCGAGGTCAAATGGCACTATAAACATGTTATAGAAAACAACAAACATAGAACGAATGTGAGTTGGTAATGGTTAACTCTTTTGCAACTCGTGAGACTTTTCAAAAAGAGAGAATGAGTGAATCGATGAAAGTGCACTTCCACATTACAGTGGGATAAACTATAGAGTTTTTGAACACTAACGAATGTCATTTTCTGAAAAATAAACATAAAGTAAAGAGCACTTGGCCACCAAGAAAACCTACATAAAACTTCATTTTGGTATTTTCGTGGTTAAATGACACTATAAACGTGTTATAGGAAAGAACAACTATAGAACGAATGTGAGTTAGTAATGGTTAACTCTTTTGCAACTCGTGAGACTTTTCAAAAAGAGAGAATGAGTGAATCGATGAAAGTGCACTTCCACATTACAGTGGGATAAACTATAGAGTTTTTGAACACTAACGAATGTGATTTTCTGAAAAATAAAAAAACGTAAAGTTTGCATGGTCTCGAAGCAATCCTACAAAACACTTCATTTTGGTATTTTCGAGGTCAAATAGCACTATAAACGTGTTATAGAAAACAACAATCATAGAACGAATATGAATTGGTAATGGTTAACTCTTTTGCAACTCGTGAGACTTTTCAAAAGAGAGAATGAGTGAATCGATGAAAGAGCACTTCCACATTACAGTGGGACAAACCATAGAGTTTTTGAACACTAACGAATGTGATTTTCTGAAAAATAAAAAAAACGTAACGTTTGCTTGGTCACGAAGCAGTCCTACAAAACACTTCATTTTGGTATTTTCGAGGTCAAATGGCACTATAAACGTGTTATAGAAAACAACAACCATAGAACGAATGTGAGTTGGTAATGGTTAACTTTTTTGCAACTCGTGAGACTTTTCAAAAAGAGAGATTGAGTGAATCGATGAAAGTGCACTTCCACATTACAGTGGGATAAACTATAGAGTTTTTGAACACTAACGAATCTGATTTTCTAAAAAATAAACAAAACGTAAAGTTTGCATGGTCACGAAGCAATCCAACAAAACACTTCATTTTGGTATTTTCGTGGTCAAATAGCACTATAAACGTGTTATAGAAAACAACAACCATAGAACGAATATGAATTTGTAATGGTTAACTCTTTTGCAACTCGTGAGACTTTTCAAAAGAGAGAATGAGTGAATCGATGAAAGAGCACTTCCACATTACTGTGGGATAAACTATAGTGTTTTTGATCACTAACGAATGTGATTTTCTGAAAAATAAAAAAACGTTACGTTTGCTTGGTCACGAAGCAGTCCTACAAAACACTTCATTTTGGTATTTTCGAGCTCAAATGGCACTATAAACGTGTTATAGAAAACAACAACCATAGAACGAATGTGAGTTGGGAATGGTTAACTCTTTTGCAACTCGTGAGACTTTTCAAAAAGAGAGATTGAGTGAATCGATGAAAGTGCACTTCCACATTACAGTGGGATAAACTATAGAGTTTTTGAACACTAACGAATGTGATTTTCTGAAAAATAAAAAAACGTTACGTTTGCTTGGTCACGAAGCAGTCCTACAAAACACTTCATTTTTGTATTTTCGAGCTCAAATGGCACTATAAACGTGTTATAGAAAACAACAACCATAGAACGAATGTGAGTTGGGAATGGTTAACTCTTTTGCAACTCGTGAGACTTTTCAAAAAGAGAGATTGAGTGAATCGATGAAAGTGCACTTCCACATTACAGTGGGATAAACTATAGAGTTTTTGAACACTAACGAATGTCATTTTCTGAAAAATAAACAAAACGTAAAGTTTGCTTGGTCACCAAGAAAACCTACATAAAACTTCATTTTGGTATTTTCGAGGTTAAATGGCACTATAAACATGTTATAGAAAACGACAACCATAGAACGAATGTGAGTTGGTAATGGTTAACTCTTTTGCAACTCGTGAGACTTTTTAAAAAGAGAGAATGAGTGAATCGATGAAAGTGCACTTCCACATTACAGTGGGATAAACTATAGAGTTTTTGAACACTAACGAATGTGATTTTCTGAAAAATAAAAAAAACGTAAAGTTTGCTTGGTCACGAAGTAATCCTACAGAACACTTCATTTTTGTATTTTCGAAGTCAAATGGCACTATAAACGTGTTATAGAAAACAACAACCATAGAACGAATGTGAGTTGGTAATGGTTAACTCTTTTGCAACTCGTGAGACTTTTTAAAAACAGAGAATGAGTGAATCGATGAAAGTGCACTTCCACATTACAGTGGGATAAACTATAGAGTTTTTGAACACTAACGAATGTGATTTTCTGAAAAATAAAAAAAACGTAAAGTTTGCTTGGTCACGAAGTAATCCTACAGAACACTTCATTTTTGTATTTTCGAAGTCAAATGGCACTATAAACGTGTTATAGAAAACAACAACCATAGAACGAATGTGAGTTGGTAATGGTTAACTCTTTTGCAACTCGTGAGAGTTTTTAAAAACAGAGAATGAGTGAATCGATGAAAGTGCACTTCCACATTACAGTGGGATAAACTATAGAGTTTTTGAACACTAACGAATGTCATTTTCTGAAAAATAAACATAAAGTAAAGTTCACTTGGTCATCAAGAAAACCTACATAAAACTTCATTTTGGTATTTTCGTGGTTAAATGGCACTATAAACGTGTTATAGGAAAGAACAACCATAGAACGAATGTGAGTTAGTAATAGTTAACTCTTTTGCAACTCGTGAGACTTTTCAAAAAGAGAGAATGAGTGAATCGATGAAAGTGCACTTCCACATTACAGTGGGATAAACTATAGAGTTTTTGAACACTAACGAATGTGATTTTCTGAAAAATAAACAAAACGTAAAGTTTGCATGGTCTCGAAGCAATCCTACAAAACACTTCATTTTGGTATTTTCGAGGTCAAATAGCACTATAAACGTGTTATAGAAAACAACAACCATAGAACGAATGTGATTTGGTAATGGTTAACTCTTTTGCAACTCGTGAGACTTTTCAAAAAGAGAGATTGAGTGAATCGATGAAAGTGCACTTCCACATTATAGTGGGATAAACTATAGAGTTTTTGAACACTAACGAATGTGATTTTCGAAAAAATAAAAAAAACGTAAAGTTTGCTTGGTCACCATGCAAACCTACAAAACACTTCATTTTGGTATTTTCGAGGTCAAATGGCACTATAAACATGTTATAGAAAACAACAAACATAGAACGAATATGAATTGGTAATGGTTAACTCTTTTACAACTCGTGAGACTTTTGAAAAAGAGAGATTGAGTGAATCGATGAAAGTGAACTTCCACATTAAAGTGGGATAAACTATAGAGTTTTTGAACACTAACGAATGTGATTTTCTGAAAAATAAACAAAACGTAAAGTTTGCATGGTCACGAAGCAATCCTACAGAACACTTCATTTTTGTATTTTCGAAGTCAAATGGCACTATAAACGTGTTATAGAAAACAACAACCATAGAACGAATGTGAGTTGGTAATGGTTAACTCTTTTGCAACTCGTGAGACTTTTTAAAAACAGAGAATGAGTGAATCGATGAAAGTGCACTTCCACATTACAGTGGGATAAACTATAGAGTTTTTGAACACTAACGAATGTGATTTTCTGAAAAATAAAAAAAACGTAAAGTTTGCTTGGTCACGAAGTAATCCTACAGAACACTTCATTTTTGTATTTTCGAAGTCAAATGGCACTATAAACGTGTTATAGAAAACAACAACCATAGAACGAATGTGAGTTGGTAATGGTTAACTCTTTTGCAACTCGTGAGAGTTTTTAAAAACAGAGAATGAGTGAATCGATGAAAGTGCACTTCCACATTACAGTGGGATAAACTATAGAGTTTTTGAACACTAACGAATGTCATTTTCTGAAAAATAAACATAAAGTAAAGTTCACTTGGTCATCAAGAAAACCTACATAAAACTTCATTTTGGTATTTTCGTGGTTAAATGGCACTATAAACGTGTTATAGGAAAGAACAACCATAGAACGAATGTGAGTTAGTAATAGTTAACTCTTTTGCAACTCGTGAGACTTTTCAAAAAGAGAGAATGAGTGAATCGATGAAAGTGCACTTCCACATTACAGTGGGATAAACTATAGAGTTTTTGAACACTAACGAATGTGATTTTCTGAAAAATAAACAAAACGTAAAGTTTGCATGGTCTCGAAGCAATCCTACAAAACACTTCATTTTGGTATTTTCGAGGTCAAATAGCACTATAAACGTGTTATAGAAAACAACAACCATAGAACGAATGTGATTTGGTAATGGTTAACTCTTTTGCAACTCGTGAGACTTTTCAAAAAGAGAGATTGAGTGAATCGATGAAAGTGTACTTCCACATTATAGTGGGATAAACTATAGAGTTTTTGAACACTAACGAATGTGATTTTCGAAAAAATAAAAAAAACGTAAAGTTTGCTTGGTCACCAAGCAAACCTACAAAACACTTCATTTTGGTATTTTCGAGGTCAAATGGCACTATAAACATGTTATAGAAAACAACAAACATAGAACGAATATGAATTGGTAATGGTTAACTCTTTTACAACTCGTGAGACTTTTGAAAAAGAGAGATTGAGTGAATCGATGAAAGTGAACTTCCACATTAAAGTGGGATAAACTATAGAGTTTTTGAACACTAACGAATGTGATTTTCTGAAAAATAAACAAAACGTAAAGTTTGCATGGTCACGAAGCAATCCTACAAAACACTTCATTTTGGTATTTTCGAGGTCAAATGGCACTATAAACATGTTATAGAAAACAACAAACATAGAACGAATGTGAGTTGGTAATGGTTAACTCTTTTGCAACTCGTGAGACTTTTCAAAAAGAGAGAATGAGTGACTCGATGAAAGTGCACTTCCACATTACAGTGGGATAAACTATAGAGTTTTTGAACACTAACGAATGTCATTTTCTGAAAAATAAACATAAAGTAAAGTTCACTTGGCCACCAAGAAAACCTACATAAAACTTCATTTTGGTATTTTCGTGGTTAAATGGCACTATAAACGTGTTATAGGAAAGAACAACTATAGAACGAATGTGAGTTAGTAATGGTTAACTCTTTTGCAACTCGTGAGACTTTTCAAAAAGAGAGAATGAGTGAATCGATGAAAGTGCACTTCCACATTACAGTGGGACAAACCATAGAGTTTTTGAACACTAACGAATGTGATTTTCTGAAAAATAAAAAAAACGTAACGTTTGCTTTGTCACGAAGCAGTCCTACAAAACACTTCATTTTGGTATTTTCGAGGTCAAATGGCACTATAAACGTGTTATAGAAAACAACAACCATATAACGAATGTGAGTTGGTAATGGTTAACTTTTTTGCAACTCGTGAGACTTTTCAAAAAGAGAGATTGAGTGAATCGATGAAAGTGCACTTCCACATTACAGTGGGATAAACTATAGAGTTTTTGAACACTAACGAATCTGATTTTCTAAAAAATAAACTAAACGTAAAGTTTGCATGGTCACGAAGCAATCCAACAAAACACTTCATTTTGGTATTTTCGTGGTCAAATAGCACTATAAACGTGTTATAGAAAACAACAACCATAGAACGAATATGAATTTGTAATGGTTAACTCTTTTGCAACTCGTGAGACTTTTCAAAAGAGAGAATGAGTGAATCGATGAAAGAGCACTTCCACATTACTGTGGGATAAACTATAGTGTTTTTGATCACTAACGAATGTGATTTTCTGAAAAATAAAAAAACGTTACGTTTGCTTGGTCACGAAGCAGTCCTACAAAACACTTCATTTTGGTATTTTCGTGGTTAAATGGCACTATAAACGTGTTATAGGAAAGAACAACCATAGAACGAATGTGAGTTAGTAATAGTTAACTCTTTTGCAACTCGTGAGACTTTTCAAAAAGAGAGAATGAGTGAATCGATGAAAGTGCACTTCCACATTACAGTGGGATAAACTATAGAGTTTTTGAACACTAACGAATGTGATTTTCTGAAAAATAAACAAAACGTAAAGTTTGCACGGTCTCGAAGCAATCCTACAAAACACTTCATTTTGGTATTTTCGAGGTCAAATGGCACTATAAACGTGTTATAGAAAACAACAACCATAGAACGAATGTGATTTGGTAATGGTTAACTCTTTTGCAACTCGTGAGACTTTTCAAAAAGAGAGATTGAGTGAATCGATGAAAGTGCACTTCCACATTATAGTGGGATAAACTATAGAGTTTTTGAACACTAACGAATGTGATTTTCGAAAAAATAAAAAAAACGTAAAGTTTGCTTGGTCACCAAGCAAACCTACAAAACACTTCATTTTGGTATTTTCGAGGTCAAATGGCACTATAAACATGTTATAGAAAACAACAAACATAGAACGAATATGAATTGGTAATGGTTAACTCTTTTACAACTCGTGAGACTTTTGAAAAAGAGAGATTGAGTGAATCGATGAAAGTGAACTTCCACATTAAAGTGGGATAAACTATAGAGTTTTTGAACACTAACGAATGTGATTTTCTGAAAAATAAACAAAACGTAAAGTTTGCATGGTCACGAAGCAATCCTACAAAACACTTCATTTTGGTATTTTCGAGGTCAAATGGCACTATAAACATGTTATAGAAAACAACAAACATAGAACGAATGTGAGTTGGTAATGGTTAACTCTTTTGCAACTCGTGAGACTTTTCAAAAAGGGAGAATGAGTGACTCGATGAAAGTGCACTTCCACATTACAGTGGGATAAACTATAGAGTTTTTGAACACTAACGAATGTCATTTTCTGAAAAATAAACATAAAGTAAAGTTCACTTGGCCACCAAGAAAACGTACATAAAACTTCATTTTGGTATTTTCGTGGTTAAATGGCACTATAAACGTGTTATAGGAAAGAACAACTATAGAACGAATGTGAGTTAGTAATGGTTAACTCTTTTGCAACTCGTGAGACTTTTCAAAAAGAGAGAATGAGTGAATCGATGAAAGTGCACTTCCACATTACAGTGGGACAAACCATAGAGTTTTTGAACACTAACGAATGTGATTTTCTGAAAAATAAAAAAAACGTAACGTTTGCTTTGTCACGAAGCAGTCCTACAAAACACTTCATTTTGGTATTTTCGAGGTCAAATGGCACTATAAACGTGTTATAGAAAACAACAACCATATAACGAATGTGAGTTGGTAATGGTTAACTTTTTTGCAACTCGTGAGACTTTTCAAAAAGAGAGATTGAGTGAATCGATGAAAGTGCACTTCCACATTACAGTGGGATAAACTATAGAGTTTTTGAATACTAACGAATCTGATTTTCTAAAAAATAAACTAAACGTAAAGTTTGCATGGTCACGAAGCAATCCAACAAAACACTTCATTTTGGTATTTTCGTGGTCAAATAGCACTATAAACGTGTTATAGAAAACAACAACCATAGAACGAATATGAATTTGTAATGGTTAACTCTTTTGCAACTCGTGAGACTTTTCAAAAGAGAGAATGAGTGAATCGATGAAAGAGCACTTCCACATTACTGTGGGATAAACTATAGTGTTTTTGATCACTAACGAATGTGATTTTCTGAAAAATAAAAAAACGTTACGTTTGCTTGGTCACGAAGCAGTCCTACAAAACACTTCATTTTGGTATTTTCGAGCTCAAATGGCACTATAAACGTGTTATAGAAAACAACAACCATAGAACGAATGTGAGTTGGGAATGGTTAACTCTTTTGCAACTCGTGAGACTTTTCAAAAAGAGAGATTGAGTGAATCGATGAAAGTGCACTTCCACATTATAGTGGGATAAACTATAGAGTTTTTGAACACTAACGAATGTGATTTTCTGAAAAATAAAAAAAACGTTACGTTTGCTTGGTCACGAAGCAGTCCTACAAAACACTTCATTTTTGTATTTTCTAGCTCAAATGGCACTATAAACGTGTTATAGAAAACAACAACCATAGAACGAATGAGAGTTGGGAATGGTTAACTCTTTTGCAACTCGTGAGACTTTTCAAAAAGAGAGATTGAGTGAATCGATGAAAGTGCACTTCCACATTACAGTGGGATAAACTATAGAGTTTTTGAACACTAACGAATGTCATTTTCTGAAAAATAAACTAAACGTAAAGTTTGCTTGGTCACCAAGAAAACCTACATAAAACTTCATTTTGGTATTTTCGAGGTTAAATGGCACTATAAACATGTTATAGAAAACGACAACCATAGAACGAATGTGAGTTGGTAATGGTTAACTCTTTTGCAACTCGTGAGACTTTTTAAAAAGAGAGAATGAGTGAATCGATGAAAGTGCACTTCCACATTACAGTGGGATAAACTATAGAGTTTTTGAACACTAACGAATGTGATTTTCTGAAAAATATAAAAAACGTAAAGTTTGCTTGGTCACGAAGTAATCCTACAGAACACTTCATTTTTGTATTTTCGAAGTCAAATGGCACTATAAACGTGTTATAGAAAACAACAACCATAGAACGAATGTGAGTTGGTAATGGTTAACTCTTTTGCAACTCGTGAGACTTTTCAAAAAGAGAGGTTGAGTGAATCGATGAAAGTGGACTTCCACATTACAGTGGGATAAACTATAGATTTTTTAACACTAACGAGTGTGATTTTCGAAAAAAAAAAAAAAAACGTAAAGTTTGCTTGGTGACCATAGAACGTGTTATAGAAAACAACAACCATAGAACGAATGTGAATTGGTAATGGTTAACTCTTTTGCAACTCGTGAGACTTTTCAAAAAGAGAGATTGAGTGAATCAATGAAAGTGCACTTCCACATGACAGTGGGATAAACTATAGAGTTTTTGAACACTAACGAATGTGATTTTCTAAAAAATAAAAAAAAACGTAAAGTTTGCTTGGTCACGAAGCAATCGTACAAAACACTTCATTTTGGTGTTTTCGAAGTCAAATGGCACTATAAACGTGTTATAGAAAACAACAACCATAGAACGAATGTGAGTTAGTAATGGTTAACTCTTTTGCAACACGTGAGACTTTTCAAAAAGAGAGAATGAGTGAATCGATGAAAGTGCACTTCCACATTACAGTGGGATAAACTATAGAGTTTTTGAACACTAACGAATGTGATTTTCTGAAAAATAAACAAAACGTAAAGTTTGCATGGTCACGAAGCAATCCTACAAAACACTTCATTTTGGTATTTTCGAGGTCAAATGGCATTATAAACGTGTTATAGAAAACAACAACCATAGAACGAATGTGAATTGGTAATGGTTAACTCTTTTACAACTCGTGAGACTTTTCAAAAGAGAGAATGAGTGAATCGATGAAAGAGCACTTCCACATTACAGTGGGATAAACTATAAAGTTTTTGAACACTAACGAATGTGATTTTCTGAAAAAAAAAAAAAAAGTTTGCTTGGTCACGAAGTAATCCTATAGAACACTGCATTTTGGTATATTCGAGGTCAAATGGCACTATACACATGTTATAGAAAACAACAACCATAGAACGAATGTGAGTTGGTAATCGTTAACTCTTTTGCAACTCGTTAGACTTTTCAAAAAGAGAGATTGAGTGAATCGATGAAAGTGCACTTCCACATTACAGTGGGATAAACTATAGAGTTTTTGAACACTAACGAATGTGATTTTCGAAAAAATAAAAAAAAACGTAAAGTTTGTTTGGTGACCAAGCAAACCTACAAAAAACTTCATTTTGGTATTTTCGAGGTTAAATGACACTATAAACGTGTTATAGAAAACAACAACCATAGAACGAATGTGAATTGGTAATGGTTAACTCTTTTGCAACTCGTGAGACTTTTCAAAAAGAGAGATTGAGTGAATCAATGAAAGTGCACTTCCACATTACAGTGGGATAAACTATAAAGTTTTTGAACACTAACGAATGTGATTTTCTGAAAAATAAAAAAAAATGTAAAGTTTGCTTGGTCACGAAGCAATCGTACAAAACACTTCATTTTGGTGTTTTCGAAGTCAAATGGCACTATAAACGTGTTATAGAAACCAACAACCATAGAATGAATGTGAGTTAGTAATGGTTAACTCTTTTGCAACACGTGAGACTTTTCAAAAAGAGAGATTGAGTGAATCGATGAAAGTGCACTTCTACATTACAGTGGGATAAACTATAGAGTTTTTGAACACTAACGAATGTGATTTTCTGAAAAATAAACAAAACGTAAAGTTTGCATGGTCACGAAGCAATCCTACAAAACACTTCATTTTGGTATTTTCGAGGTCAAATGGCACTATAAACGTGTTATAGAAAACAACAACCATAGAACGAATGTGAATTGGTAATGGTTAACTATTTTACAACTCGTGAGACTTTTCAAAAGAGAGAATGAGTGAATCGATGAAAGAGCACTTCCACATTACAGTGGGATAAACTATAGAGTTTTTGAACACTAACGAATGTGATTTTCTGAAAAATAAAAAAAACATAAAGTTTGCTTGGTCACGAAGTAATCCTATAGAACACTTCATTTTGGTATATTCGAGGTCAAATGGCACTATACACATGTTATAGAAAACAACAACCATAGAACGAATGTGAGTTGGTAATCGTTAACTCTTTTGCAACTCGTGAGACTTTTCAAAAAGAGAGAATGAGTGAATCGATGAAAGAGCACTTTCACATTACAGTGGGATAAACTATAGAGTTTTTGAACACTAACAAATGTGATTTTCGGAAAAATAAAAAAAACGTAAAGTTTGCTTGGTCACGAAGCAGTCCTACAAAACACTTCATTTTGGTATTTTCGAGGTAAAATGGCACTATAAACATGTTATTGAAAACAACAACCATAGATCGAATGTGAGTTGGTAATGGTTAACTCTTTTGCAACTCGTTAGACTTTTCAAAAAGAGAGCATGAGTGAATCGATGAAAGTGCACTTCCACATTACAGTGGGATAAACTATAGAGTTTTTGAACACTAACGAATGTCATTTTCTGAAAAATAAACAAAACGTAAAGTTTGCTTGGTCACCAAGAAAACCTACATAAAACTTCATTTTGGTATTTTCGAGGTTAAATGGCACTATAAACATGTTATAGAAAACGACAACCATAGAACGAATGTAAGTTGGTAATGGTTAACTCTTTTGCAACTCATGAGACTTTTTAAAAAGAGAGAATGAGTGAATCGATGAAAGTGCACTTCCACATTACACTGGGATAAACTATAGTGTTTTTGAACACTAACGAATGTGATTTTCTGAAAAAAAAAAAAACGTAAAGTTTGCTTGGTCACGAAGCAATCGTACAAAACACTTCATTTTGGTATTTTCGAAGTGAAATGGCACTATAAACGTGTTATAGAAAACAACAACCATAGAACGAATGTGAGTTGGTAATGGTTAACTCTTTTGCAACTCGTGAGACTTTTCAAAAAGAGAGATTGAGTGAATCGATGAAAGTGCACTTCCACATTACAGTGGGATAAACTATAGAGTTTTTGAACACTAACGAATGTGATTTTCGAAAAAATAAAAAAAACGTAAAGTTTGCTTGGTCACCAAGCAAACCTTCAAAATACTTCATTTTGGTATTTTCGAGGTCAAATGGCACTATAAACATGTTATAGAAAACAACAAACATAGAACGAATGTGAATTGGTAATGGTTAACTCTTTTACAACTCGTGAGACTTTTCAAAAAGAGAGATTGAGTGAATCGATGAAAGTGAACTTCCACATTAAAGTGGGATAAACTATAGAGTTTTTGAACACTAACGAATGTGATTTTCTGAAAAATAAAGAAAACGTAAAGTTTGCATGGTCACGAAGCAATCCTACAAAACACTTCATTTTGGTATTTTCGAGGTCAAATGGCACTATAAACATGTTATAGAAAACAACAAACATAGAACGAATGTGAGTTGGTAATGGTTAACTCTTTTGCAACTCGTGAGACTTTTCAAAAAGAGAGAATGAGTGAATCGATGAAAGTGCACTTCCACATTACAGTGGGATAAACTATAGAGTTTTTGAACACTAACGAATGTCATTTTCTGAAAAATAAACATAAAGTAAAGTTCACTTGGTCACCAAGAAAACCTACATAAAACTTCATTTTGGTATTTTCGAGGTTAAATGGCACTATAAACGTGTTATAGGAAAGAACAACCATAGAACGAATGTGAGTTAGTAATGGTTAACTCTTTTGCAACTCGTGAGACTTTTCAAAAAGAGAGAATGAGTGAATCGATGAAAGTGCACTTCCACATTACAGTGGGATAAACTATAGAGTTTTTGAACACTAACGAATGTCATTTTTTGAAAACTAAACAAAACGTAAAGTTTGCTTGGTCACCAAGAAAACCTACATAAAACTTCATTTTGGTATTTTCGAGGTTAAATGGCACTATAAACATGTTATAGAAAACGACAACCATAGAACGAATGTGAGTTGGTAATGGTTAACTCTTTTGCAACTCGTGAGACTTTTTAAAAAGAGAGAATGAGTGAATCGATGAAAGTGCACTTCCACATTACAGTGGGATAAACTATAGAGTTTTTGAACACTAACGAATGTGATTTTCTGAAAAATAAAAAAAACGTAAAGTTTGCTTGGTCACGAAGTAATCCTACAGAACACTTCATTTTTGTATTTTCGAAGTCAAATGGCACTATAAACGTGTTATAGAAAACAACAACCATAGAACGAATGTGAGTTGGTAATGGTTAACTCTTTTGCAACTCGTGAGACTTTTCAAAAAGAGAGCATGAGTGAATCGATGAAAGTGCACTTCCACATTACGGTGGGATAAACTATAGAGTTTTTGAACACTAACGAATGTCATTTTCTGAAAAATAAACAAAACGTAAAGTTTGCTTGGTCACCAAGAAAACCTACATAAAACTTCATTTTGGTATTTTCGAGGTTAAATGGCACTATAAACATGTTATAGAAAACGACAACCATAGAACGAATGTGAGTTGGTAATGGTTAACTCTTTTGCAACTCATGAGACTTTTTAAAAAGAGAGAATCAGTGAATCGATGAAAGTGCACTTCCACATTACAGTGGGATAAACTATAGAGTTTTTGAACACTAACGAATGTGATTTTCTGAAAAATAAAAAAAACGTGAAGTTTGCTTGGTCACGAAGTAATCCTACAGAACACTTCATTTTTGTATTTTCGAAGTCAAATGGCACTATAAACATGTTATAGAAAACGACAACCATAGAACGAATGTGAGTTGGTAATGGTTAACTCTTTTGCAACTCGTGAGACTTTTCAAAAAGAGACAATGAGTGAATCGATGAAACTGCACTCCCACATTACAGTGGGATAAACTATAGAGTTTTTGAACACTAACGAATGGGATTTTCTGAAAAATAAAAAAAACGTAAAGTTTGCTTGGTCACGAAGCAATCGTACAAAACACTTCATTTTGGTGTTTTCGAAGTCAAATGGCACTATAAACGTGTTATAGAAAACAACAACCATAGAACGAATGTGAGTTGGTAATGGTTAACTCTTTTGCAACTCGTGAGACTTTTCAAAAAGAGAGCATGAGTGAATCGATGAAAGTGCACTTCCACATTACGGTGGGATAAACTATAGAGTTTTTGAACACTAACGAATGTCATTTTCTGAAAAATAAACAAAACGTAAAGTTTGCTTGGTCACCAAGAAAACCTACATAAAACTTCATTTTGGTATTTTCGAGGTTAAATGGCACTATAAACATGTTATAGAAAACGACAACCATAGAACGAATGTGAGTTGGTAATGGTTAACTCTTTTGCAACTCGTGAGACTTTTCAAAAAGAGAGAATGAGTGAATCGATGAAAGTGCACTTCCACATTACAGTGGGATAAACTATAGAGTTTTTGAACACTAACGAATATCATTTTTTGAAAAATAAACAAAACGTAAAGTTTGCTTGGTCACCAAGAAAACCTACATAAAACTTCATTTTGGTATTTTCGAGGTTAAATGGCACTATAAACGTGTTATAGAAAACAACAACCATAGAACGAATGTGAGTTGGTAATGGTTAACTCTTTTGCAACTCGTGAGACTTTTCAAAAAGAGACAATGAGTGAATCGATGAAACTGCACTCCCACATTACAGTGGGATAAACTATAGAGTTTTTGAACACTAACGAATGGGATTTTCTGAAAAATAAAAAAAACGTAAAGTTTGCTTGGTCACGAAGCAATCGTACAAAACACTTCATTTTGGTGTTTTCGAAGTCAAATGGCACTATAAACGTGTTATAGAAAACAACAACCATAGAACGAATGTGAGTTAGTAATGGTTAATGTTGGGATATGAATCCTAGAACAAGTCCTAAATGATGAATAAAAGATGAAGTTTTGATAAAGCCAAAAGTAGTATGAATATTTTCTAAGTATTGACTGATCTAGTCTAGTTAAGTTGAAGTCATCTTGTACAGATCAGTAGAATTCAAAAGACAAGTACTAGTTTTAAAAGACAAATATTATTGAAAGACAAGTACGATTTATAAGTACTTCATATGTGTTATTTGTATATGTTAAGTTTGTTACTGAGCTATTTAAATGTTGTATAGAGCTCATGATGTTCTTTATATGTAATAGATTAGTTTTATTGTATAGTTTATAAGTTGACTAAGCTTGTATTATAAAAGCTTAAAGTAATGTAATAGTCTTGATAGGTTTAGTATAGTCTACTGTTTAAACAAGGAAGACCAGACAAGAAGAGTTGAAGTCTACTACTCAAGACAGAAGGAATACAAGACAAGACAAGTACATACAAGTCTACTCAAGACAAGTCAAAATGAAGTTAGTCAGTTAGAAACGCGTGAAAAGAAGAAGATATAGAAGTTAGTTATGGAATAACTAATACACAACAAGAGACGCGTATATGGATATAAGAAGATTTAGTTGAAGGTAGTTATCAAGAAAAGTTGGTTACAACTGATTAGTTCTTGATTTCAAAAGTTTATAAATACTTCATGATGGTAATCATTTGAAGAACTGATACGCTGAAAATCTACATACTCAAAGTAAAGATATATTCGAAGTTTACTCTCAGAGTTGATTGAAGTTCAGATAGAAGCCAGAAGACAATTGAAGAATCAAGAAGGCTACTACTGAAGATCAGAGAAGTTTTAGTTTTTTGTTTTGTTATTTTCAAGGTGCTAGATACTTGTAAAATTTCTAGTTAGATCGTAGACATATCTGGAGGTATAGTCTGTTGAAGATCTAAGTCTTCTTCTTGAGACTTTAAAGACAGGAACATACACTTGTACTCGATCGGAAGAGTTTAGTGGAAACATCACAACTGGGTTTGTGAGAGTGGATGTAGACAAGTTGTCGAACCACTATAAATCTCGTGTTTGATTTACTTTACTGTTTTGTTTGTTGTTTAATTGATTAATTGTTTAGTTAATTGAATTACATAACTGAACTAGATTAGCTGAGTATACATAAAACAAAGTTCTCGAATTAAGTTGAGTATAAACTATAATTGGGCTCATTATTAATTTCGTATTCCGCATATTGTAATTCTGATATATCGAAAGATTTTAGAAAAGTCTATTCACCCCCCTCTAGACATTTTCTTTAGCTTCCCTCGATATTAACTCAACTTAGGGACCTACAAGTGGTATCAGAGCAGTAGTTTTTGAACTGCTGTTTCTTGATAACCGACTTAAGACTTATGGTGAAATCTTGGTCTTTGATTGTTCTTGTATACGTGTTCTTGATCAAATATTATTGTTATATCTGTTTTGTGCTCCCTGTTCTTGACTTATCTGTTATTCTTGATCATAACTCTACTTAGCACTTATTTCTTGAAATCATGTCTCTTGAGATCAGCGCTAACAAGTTACCTAAGTTCCAGGTTCAAGACTATGACTATTGGAAGCTAAGGATGGAAGCCATCTTCAGTTCCACTCACGACTTAATGATCTCAGTCATCACTGAAGGTCCAATTGTGACCATGATCCCCAATACTGCTGCCCTTGACGCAAATCAACCCGTGGGTACACTCGTCAAGAAACCAAGGTCAGAACTAACCTCAGAAGAAATGAGACAGAATAATTTGGATAGCTTGGCCAAGAATTACATCTTACACACCCTTCCTAACGAGTATCTGGGAAAAGTGTTAAAATGTAAAACTGCCAAAGAAATGTGGGATCGCCTAGCTATCATTTGTGAAGGGACATCCCTAATCAAAGAAAGCAAGCTTTCCACTGCAGTCCAAAGATTCGTATCATTTCATATGAAAGCTGGTGAAACAATAGACCAGTTGGATACTCGTTTTACCAAAATCATGAATGACTTGGAAGTCCTTGGTAAATCTTATACTCCACGTGAAATCAATCTTAGGATTCTCAAAAGCCTTGATAGTCGATGGAAAATGGTAAAAATGCTTGTTAAGAATACCCAAGATATAGACGTATGGACAGCAGAAACCATGTTTCAAACTCTAAAGGCCCATGAGTTTGATCTAGACGAAGATGAACCCATAGTAAGTAGCGACAGAGAACATGCTGTATCTAAGAACGTTGCCTTTAAGGCTAGTTCGTCTAAGGTAGACAGGTCTAAGACTAAGACTAGGTCTGCTTCTGTGAAAGACGAGTTAGATACTGATCTTAGTCTGAAGGATCAGGTAAGCCTCATGGTTAGAAAGTTTGATAGGCTGAATAAACGTTTCGGAAGATATAAGAAGTTCTATAGAGAGCATAGAGGGTCTGCTTCTAAGAACTCATCTGAGACCAGACGAGACCGAAACTCGTCCGAAAGGAGAGACGAAGTCTCGAAAGGTAACAGACAAGATAGAGAGTCTGATGGTAGGAAGATTACTCGTTCTGATAGACGTGATAAACGAAGGAACAACTCTCCTATTAAAAAGGCTACTAATGATATCTTGTGCTATAACTGTGAGAAGCCAGGTCACTACATATATGAATGTCCAGACCTGAGTACTGATGATCGAGAAGAACGCAAAGCACGAAGGGAAAGAAGATACAACCGTGGTAAGAAGGCAATGATGGCCAATGATGACTCTGAGTCTGACTCAGACGAGTTGCCATCATCCTCATCTAGCTACCCGTCTGAACCAGATCACGATGAAGCTTTCATAGTAGATGATGGTCTATGCTGCATGGCTAAAATCGACCAAGAGGTATCATCTGCTACTTCTTTTCAATCCTGTGATGAATCAGATTCTGATGAAAGTGACACTGCCAGTAGCAAAGTAGGGAGTAGTCTTCAGCACTCTACTAGTGCAGTTGAAGACGACCTCCTACTTGCCAACAAGGCATTCATTGAAGTCAGTGACGAAAACATCATTTTAAGACAAGAAATCATTGATCTTAAGGAAGCTCAGTCTAAAGTAGATCCTAATATAACAGTCCTAAATGAACGCTTGCAAGAAGAGTTGAGTCAACTCAAAGACAAGTGTGCATTGACAGACAAGTTGTATCAAGACCTACTTAAGACACATGCTACTGAGAAACATGAATTCAATGTTTTACAAAGCAAGTTCAAAAAGCTTGAAGAACGTAATAAGTTCTTAGAAACCGAGGTTGTCACTCTAGACCTTAAACTTACTGACCTGGTTAACTCATCTAAGGTTAACCTTGAATTGTCAGATAGGTATAGGGCTCCTGCTGACAAGACAGGCATAGGTGCTAAGACATCAAGCTCGTCTACTCTAGTTCCTAAGAACCCTACTATTTTCATCTCAAGCTCTTTGACTAATGATAAAGGAAAAGAACCAATGATATACGATATTGACACTCCAACTAAAGGTACTGTACCAAAACAAGCTCGAGTTAACATTCCAATTACCAAAGGAGGTAAAAAGAAAGTTAACAACAAGCCTGTTCCGTTTAAGACAAGTCAACAAAGGACTAGGAATCGTGGACGACCAAATCAGGTCAGATACGAGGATTGGTATCCCGAGGAGACTAGTAATAGACAAGTACAGACTAGACGACAAGAGTCTAGACCTCCTTTTATAAGGCAGTCTCAACTCTACTCGTCTAGACCTAGACAGGAAGGTCCAAAATATCGTACACAAGCTGTTCTATATCCTCCACCTTTGTCATATGATATCGAAGGACCAAAAGTGATATTTGGTGATAGCTCCACTGCTGTTACTAAAGGATTTGGTTACATTCGGAATGGAGACATAGAGATTCAAGATGTTTCTTATGTTGAAGGCTTGAAATACAATTTACTCTCTGTTTCACAATTTTGTGATCGTGGATACAAGGTGCAGTTCAAGAGTCGCAAATGTGAAATCATTGACAAAAGGACACACACAGTCCTACTGGTCGGCATAAGACAAGGAAGTGTGTACATAGTGAACTGGAACAGTTGTCCGAGGGACACCTGTCTACTTACTAAGAATCCTAAAGAACTTGGCTGGCTCTGGCACAGACGCCTCTGTCATCTAAACTTCAAGGTTCTTAATAAGATAGCCAGAGACTACCTTGTGGAAGGTATTCCCAATGAAGTCTACTATAAGTCACATGTATGCACATCCTGTCAGAAAGGTAAACAGGTAAAGGGTTCTTTTAAATCTATTCCATCCCTCTCAACAAGTAGAGTTCTTGAACTTCTACATATGGACTTACATGGCCTAATAACTCCTCCAACTTTGAACGGCAGAAGGTACACACTTGTTGTGGTAGACGACTATTCTAAGTTCACTTGGGTAGTCTTCTTACACAAGAAGAGTGATACACAAACATTTTTGCCTGATCTGTTGAAGAAGTTACAGGTTGAGAAGAATCAGTCAATTGTCAAGATCCGTAGTGACAAGGGTACTGAATTCATTAACTGCTATATTAAAGAATTTTGTTCTAAGCGTGGCATCCAGCACCTTACTAGTGCAACAAGGACACCACAACAAAATGGAGTAGCAGAACGAAGGAACAGAACTCTTAAGGAGGCCTGCAGGACCATGCTGACAGAGTATAATACGCCTCAGAAGTTTTGGGCAGAAGCTATCAATACTGCATGCCACTCACAAAACAGAAGTGCTATCAATAAAGCACTAGGCAAGACACCCTATGAGATATGGAAAGGTAGAAAACCCAGAGTTTCATATTTTCATATATTTGGATGTAAGTGTTTCATCCATAACAATGGGAAAAGCAAGTTGAATGCATTTGATGCTAAAGCAGACGAGGGGATATTCTTAGGATACTCCTCGACTAGCAAAGCATTTAGAGTATTCAACTACTCAACCTTTTGTGTGGAAGAAACACCACATGTGGTTTTCGAAGAATCTCAACAGGACACGTCTGCCAACAAGATCAGTGAAAAAGTTACTAAGCTAACTATCGAATCTGACAAAGATTCAGAGATATATGAATCCGTTCAAGCATACAATCCATTCATGAAAGCTCTCGAGTCAGATGACCAGAAGAAGGTAAGTGCTCAAGGTAACTCTACTAGACCAGTTGACATGCCTAAACTAGTCGACTCGTCTACTCCTATTAAATCTTCTGATGATAATGATGTTGACATGCATGATGCCGTACATGATATAGATGATATTACTATTGTTAAGAATAGAAATACATGGAAATCAGCGCATAATACTGAAAATATTATTGGTGACTCTACTGTTGGTGTGAAGACTAGACGACAACTCTTTGAGTCGCAAGAACAATCTAGTTCATCTCTGTTTTGCTGGTGTTGTTTCCTCTCATCTATCGAGCCTAAAACCATTAATGAGGCATTGGCTGATAGTAATTGGATCATTGCTATGCAAGACGAGTTGAATCAGTTTGTTCGAAACGACGTCTGGGAACTTGTCGATAGACCGAAACATCATAATGTAGTTGGCACTCGATGGATTTTCAAGAATAAGAAAGATGAGAATGATGTAGTTGTTTGTAATAAGGCTAGACTAGTCGCCCAAGGCTATTCACAAGCTGAAGGCATAGATTATGATGAAACATATGCTCCTGTTGCTAGACTAGAAGCCATTCGATTGTTCCTAGCATATGCTGCTTACATGAAATTTACTGTATATCAAATGGATGTTAAAAATGCATTTCTTAATGGTATTCTTGCGGAAGAAGTGTATGTTGAACAACCCCCAGGTTTCGAAGTCAAAGGTAACCAGGTATACAAACTAAAGAAAGCCTTATATGGACTAAAGCAAGCTCCAAGAGCCTGGTACGATACTCTTTCTCAATTTCTATTAGAAAATGGTTTTACTAAAGGCAAGGTAGATAGAACCTTGTTCAGAAGACAAGAAGGGAAAGACATTTTACTCGTCCAAATTTACGTAGATGACATAATTTTTGGGTCACCTAACAAAAAGCTGAGTGAAAGTTTCTCAACACTCATGCAAAGTAAATTTGAGATGTCTATGATGGGTGAAATGAATTACTTTCTTGGACTTCAAGTAAAACAGACCCCAGAAGGGATTTTCATAAATCAAGCAAAATATACTCGTAATCTACTAGACAAGTATGGTATTAAGACATGTAAATCTTCTGGAGTACCTATGCAACCTACTTACAGGATGGATCCAGACGAGAATGGTAAATGTACTGATCAAACTCATTACCGTGGTCTTATTGGTTCATTACTCTACTTAACTGCTAGTAGACCTGATATTGCATTTTCTGTTGGTGTATGTGCTCGTTTTCAAGCTAATCCAAAAGAGAGTCATATGGAAACCACTAAAAGGATATTGAAATATTTGAAAGGAACTATCAATCGTGGTATATGGTATCCTTCAAATGATGATTTATCTCTAAGTGGCTACTCTGATTCTGATTTTGGTGGTTGTAGAATAGATAGGAAATCTACATCTGGTTCTTGTCAATTCTTAGGCACAAAACTCATTTCATGGTTTTCGAAAAAGCAGACAAGTGTTGCTACCTCTACTACTGAAGCCGAGTACATGGCTGCTGGTAGTTGTTGTAGTCAATTATTATGGCTTATTCAACAGCTTAGAGATTATAATATTTGTGAATCAAATGTTCCTATATTCTGTGATAGTAATAGTGCTATTGCCATTACACAAAATCCTGTTCTGCACACACGTTGTAAGCATGTTGATGTGAAACACCATTTCATACGTGATCATGTAGAAAAGAAGGATATACGCATGGAAAAGATTCATACTGATTTTCAAAGAGCTGATATTTTCACAAAACCATTAGCTGAGACTCGATTTCGTGAATTATGCATTAGTCTAGGACTAATTGATCTTGATCCTACTAGTATACAACAATGTACTAACCAGACAGGTACAGTCCTAAGAAGAAAGGAGAAATAGACAAGTTACCACAAAAGGCACAGAGCACTCATCTACTCACTCAACAGACAGGTATACAAGTTCAGACAAGTTGACCAAACAACCCGATGAGGAAGCTGGTAAAGCTGAGGGTAATACTAAGGGAATAAACATTTAAGGGGGAATCCTTGATTTCTTAAAGATCCTTATGTTGACTCTTTAGTTTGGTAACAGTCATCTTGTTTGAACCTTGATCATTGACTTAAATTAATATTCATTCGAATTATTCTACTCGAATATCTGTCGTACAAAATAAGACAGGTACATAAAGTTGTTCGACGTTCAGAATAGACACGCACAGTCGAAGGAGGAACTCGACTAGTACTCATAAGACTACTCGTCTTGTGAAATTAAGTCTACTCGCCTTACGAAGATTAGATCTACTCATCTGTTCTGGATGGACTCGAACAGACAAGCTAAGTTTTCTTTGATTTAAATGGGTTATGTGTTAAGTATTTACTCGAAACAAATTAAAGATATTAAAGTAATTTGATAGTGTTAAAATTTGAAAATCCTAGAAATTGGATTTATACACCCCTAGTTAATGAGGTGTACACATTCATCTCGCGCCGAAATATGAATATGTTAGGACAGATGAGTACACTCCTCTTTCTACCAATAGGAAAGGTGGATCTCAATTTTTTACAAAATCAAAACACATTTTCGTCTCGGTTCCGTAACCGAATGCCAAAAGTCTTAACCGTTGGATCTAATCCTTCGATCTTGACCGTTGGATCAAAAATTCTGTTTTTAAACAAAACCCAACACTTGCACACGTCTTGCCTCACGTTTCATAACTCCTCTACTACTTGCTAACAGTGATTTTCTGCATAATCTACTTTCTTGTTCGTTACAAATCATTTAACATGTCTATTCGATCTATCTTTGATATCAGCACCAACATTCAGGCACCATTTGATCTAGGCAGATATATAAATGACAACAAGGTGCATGTTGAGTCATCTCTGTTTTTCGAAGGAAATCATACGGTCGGAAATGCAGAAATCTTGACCAAGTGTACCAGATGCGGTCTACGACCCTACTTGGAGGCGTTTCCTAAAGTTGTTCTGGAGGAAGAAGTTTTGGAATTCAATGCTAACGCCAGCAGAAGGGGAGATGTTATCGAATCATTTATCGGTTCAAATCGAGTGGAAATCACTCGTGAAGCTCTATTTGAACGATTGAAGTTGCCCATCGGAACGATTGATGTGGAAAAGTACGCTGAAGGACAGGAGATGAGATATTTAAGTATCTTCTGTGGGAAGAAAATGAAGTTGAAACCGGATGGCAAAGCTATTACAGCCAAGAAGGGTGAATTATTGGAAAAGTATCGCACTCTACTGGACATAGCAAGCAAGATGCTTCTATGTGCCACTGGGTCTCATGACTCAGTTACCCAAGTCAAAACAAGAATTATGGCAGCTATCTATGATGGAATTACTGAGGGTAATTGGTTCAAGTTGATAGCTGACAGGATGATGCACTTCGAGAAGAGTGTTAGGGTGGATGTTGATACTAGGAACTGGGTAGTATCTCAAGCAGTTGGATATGGTAACAAGCTGAGCATCTTACTCCCAATTTTGATGCCCAACAAGACTACGTGGAGCAAGGGAAAGCCATTTCATCCTCTGAAGTTCTATTTAAAGAAAGAAGCACTGAAGAAGCAAGCTGCTGTAAGGCCAGCTGCTCCTAGGCACGTTCAATTTGATGAATCTGAAGTGTTGCCGTACGCGGATTCAGAGAGTTCTTCACAAGTTGAGTCTGAGGAAGCAGAGTCAAGTGCAGACGACTCGGAGAAGACTCAATCAGATGAAGAGTCGCTACACGAGAAGGAGTCGAGTGACCAAGTTCCAGAGAGGTATACTCTTGTGAGAGTTGGAACTCCACCTCCACTAGAAGAGACGAGTCACCAGGTTGGTACTTCTTCACAAACCTTGTCAATTCCTTCTCTCTCTCTCTCTACTGTTCGAACCAAGGCTAGATCACATCGATCTAGGCCTCGTCCTTTATCCTCAACCTCACATGTACTGGCGGCATTACCGCTTAGAGCCAGTCATCCCCAAATCACTCCCAGACAAGATACAACTGATACTCCGATAGTTGTCATACCTGACCTAGCCACATCAAAGCCCATAGAAACCACTGCCTTTACTCCCTCTCCCTCACCAGAATATGGTGAACCCTCTAACCCATCTACTTCAGACAAGACGCCAGTTGCCACTGCAACAGCTGAGTTAGAGACCCCATCTACTCAGGACCCGTCTGCTGTTAGATTTGAATCCCTGGTATATTATCCGATGTGTCTGCGAGAAAAGAGGATTCGTGCTCGAGTTTCAAGAAATCTGCAGAAGACGCTCTCAACTCTTGACATTGACACAGCTTCTGAACAGTTTGAGAAGCTAGTCAGGATTTGCACATGGTTCGCATTGAAGAAGTCATCTACGGATGATCTTTTTGAAGTCATTCAAGGCAAGGGCGGAATCTCCAACTTTATGGATTGGGAGATGGAACAGAAAGAAAATAGTGGAGTTAAGGATCACTCCGAGCTATTTCCTCGCAAAGCCTTGGTTGATTTAGTCAAAAGGCTGCTGAATATTCCTGATGGTGTCATTGAGGATGTATTCGCATTTGATGTCGGAACTCAGACTGATCTGGTGGAAGACGAGATCAAGCCGGACGTAGCTGAGATAGTAGTTCAGACTTCAGAACAATTGGAAGAAATTGTTGAAAGTGATGAAGATGAAGTCGACTCACTCATGCTTGGTAAAGAAGATGATGAGTTCCTGGATGCTGAGATGTTTGATGAGGATGAGATCAAAACCTTTGATAATGAAGTTGTTGGAACTACCAGTTCTACTCAAGTTGTTCCAGAAAGGTTCCTGGATGAATTAAAGACGGATCTAAGAAGTGTTGTTCATACTGCCATAGACAAGTTCTTAAACTTGAAGTTGAAGGATGTGCTAGTTGAACAGAATCAGTCACTTGTTGACACATCCAGAGACTTATTTGTTGGTGAAGTCAACAAGATGGACTCCACTTTCCGGGAAGAGTTGTTTGCTCAATTTGAAGACTTTCTGAAGAAACAAGTTGATTTTTCAGAAAAGAGATCAATCTCGTGTGCTCGATCACTAGCTGAAGAGTCAAGCAAAATGGAGAGACTTTACAGAGTTAAAGTTGCTATTGCTGATGAACAGAGACGGGAAGCACAGGACCAATTGGTGCGTTCTCGGGATGTTCTACATGAGTTATCTTCACAGAATACTCTTCTTCGACAGACGGCTACTCATTTAAAAGATGACCTAGTTTCATGTACAAAGAAGTTGGAACTGGTTACTGATAGATTAGACAAGATGAGCCATGAGAAATCGCCTCAGATGCACATTGAGTCAGCTGCTGAAGCCATGAAGGAAGCTTTGAAAGAAGAAATGACTCGCTTTACTTCTCTTTTCACTCTTAAGGCAAGTGATGAAGCCAAAAAGGGGGAAGAGACAAGTTTAGTTGAAGATGAAGGTGTGAAGTCTGCTAGTGCTGAACCTGAGATGAAAGCTGCTGCTACTGCAATTGAAGAACTAAGAAGGCCTAAAAGAGGCAGATTAGTGAAGAAGGCAGATCTAGAGCATGCTGAGACAGAAAAGCAGAAGAGATTAGACAAAGGCAAAGCTGTTGCGTCTCCTGAAGCAGAGATTCAGACCAGACGAGTTAAGAGAAAGCTGGATATTGAAGAGCCTACTGCTACTGCTACAGTTGAGAAGAAACAAAGGATTGCTGATGATGAGATTCATTATGCAAGTAAAAAGAAGATTACTAAGCATATTGAAAGGCTGCAAAAGTTGAAAGCTGATGAAGACAAAATGGAAGACAAGTTCATTGATCACTTCATAGATAATGAGCATAGAGCTGAATGGATTGAAGTGAAGAGTCAATGGGAACTTGATCATTGGATAATTAGGAAGTATGGTGATGCTGAAAGTCAAGATGAACTGTATTCGTTATTTGACAGGTTCATGGAAGGACAACACAGGAAGTTATGGCATCTAATCTTGAGGATTTCTACTGGTGCTAACTTCAACATTCTTGTTCCAGAATTTCTTGAATGGAAATGTCCCATGACCAGCTCAGGTAAAAGAGTTGATCATAACCAGATCAAGAAATTCGAAGAAGAGCTGCTAGATAAAGAGAAGATTGAAGATGAAGACCATATATGTCTAATTCACAAGAGACTCCTTGATGCATTCTGCGTTCCAAATCCAGAAGGAGGTACTCTTTCAGATTAGTTTTTGTTTGTTTGAAGATTAGTTTTTTTGTTGGTCTGATATTTTTTGTTATTCAAAGTATGTGTAATCTACTGATCTATTTTGAATGAATGAAAGATAAGTACTATTTGATGTTAAAAGACAAGGTAACTACTTAACTAGTCTACTTATGAGAAAAGGTTCAAGTAGTTTTGGCTTCATCAAAAAGGGGGAAATTTTTGGGATATGAATCCTAGAACAAGTCCTAAATGATGAATAAAAGATGAAGTTTTGATAAAGCCAAAAGTAGTATGAATATTTTCTAAGTATTGACTGATCTAGTCTAGTTAAGTTGAAGTCATCTTGTACAGATCAGTAGAATTCAAAAGACAAGTACTAGTTTTAAAAGACAAATATTATTGAAAGACAAGTACGATTTATAAGTACTTCATATGTGTTATTTGTATATGTTAAGTTTGTTACTGAGCTATTTAAATGTTGTATAGAGCTCATGATGTTCTTTATATGTAATAGATTAGTTTTATTGTATAGTTTATAAGTTGACTAAGCTTGTATTATAAAAGCTTAAAGTAATGTAATAGTCTTGATAGGTTTAGTATAGTCTACTGTTTAAACAAGGAAGACCAGACAAGAAGAGTTGAAGTCTACTACTCAAGACAGAAGGAATACAAGACAAGACAAGTACATACAAGTCTACTCAAGACAAGTCAAAATGAAGTTAGTCAGTTAGAAACGCGTGAAAAGAAGAAGATATAGAAGTTAGTTATGGAATAACTAATACACAACAAGAGACGCGTATATGGATATAAGAAGATTTAGTTGAAGGTAGTTATCAAGAAAAGTTGGTTACAACTGATTAGTTCTTGATTTCAAAAGTTTATAAATACTTCATGATGGTAATCATTTGAAGAACTGATACGCTGAAAATCTACATACTCAAAGTAAAGATATATTCGAAGTTTACTCTCAGAGTTGATTGAAGTTCAGATAGAAGCCAGAAGACAAGTGAAGAATCAAGAAGGCTACTACTGAAGATCATAGAAGTTTTAGTTTTTTGTTTTGTTATTTTCAAGGTGCTAGATACTTGTAAAATTTCTAGTTAGATCGTAGACATATCTGGAGGTATAGTCTGTTGAAGATCTAAGTCTTCTTCTTGAGACTTTAAAGACAGGAACATACACTTGTACTCGATCGGAAGAGTTTAGTGGAAACATAACAACTAGGTTTGTGAGAGTGGATGTAGACAAGTTGTCGAACCACTATAAATCTCGTGTTTGATTTACTTTACTGTTTTGTTTGTTGTTTAATTGATTAATTGTTCAGTTAATTGAATTACATAACTGAACTAGATTAGCTGAGTATACATAAAACAGAGTTCTCGAATTAAGTTGAGTATAAACTATAATTGGGCTCATTATTAATTTCGTATTCCGCATATTGTAATTCTGATATATCGAAAGATTTTAGAAAAGTCTATTCACCCCCCTCTAGACATTTTCTTTAGCTTCCCTCGATATTAACTCAACTTAGGGACCTACAGTTAACTCTTTTGCAACACGTGAGACTTTTAAAAAAGAGAGAATGAGTGAATCGATGAAAGTGCACTTTCACATTACAGTATGATAAACTATAGAGTTTTTGAACACTAACGAATGTGATTTTCTGAAAAATAAACAAAACGTAAAGTTTGCATGGTCACGAAGCAATCCTACAAAACACTTCATTTTGGTATTTTCGAGGTCAAATGGCACTATAAACGTGTTATAGAAAACAACAACCATAGAACGAATGTGAATTGGTAATGGTTAACTCTTTTGCAACTCGTGAGACTTTTCAAAAGAGAGAATGAGTGAATCGATGAAAGAGCACTTCCACATTACATTGGGCTAAACTATAGAGTTTTTGAACACTAACGAATGTGATTTTCGGAAAAATAAAAAAAAACGTAAAGTTTGCTTGGTCACCAAGCAAACCTACAAAAAATTTATTTTGGTATTTTCGAGGTTAAATGGCACTGTAAACGTGTTATAGAAAACAACAACCATAGAACGAATGTGAATTGGTAATGGTTAACTCTTTTGCAACTCGTGAGACTTTTCAAAAAGAGAGGTTGAGTGAATCGATGAAAGTGCACTTCCACATTACAGTGGGATAAACTATAGAGTTTTTGAACACTAACGAGTGTGATTTTCGAAAAAATAAAAAAAAACGTAAAGTTTGTTTGGTGACCAAGCAAACCTACAAAAAACTTCATTTTGGTATTTTCGAGATTAAATGACACTATAAACATGTTATAGAAAACAACAACCATAGCACGAATGTGAATTGGTAATGGTTAACTCTTTTGCAACTCGTGAGACTTTTCAAAAAGAGAGATTGAGTGAATCAATGAAAGTGCACTTCCACATTACAGTGGGATAAACTATAGAGTTTTTGAACACTAACGAATGTGATTTTCTGAAAAATAAAAAAAAACGTAAAGTTTGCTTGGTCACGAAGCAATCGTACAAAACACTTCATTTTGGTGTTTTCGAAGTCAAATAGCACTATAAACGTGTTATAGAAACCAACAACCATAGAACGAATGTGAGTTAGTGATGGTTAACTCTTTTGCAACACGTGAGACTTTTCAAAAAGAGAGAATGAGTGAATCGATGAAAGTGCACTTCCACATTACAGTGGGATAAACTATAGAGTTTTTGAACACTAACGAATGTGATTTTCGAAAAAATAAAAAAAACGTAAAGTTTGCTTGGTCACCAAGCAAACCTTCAAAACACTTCATTTTGGTATTTTCGAGGTCAAATGGCACTATAAACATGTTATAGAAAACAACAAACATAGAACGAATGTGAATTGGTAATGGTTAACTCTTTTACAACTCGTGAGACTTTTCAAAAAGAGAGATTGAGTGAATCGATGAAAGTGAACTTCCACATTAAAGTGGGATAAACTATAGAGTTTTAGAACACTAACGAATGTGATTTTCTGAAAAATAAAGAAAACGTAAAGTTTGCATGGTCACGAAGCAATCCTACAAAACATTTCATTTTGGTATTTTCGAGGTCAAATGACACTATAAACATGTTATAGAAAACAACAAACATAGAACGAATGTGAGTTGGTAATGGTTAACTCTTTTGCAACTCGTGAGACTTTTCAAAAAGAGAGAATGAGTGAATCGATGAAAGTGCACTTCCACATTACAGTGGGATAAACTATAGAGTTTTTGAACACTAACGAATGTCATTTTCTGAAAAATAAACATAAAGTAAAGTTCACTTGGTCACCAAGAAAACCTACATAAAACTTCATTTTGGTATTTTCGAGGTTAAATGGCACTATAAACGTGTTATAGGAAAGAACAGCCATAGAACGAATGTGAGTTAGTAATGGTTAACTCTTTTGCAACTCGTGAGACTTTTCAAAAAGAGAGAATGAGTGAATCGATGAAAGTGCACTTTCACATTACAGTGGGATAAACTATAGAGATTTTGAACACTAACGAATGTCATTTTTTAAAAAATAAACAAAACGTAAAGTTTGCTTGGTCACCAAGAAAACCTACATAAAACTTCATTTTGGTATTTTCGAGGTTAAATGGCACTATAAACATGTTATAGAAAACGACAACCATAGAACGAATGTGAGTTGGTAATGGTTAACTCTTTTGCAACTCGTGAGACTTTTTAAAAAGAGAGAATGAGTGAATCGATAAAAGTGCATTTCCACATTACAGTGGGATAAACTATTGAGTTTTTGAACACTAACGAATGTGATTTTCTGAAAAATAAAAAAAACGTAAAGTTTGCTTGGTCACCAAGAAAACCTACATAAAACTTCATTTTGGTATTTTCGAGGTTAAATGGCACTATAAACATGTTATAGAAAACGACAACCATAGAACGAATGTGAGTTGGTAATGGTTAACTCTTTTGCAACTCATGAGACTTTTTAAAAAGAGAGAATGAGTGAATCGATGAAAGTGCACTTCCACATTACAGTGGGATAAACTATAGAGTTTTTGAACACTAACGAATGTGATTTTCTGAAAAATAAAAAAAACGTAAAGTTTGCTTGGTCACGAAGTAATCCTACAGAACACTTCATTTTTGTATTTTCGAAGTCAAATGGCACTATAAACGTGTTATAGTAAACAACAACCATAGAACGAATGTGAGTTGGTAATGGTTAACTCTTTTGCAACTCGTGAGACTTTTTAAAAACAGAGAATGAGTGAATCGATGAAAGTGCACTTCCACATTACAGTCGGATAAACTATAGAGTTTTTGAACACTAACGAATGTGATTTTCTGAAAAAAAAAAAATGTAAAGTTTGCTTGGTCACGAAGCAATCGTACAAAACACTTCATTTTTGTTTTTTCGAAGTCAAATGGCACTATAAACGTGTTATAGAAAACAACAACCATAGAACGAATGTGAGTTGGTAATGGTTAACTCTTTTGCAACTCGTGAGACTTTTCAAAAAGAGAGATTGAGTGAATCGATGAAAGTGCACTTCCACATTACAGTGGGATAAACTATAGAGTTTTTGAACACTAACGAATGTGATTTTCTGAAAAATAAAGAAAACGTAAAGTTTGCATGGTCACGAAGCAATCCTACAAAACACTTCATTTTGGTATTTTCGAGGTCAAATGGCACTATAAACATGTTATAGAAAACAACAAACATAGAACGAATGTGAGTTGGTAATGGTTAACTCTTTTGCAACTCGTGAGACTTTTCAAAAAGAGAGAATGAGTGAATCCATGAAAGTGCACTTCCACATTACAGTGGGATAAACTATAGAGTTTTTGAACACTAACGAATGTCATTTTCTGAAAAATAAACATAAAGTAAAGTTCACTTGGTCACCAAGAAAACCTACATAAAACTTCATTTTGGTATTTTCGAGGTTAAATGGCACTATAAACGTGTTATAGGAAAGAACAACCATAGAACGAATGTGAGTTAGTAATGGTTAACTCTTTTGCAACTCGTGAGACTTTTCAAAAAGAGAGAATGAGTGAATCGATGAATGTGCACTTCCACATTACAGTGGGATAAACTATAGAGTTTTTGAACACTAACGAATGTCATTTTTTGAAAAATAAACAAAACGTAAAGTTTGCTTGGTCACCAAGAAAACCTACATAAAACTTCATTTTGGTATTTTCGAGGTTAAATGGCACTATAAATATATTATAGAAAACGACAACCATAGAACGAATGTGAGTTGGTAATGGTTAACTCTTTTGCAACTCGTGAGACTTTTTAAAAAGAGAGAATGAGTGAATCGATGAAAGTGCACTTCCACATTACAGTGGGATAAACTATAGAGTTTTTGAACACTAACGAATGTGATTTTCTGAAAAATAAAAAAAACGTAAAGTTTGCTTGGTCACGAAGTAATCCTACAGAACACTTCATTTTTGTATTTTCGAAGTCAAATGGCACTATAAACGTGTTATAGAAAACAACAACCATAGAACGAATGTGAGTTGGTAATGGTTAACTCTTTTGCAACTCGTGAGACTTTTCAAAAAGAGAGCATGAGTGAATCGATGAAAGTGCACTTCCAAATTACGGTGGGATAAACTATAGAGTTTTTGAACACTAACGAATGTCATTTTCTGAAAAATAAATAAAACGTAAAGTTTGCTTGGTCACCAAGAAAACCTACATAAAACTTCATTTTGGTATTTTCGAGGTTAAATGGCACTATAAACATGTTATAGAAAACGACAACCATAGAACGAATGTGAGTTGGTAATGGTTAACTCTTTTGCAACTCGTGAGACTTTTTAAAAAGAGAGAATGAATGAATCGATGAAAGTGCACTTCCACATTACAGTGGGATAAACTATAGAGTTTTTGAACACTAACGAATGTGATTTTCTGAAAAATAAAAAAAACGTAAAGTTTGCTTGGTCACGAAGTAATCCTACAGAACACTTCATTTTTGTATTTTCGAAGTCAAATGACACTATAAACGTGTTATAGAAAACAACAACCATAGAACGAATGTGAGTTGGTAATGGTTAACTCTTTTGCAACTCGTGAGACTTTTCAAAAAGAGAGAATGAGTGAATCGATGAAAGTGCACTTCCACATTACAGTGGGATAAACTATAGAGTTTTTGAACACTAACGAATGTCATTTTTTGAAAAATAAACAAAACGTAAAGTTTGCTTGGTCACCAAGAAAACCTACATAAAACTTCATTTTGGTATTTTCGAGGTTAAATGGCACTATAAACATGTTATAGAAAACGACAACCATAGAACGAATGTGAGTTGGTAATGGTTAACTCTTTTGCAACTCGTGAGACTTTTTAAAAAGAGAGAATGAGTGAATCGATGAAAGTGCACTTCCACATTACAGTGGGATAAACTATAGAGTTTTTGAACACTAACGAATGTGATTTTCTGAAAAATAAAAAAAACGTAAAGTTTGCTTGGTCACGAAGTAATCCTACAGAACACTTCATTTTTGTATTTTCGAAGTCAAATGGCACTATAAACGTGTTATAGAAAACAACAACCATAGAACGAATGTGAGTTGGTAATGGTTAACTCTTTTGCAACTCGTGAGACTTTTCAAAAAGAGAGCATGAGTGAATCGATGAAAGTGCACTTCCAAATTACGGTGGGATAAACTATAGAGTTTTTGAACACTAACGAATGTCATTTTCTGAAAAATAAACAAAACGTAAAGTTTGCTTGGTCACCAAGAAAACCTACATAAAACTTCATTTTGGTATTTTCGAGGTTAAATGGCACTATAAACATGTTATAGAAAACGACAACCATAGAACGAATGTGAGTTGGTAATGGTTAACTCTTTTGCAACTCGTGAGACTTTTTAAAAAGAGAGAATGAGTGAATCGATGAAAGTGCACTTCCACATTACAGTGGGATAAACTATAGAGTTTTTGAACACTAACGAATGTGATTTTCTGAAAAATAAAAAAAACGTAAAGTTTGCTTGGTCACGAAGTAATCCTACAGAACACTTCATTTTTGTATTTTCGAAGTCAAATGACACTATAAACGTGTTATAGAAAACAACAACCATAGAACGAATGTGAGTTGGTAATGGTTAACTCTTTTGCAACTCGTGAGACTTTTCAAAAAGAGAGCATGAGTGAATCGATGAAAGTGCACTTCCAAATTACGGTGGGATAAACTATAGAGTTTTTGAACACTAACGAATGTCATTTTCTGAAAAATAAACAAAACGTAAAGTTTGCTTGGTCACCAAGAAAACCTACATAAAACTTCATTTTGGTATTTTCGAGGTTAAATGGCACTATAAACATGTTATAGAAAACGACAACCATAGAACGAATGTGAGTTGGTAATGGTTAACTCTTTTGCAACTCGTGAGACTTTTTAAAAACAGAGAATGAGTGAATCGATGAAAGTGCACTTCCACATTACAGTCGGATAAACTATAGAGTTTTTGAACACTAACGAATGTGATTTTCTGAAAAAAAAAAAAAAACGTAAAGTTTGCTTGGTCACGAAGCAATCGTACAAAACACTCCATTTTGGTATTTTCGAAGTCAAATGGCACTATAAACGTGTTATAGAAAACAACAACCATAGAACGAATGTGAGTTGGTAATGGTTAACTCTTTTGCAACTCGTGAGACTTTTCAAAAAGAGAGATTGAGTGAATCGATGAAAGTGCACTTCCACATTACAGTGGGATAAACTATAGAATTTTTGAACACTAACGAATGTCATTTTCTGAAAAAATAAACATAAAGTAAAGTTCACTTGGTCACCAAGAAAACCTACATAAAACTTCATTTTGGTATTTTCGAGGTTAAATGGCACTATAAACGTGTTATAGGAAAGAATAACCATAGAACGAATGTGAGTTAGTAATGGTTAACTCTTTTGCAACTCGTGAGACTTTTCAAAAAGAGAGAATGAGTGAATCGATGAAAGTGCACTTCCACATTACAGTGGGATAAACTATAGAGTTTTTGAACACTAACGAATGTCATTTTTTGAAAAATAAACAAAACGTAAAGTTTGCTTGGTCACCAAGAAAACCTACATAAAACTTCATTTTGGTATTTTCGAGGTTAAATGGCACTATAAACATGTTATAGAAAACGACAACCATAGAACGAATGTGAGTTGGTAATGGTTAACTCTTTTGCAACTCGTGAGACTTTTTAAAAAGAGAGAATGAGTGAATCAATGAAAGTGCACTTCCACATTACAGTGGGATAAACTATAGAGTTTTTGAACACTAACGAATGTGATTTTCTGAAAAATAAAAAAAACGTAAAGTTTGCTTGGTCACGAAGTAATCCTACAGAACACTTCATTTTTGTATTTTCGAAGTCAAATGGCACTATAAACGTGTTATAGAAAACAACAACCATAGAACGAATGTGAGTTGGTAATGGTTAACTCTTTTGCAACTCGTGAGACTTTTTAAAAAGAGAGAATGAGTGAATCGATGAAAGTGCACTTCCACATTACAGTGGGATAAACTATAGAGTTTTTGAACACTAACGAATGTGATTTTCTGAAAAATAAAAAAAACGTAAAGTTTGCTTGGTCACGAAGTAATCCTACAGAACGCTTCATTTTTGTATTTTCGAAGTCAAATGGCACTATAAACGTGTTATAGAAAACAACAACCATAGAACGAATGTGAGTTGGTAATGGTTAACTCTTTTGCAACTCGTGAGACTTTTTAAAAACAGAGAATGAGTGAATCGATGAAAGTGCACTTCCACATTACAGTGGGATAAACTATAGTGTTTTTGAACACTAACGAATGTCATTTTCTGAAAAATAAACATAAAGTAAAGTTCACTTGGTCACCAAGAAAACCTACATAAAACTTCATTTTGGTATTTTCGTGGTTAAATGGCACTATAAACGTGTTATAGGAAAGAACAACCATAGAACGAATGTGAGTTAGTAATGGTTAACTCTTTTGCAACTCGTGAGACTTTTCAAAAAGAGAGAATGAGTGAATCGATGAAAGTGCACTTCCACATTACAGTGGGATAAACTATAGATTTTTGAACACTAACGAATGTGATTTTCTGAAAAATAAACAAAACGTAAAGTTTGCATGGTCTCGAAGCAATCCTACAAAACACTTCATTTTGGTATTTTCGAGGTCAAATAGCACTATAAACGTGTTATAGAAAACAACAACCATAGAACGAATGTGAGTTGGTAATGGTTAACTCTTTTGCAACTCGTGAGACTTTTTAAAAAGAGAGAATGAGTGAATCGATGAAAGTGTACTTCCACATTACAGTGGGATAAACTATAGAGTTTTTGAACACTAACGAATGTGATTTTCTGAAAAATAAAAAAAACGTAAAGTTTGCTTGGTCACGAAGTAATCCTACAGAACACTTCATTTTTGTATTTTCGAAGTCAAATGGCACTATAAACGTGTTATAGAAAACAACAACCATAGAACGAATGTGAGTTGGTAATGGTTAACTCTTTTGCAACTCGTGAGACTTTTCAAAAAGAGAGCATGAGTGAATCGATGAAAGTGCACTTCCACATTACGGTGGGATAAACTATAGAGTTTTTGAACACTAACGAATGTCATTTTCTGAAAAATAAACAAAACGTAAAGTTTGCTTGGTCACCAAGAAAACCTACATAAAACTTCATTTTGGTATTTTCGAGGTTAAATGGCACTATAAACCGGTTATAGAAAACGACAACCATAGAACTAATGTGAGTTGGTAATGGTTAACTCTTTTGCAACTCATGAGACTTTTTAAAAAGAGAGAATGAGTGAATCGATGAAAGTGCACTTCCACATTACAGTGGGATAAACTATAGAGTTTTTGAACACTAACGAATGTGATTTTCTGAAAAATAAAAAAAACGTAAAGTTTGCTTGGTCACGAAGTAATCCTACAGAACACTTCATTTTTGTATTTTCGAAGTCAAATGACACTATAAACGTGTTATAGAAAACAACAACCATAAAACGAATGTGAGTTGGTAATGGTTAACTCTTTTGCAACTCGTGAGACTTTTTAAAAACAGAGAATGAGTGAATCGATGAAAGTGCACTTCCACATTACAGTCGGATAAACTATAGAGTTTTTGAACACTAACGAATGTGATTTTCGAAAAAATAAAAAAAACGTAAAGTTTGCTTGGTCACCAAGCAAACCTTCAAAACACTTCATTTTGGTATTTTCGAGGTCAAATGGCACTATAAACATGTTATAGAAAACAACAAACATTGAACGAATGTGAATTGGTAATGTTTAACTCTTTTACAACTCGTGAGACTTTTCAAAAAGAGAGATTGAGTGAATCGATGAAAGTGAACTTCCACATTAAAGTGGGATAAACTATAGAGTTTTTGAACACTAACGAATGTGATTTTCTGAAAAATAAACAAAACGTAAAGTTTGCATGGTCACGAAGCAATCCTACAAAACACTTCATTTTGGTATTTTCGAGGTCAAATGGCACTATAAACATGTTATAGAAAACAACAAACATAGAACGAATGTGAGTTGGTAATGGTTAACACTTTTGCAACTCGTGAGACTTTTCAAAAAGAGAGAATGAGTGAATCGATGAAAGTGCACTTCCACATTACAGTGGGATAAACTATAGAGTTTTTGAACACTAACGAATGTCATTTTCTGAAAAATAAACATAAAGTAAAGTTCACTTGGTCACCAAGAAAACCTACATAAAACTTCATTTTGGTATTTTCGAGGTTAAATGGCACTATAAACGTGTTATAGGAAAGGACAACCATAGAACGAAAGTGAGTTGGTAATGGTTAACTCTTTTGCAACTCGTGAGACTTTTTAAAAAGAGAGAATGAGTGAATCGATGAAAGTGCACTTCCACATTACAGTGGGATAAACTATAGAGTTTTTGAACACTAACGAATGTGATTTTCTGAAAAATAAAAAAAACGTAAAGTTTGCTTGGTCACGAAGTAATCCTACAGAACGCTTCATTTTTATATTTTCGAAGTCAAATGGCACTATAAACGTGTTATAGAAAACAACAACCATAGAACGAATGTGAGTTGGTAATGGTTAACTCTTTTGCAACTCGTGAGACTTTTTAAAAACAGAGAATGAGTGAATCGATGAAAGTGCACTTCCACATTACAATGGGATAAACTATAGTGTTTTTGAACACTAACGAATGTCATTTTCTGAAAAATAAACATAAAGTAAAGTTCACTTGGTCACCAAGAAAACCTACATAAAACTTCATTTTGGTATTTTCGTGGTTAAATGGCACTATAAACGTGTTATAGAAAACAACAACCATAGAACGAATGTGAGTTAGTAATGGTTAACTCTTTTGCAACTCGTGAGACTTTTCAAAAAGAGAGAATGAGTGAATCGATGAAAGTGCACTTCCACATTACAGTGGGATAAACTATAGTGTTTTTGAACACTAACGAATGTCATTTTCTGAAAAATAAACATAAAGTAAAGTTTGCATGGTCTCGAAGCAATCCTACAAAACACTTCATTTTGGTATTTTCGAGGTCAAATAGCACTATAAACGTGTTATAGAAAACAACAACCATAGAACGAATGTGAGTTGGTAATGGTTAACTCTTTTGCAACTCGTGAGACTTTTTAAAAACAGAGAATGAGTGAATCGATGAAAGTGCACTTCCACATTACAGTGGGATAAACTATAGTGTTTTTGAACACTAACGAATGTCATTTTCTGAAAAATAAACATAAAGTAAAGTTCACTTGGTCACCAAGAAAACCTACATAAAACTTCATTTTGGTATTTTCGTGGTTAAATGGCACTATAAACGTGTTATAGGAAAGAACAACCATAGAACGAATGTGAGTTAGTAATGGTTAACTCTTTTGCAACTCGTGAGACTTTTCAAAAAGAGAGAATGAGTGAATCGATGAAAGTGCACTTCCACATTACAGTGGGATAAACTATAGATTTTTGAACACTAACGAATGTGATTTTCTGAAAAATAAACAAAACGTAAAGTTTGCATGGTCTCGAAGCAATCCTACAAAACACTTCATTTTGGTATTTTCGAGGTCAAATAGCACTATAAACGTGTTATAGAAAACAACAACCATAGAACGAATGTGAGTTGGTAATGGTTAACTCTTTTGCAACTCGTGAGACTTTTTAAAAAGAGAGAATGAGTGAATCGATGAAAGTGTACTTCCACATTACAGTGGGATAAACTATAGAGTTTTTGAACACTAACGAATGTGATTTTCTGAAAAATAAAAAAAACGTAAAGTTTGCTTGGTCACGAAGTAATCCTACAGAACACTTCATTTTTGTATTTTCGAAGTCAAATGGCACTATAAACGTGTTATAGAAAACAACAACCATAGAACGAATGTGAGTTGGTAATGGTTAACTCTTTTGCAACTCGTGAGACTTTTCAAAAAGAGAGCATGAGTGAATCGATGAAAGTGCACTTCCACATTACGGTGGGATAAACTATAGAGTTTTTGAACACTAACGAATGTCATTTTCTGAAAAATAAACAAAACGTAAAGTTTGCTTGGTCACCAAGAAAACCTACATAAAACTTCATTTTGGTATTTTCGAGGTTAAATGGCACTATAAACCGGTTATAGAAAACGACAACCATAGAACTAATGTGAGTTGGTAATGGTTAACTCTTTTGCAACTCATGAGACTTTTTAAAAAGAGAGAATGAGTGAATCGATGAAAGTGCACTTCCACATTACAGTGGGATAAACTATAGAGTTTTTGAACACTAACGAATGTGATTTTCTGAAAAATAAAAAAAACGTAAAGTTTGCTTGGTCACGAAGTAATCCTACAGAACACTTCATTTTTGTATTTTCGAAGTCAAATGACACTATAAACGTGTTATAGAAAACAACAACCATAAAACGAATGTGAGTTGGTAATGGTTAACTCTTTTGCAACTCGTGAGACTTTTTAAAAACAGAGAATGAGTGAATCGATGAAAGTGCACTTCCACATTACAGTCGGATAAACTATAGAGTTTTTGAACACTAACGAATGTGATTTTCGAAAAAATAAAAAAAACGTAAAGTTTGCTTGGTCACCAAGCAAACCTTCAAAACACTTCATTTTGGTATTTTCGAGGTCAAATGGCACTATAAACATGTTATAGAAAACAACAAACATAGAACGAATGTGAATTGGTAATGTTTAACTCTTTTACAACTCGTGAGACTTTTCAAAAAGAGAGATTGAGTGAATCGATGAAAGTGAACTTCCACATTAAAGTGGGATAAACTATAGAGTTTTTGAACACTAACGAATGTGATTTTCTGAAAAATAAACAAAACGTAAAGTTTGCATGGTCACGAAGCAATCCTACAAAACACTTCATTTTGGTATTTTCGAGGTCAAATGGCACTATAAACATGTTATAGAAAACAACAAACATAGAACGAATGTGAGTTGGTAATGGTTAACACTTTTGCAACTCGTGAGACTTTTCAAAAAGAGAGAATGAGTGAATCGATGAAAGTGCACTTCCACATTACAGTGGGATAAACTATAGAGTTTTTGAACACTAACGAATGTCATTTTCTGAAAAATAAACATAAAGTAAAGTTCACTTGGTCACCAAGAAAACCTACGTAAAACTTCATTTTGGTATTTTCGAGGTTAAATGGCACTATAAACGTGTTATAGGAAAGGACAACCATAGAACGAAAGTGAGTTGGTAATGGTTAACTCTTTTGCAACTCGTGAGGATTTTTAAAAATAGAGAATGAGTGAATCGATGAAAGTGCACTTCCACATTACAGTGGGATAAACTATAGAGTTTTTGAACACTAACGAATGTGATTTTCTGAAAAATAAAAAAAACGTAAAGTTTGCTTGGTCACGAAGTAATCCTACAGAACGCTTCATTTTTATATTTTCGAAGTCAAATGGCACTATAAACGTGTTATAGAAAACAACAACCATAGAACGAATGTGAGTTGGTAATGGTTAACTCTTTTGCAACTCGTGAGACTTTTTAAAAACAGAGAATGAGTGAATCGATGAAAGTGCACTTCCACATTACAGTGGGATAAACTATAGTGTTTTTGAACACTAACGAATGTCATTTTCTGAAAAATAAACATAAAGTAAAGTTCACTTGGTCACCAAGAAAACCTACATAAAACTTCATTTTGGTATTTTCGTGGTTAAATGGCACTATAAACGTGTTATAGAAAACAACAACCATAGAACGAATGTGAGTTAGTAATGGTTAACTCTTTTGCAACTCGTGAGACTTTTCAAAAAGAGAGAATGAGTGAATCGATGAAAGTGCACTTCCACATTACAGTGGGATAAACTATAGTGTTTTTGAACACTAACGAATGTCATTTTCTGAAAAATAAACATAAAGTAAAGTTTGCATGGTCTCGAAGCAATCCTACAAAACACTTCATTTTGGTATTTTCGAGGTCAAATAGCACTATAAACGTGTTATAGAAAACAACAACCATAGAACGAATGTGAGTTGGTAATGGTTAACTCTTTTGCAACTCGTGAGACTTTTTAAAAACAGAGAATGAGTGAATCGATGAAAGTGCACTTCCACATTACAGTGGGATAAACTATAGTGTTTTTGAACACTAACGAATGTCATTTTCTGAAAAATAAACATAAAGTAAAGTTCACTTGGTCACCAAGAAAACCTACATAAAACTTCATTTTGGTATTTTCGTGGTTAAATGGCACTATAAACGTGTTATAGAAAACAACAACCATAGAACGAATGTGAGTTAGTAATGGTTAACTCTTTTGCAACTCGTGAGACTTTTCAAAAAGAGAGAATGAGTGAATCGATGAAAGTGCACTTCCACATTACAGTGGGATAAACTATAGTGTTTTTGAACACTAACGAATGTCATTTTCTGAAAAATAAACATAAAGTAAAGTTTGCATGGTCTCGAAGCAATCCTACAAAACACTTCATTTTGGTATTTTAGAGGTCAAATAGCACTATAAACGTGTTATAGAAAACAACAACCATAGAACGAATGTGAGTTGGTAATGGTTAACTCTTTTGCAACTCGTGAGACTTTTCAAAAAGAGAGAATGAGTGAATCGATGAAAGTGCACTTCCACGTTACAGTGGGATAAACTATAGAGTTTTTGAACACTAACGAATGTGATTTTCTGAAAAATAAACAAAACGTAAAGTTTGCTTGGTCACCAAGCAAACCTACAAAACACTTCATTTTGGTATTTTCGAGGTCAAATGGCACTATAAACATGTTATAGAAAACAACAAACATAGAACGAATGTGAGTTGGTAATGGTTAACTCTTTTACAACTCGTGAGACTTTTCAAAAAGAGAGATTGAGTGAATCGATGAAAGTGCACTTCCATATTATAGTGGGATAAACTATAGAGTTTTTGAACACTAACGAATGTGATTTTCTGAAAAATAAACAAAACGTAAAGTTTGCATGGTCACGAAGCAATCGTACAAAACACTTCATTTTGGTATTTTCGAGGTCAAATGGCACTATAAACATGTTATAGAAAACAACAAACATAGAACGAATGTGAGTTGGTAATGGTTAACTCTTTTGCAACTCGTGAGACTTTTCAAAAAGAGAGAATGAGTGAATCGATGAAAGTGCACTTCCACATTACAGTGGGATAAACTATAGAGTTTTTGAACACTAACGAATGTCATTTTCTGAAAAATAAACATAAAGTAAAGTTCACTTGGTCACCAAGAAAACCTACATAAAACTTCATTTTGGTATTTTCGAGGTTAAATGGCACTATAAACGTGTTATAGGAAAGGACAACCATAGAACGAAAGTGAGTTGGTAATGGTTAACTCTTTTGCAACTCGTGGGACTTTTTAAAAAGAGAGAATGAGTGAATCGATGAAAGTGCACTTCCACATTACAGTGGGATAAACTATAGAGTTTTTGAACACTAACTAATGTGATTTTCTGAAAAATAAAAAAAACGTAAAGTTTGCTTGGTCACGAAGTAATCCTACAGAACACTTCATTTTTGTATTTTCGAAGTCAAATGGCACTATAAACGTGTTATAGAAAACAACAACCATAGAACGAATGTGAGTTGGTAATGGTTAACTCTTTTGCAACACGTGAGACTTTTCAAAAAGAGAGAATGAGTGAATCGATGAAAGTGCACTTCCACATTACAGTGGGATAAACTATAGAGTTTTTGAACACTAACGAATGTGATTTTCTGAAAAATAAAAAAAACGTAAAGTTTGCTTGGTCACGAAGTAAATCTACAGAACACTTCATTTTTGTATTTTCGAAGTCAAATGGCACTATAAACGTGTTATAGAAAACAACAACCATAGAACGAATGTGAGTTGGTAATGGTGTTAACTCTTTTGCAACTCGTGAGACTTTTTATAAACAGAGAATGAGTGAATCGATGAAAGTGCACTTCCACATTACAGTGGGATAAACTATAGTGTTTTTGAACACTAACGAATGTCATTTTCTGAAAAATAAACATAAAGTAAAGTTCACTTGGTCACCAAGAAAACCTACATAAAACTTCATTTTGGTATTTTCGTGGTTAAATGGCACTATAAACGTGTTATAGAAAACAACAACCATAGAACGAATGTGAGTTAGTAATGGTTAAATCTTTTGCAACTCGTGAGACTTTTCAAAAAGAGAGAATGAGTGAATCGATGAAAGTGCACTTCCACATTACAGTGGGATAAACTATAGTGTTTTTGAACACTAACGAATGTCATTTTCTGAAAAATAAACATAAAGTAAAGTTTGCATGGTCTCGAAGCAATCCTACAAAACACTTCATTTTGGTATTTTCGAGGTCAAATAGCACTATAAACGTGTTATAGAAAACAACAACCATAGAACGAATGTGAGTTGGTAATGGTTAACTCTTTTGCAACTCGTGAGACTTTTCAAAAAGAGAGAATGAGTGAATCGATGAAAGTGCACTTCCACATTACAGTGGGATAAACTATAGAGTTTTTGAACACTAACGAATGTCATTTTCTGAAAAATAAACATAAAGTAAAGTTCACTTGGTCACCAAGAAAACCTACATAAAACTTCATTTTGGTATTTTCGAGGTTAAATGGCACTATAAACGTGTTATAGGAAAGAACAGCCATAGAACGAATGTGAGTTAGTAATGGTTAACTCTTTTGCAACTCGTGAGACTTTTCAAAAAGAGAGAATGAGTGAATCGATGAAAGTGCACTTTCACATTACAGTGGGATAAACTATAGAGATTTTGAACACTAATGAATGTCATTTTTTAAAAAATAAACAAAACGTAAAGTTTGCTTGGTCACCAAGAAAACCTACATAAAACTTCATTTTGGTATTTTCGAGGTTAAATGGCACTATAAACATGTTATAGAAAACGACAACCATAGAACGAATGTGAGTTGGTAATGGTTAACTCTTTTGCAACTCGTGAGACTTTTTAAAAAGAGAGAATGAGTGAATCGATAAAAGTGCATTTCCACATTACAGTGGGATAAACTATTGAGTTTTTGAACACTAACGAATGTGATTTTCTGAAAAATAAAAAAAACGTAAAGTTTGCTTGGTCACCAAGAAAACCTACATAAAACTTCATTTTGGTATTTTCGAGGTTAAATGGCACTATAAACATGTTATAGAAAACGACAACCATAGAACGAATGTGAGTTGGTAATGGTTAACTCTTTTGCAACTCATGAGACTTTTTAAAAAGAGAGAATGAGTGAATCGATGAAAGTGCACTTCCACATTACAGTGGGATAAACTATAGAGTTTTTGAACACTAACGAATGTGATTTTCTGAAAAATAAAAAAAACGTAAAGTTTGCTTGGTCACGAAGTAATCCTACAGAACACTTCATTTTTGTATTTTCGAAGTCAAATGGCACTATAAACGTGTTATAGTAAACAACAACCATAGAACGAATGTGAGTTGGTAATGGTTAACTCTTTTGCAACTCGTGAGACTTTTTAAAAACAGAGAATGAGTGAATCGATGAAAGTGCACTTCCACATTACAGTCGGATAAACTATAGAGTTTTTGAACACTAACGAATGTGATTTTCTGAAAAAAAAAAAATGTAAAGTTTGCTTGGTCACGAAGCAATCGTACAAAACACTTCATTTTTGTTTTTTCGAAGTCAAATGGCACTATAAACGTGTTATAGAAAACAACAACCATAGAACGAATGTGAGTTGGTAATGGTTAACTCTTTTGCAACTCGTGAGACTTTTCAAAAAGAGAGATTGAGTGAATCGATGAAAGTGCACTTCCACATTACAGTGGGATAAACTATAGAGTTTTTGAACATTAACGAATGTGATTTTCGAAAAAATAAAAAAAACGTAAAGTTTGCTTGGTCACCAAGCAAACCTTCAAAACACTTCATTTTGGTATTTTCGAGGTCAAATGGCACTATAAACATGTTATAGAAAACAACAAACATAGAACGAATGTGAATTGGTAATGGTTAACTCTTTTACAACTCGTGAGACTTTTCAAAAAGAGAGATTGAGTGAATCGATGAAAGTGAACTTCCACATTAAAGTGGGATAAACTATAGAGTTTTTGAACACTAACGAATGTGATTTTCTGAAAAATAAAGAAAACGTAAAGTTTGCATGGTCACGAAGCAATCCTACAAAACACTTCATTTTGGTATTTTCGAGGTCAAATGGCACTATAAACATGTTATAGAAAACAACAAACATAGAACGAATGTGAGTTGGTAATGGTTAACTCTTTTGCAACTCGTGAGACTTTTCAAAAAGAGAGAATGAGTGAATCCATGAAAGTGCACTTCCACATTACAGTGGGATAAACTATAGAGTTTTTGAACACTAACGAATGTCATTTTCTGAAAAATAAACATAAAGTAAAGTTCACTTGGTCACCAAGAAAACCTACATAAAACTTCATTTTGGTATTTTCGAGGTTAAATGGCACTATAAACGTGTTATAGGAAAGAACAACCATAGAACGAATGTGAGTTAGTAATGGTTAACTCTTTTGCAACTCGTGAGACTTTTCAAAAAGAGAGAATGAGTGAATCGATGAATGTGCACTTCCACATTACAGTGGGATAAACTATAGAGTTTTTGAACACTAACGAATGTCATTTTTTGAAAAATAAACAAAACGTAAAGTTTGCTTGGTCACCAAGAAAACCTACATAAAACTTCATTTTGGTATTTTCGAGGTTAAATGGCACTATAAATATATTATAGAAAACGACAACCATAGAACGAATGTGAGTTGGTAATGGTTAACTCTTTTGCAACTCGTGAGACTTTTTAAAAAGAGAGAATGAGTGAATCGATGAAAGTGCACTTCCACATTACAGTGGGATAAACTATAGAGTTTTTGAACACTAACGAATGTGATTTTCTGAAAAATAAAAAAAACGTAAAGTTTGCTTGGTCACGAAGTAATCCTACAGAACACTTCATTTTTGTATTTTCGAAGTCAAATGGCACTATAAACGTGTTATAGAAAACAACAACCATAGAACGAATGTGAGTTGGTAATGGTTAACTCTTTTGCAACTCGTGAGACTTTTCAAAAAGAGAGCATGAGTGAATCGATGAAAGTGCACTTCCAAATTACGGTGGGATAAACTATAGAGTTTTTGAACACTAACGAATGTCATTTTCTGAAAAATAAATAAAACGTAAAGTTTGCTTGGTCACCAAGAAAACCTACATAAAACTTCATTTTGGTATTTTCGAGGTTAAATGGCACTATAAACATGTTATAGAAAACGACAACCATAGAACGAATGTGAGTTGGTAATGGTTAACTCTTTTGCAACTCGTGAGACTTTTTAAAAAGAGAGAATGAATGAATCGATGAAAGTGCACTTCCACATTACAGTGGGATAAACTATAGAGTTTTTGAACACTAACGAATGTGATTTTCTGAAAAATAAAAAAAACGTAAAGTTTGCTTGGTCACGAAGTAATCCTACAGAACACTTCATTTTTGTATTTTCGAAGTCAAATGACACTATAAACGTGTTATAGAAAACAACAACCATAGAACGAATGTGAGTTGGTAATGGTTAACTCTTTTGCAACTCGTGAGACTTTTCAAAAAGAGAGAATGAGTGAATCGATGAAAGTGCACTTCCACATTACAGTGGGATAAACTATAGAGTTTTTGAACACTAACGAATGTCATTTTTTGAAAAATAAACAAAACGTAAAGTTTGCTTGGTCACCAAGAAAACCTACATAAAACTTCATTTTGGTATTTTCGAGGTTAAATGGCACTATAAACATGTTATAGAAAACGACAACCATAGAACGAATGTGAGTTGGTAATGGTTAACTCTTTTGCAACTCGTGAGACTTTTTAAAAAGAGAGAATGAGTGAATCGATGAAAGTGCACTTCCACATTACAGTGGGATAAACTATAGAGTTTTTGAACACTAACGAATGTGATTTTCTGAAAAATAAAAAAAACGTAAAGTTTGCTTGGTCACGAAGTAATCCTACAGAACACTTCATTTTTGTATTTTCGAAGTCAAATGGCACTATAAACGTGTTATAGAAAACAACAACCATAGAACGAATGTGAGTTGGTAATGGTTAACTCTTTTGCAACTCGTGAGACTTTTCAAAAAGAGAGCATGAGTGAATCGATGAAAGTGCACTTCCAAATTACGGTGGGATAAACTATAGAGTTTTTGAACACTAACGAATGTCATTTTCTGAAAAATAAACAAAACGTAAAGTTTGCTTGGTCACGAAGTAATCCTACAGAACACTTCATTTTTGTATTTTCGAAGTCAAATGACACTATAAACGTGTTATAGAAAACAACAACCATAGAACGAATGTGAGTTGGTAATGGTTAACTCTTTTGCAACTCGTGAGACTTTTCAAAAAGAGAGAATGAGTGAATCGATGAAAGTGCACTTCCACATTACAGTGGGATAAACTATAGAGTTTTTGAACACTAACGAATGTCATTTTTTGAAAAATAAACAAAACGTAAAGTTTGCTTGGTCACCAAGAAAACCTACATAAAACTTCATTTTGGTATTTTCGAGGTTAAATGGCACTATAAACATGTTATAGAAAACGACAACCATAGAACGAATGTGAGTTGGTAATGGTTAACTCTTTTGCAACTCGTGAGACTTTTTAAAAAGAGAGAATGAGTGAATCGATGAAAGTGCACTTCCACATTACAGTGGGATAAACTATAGAGTTTTTGAACACTAACGAATGTGATTTTCTGAAAAATAAAAAAAACGTAAAGTTTGCTTGGTCACGAAGTAATCCTACAGAACACTTCATTTTTGTATTTTCGAAGTCAAATGGCACTATAAACGTGTTATAGAAAACAACAACCATAGAACGAATGTGAGTTGGTAATGGTTAACTCTTTTGCAACTCGTGAGACTTTTCAAAAAGAGAGCATGAGTGAATCGATGAAAGTGCACTTCCAAATTACGGTGGGATAAACTATAGAGTTTTTGAACACTAACGAATGTCATTTTCTGAAAAATAAACAAAACGTAAAGTTTGCTTGGTCACCAAGAAAACCTACATAAAACTTCATTTTGGTATTTTCGAGGTTAAATGGCACTATAAACATGTTATAGAAAACGACAACCATAGAACGAATGTGAGTTGGTAATGGTTAACTCTTTTGCAACTCGTGAGACTTTTTAAAAAGAGAGAATGAGTGAATCGATGAAAGTGCACTTCCACATTACAGTGGGATAAACTATAGAGTTTTTGAACACTAACGAATGTGATTTTCTGAAAAATAAAAAAAACGTAAAGTTTGCTTGGTCACGAAGTAATCCTACAGAACACTTCATTTTTGTATTTTCGAAGTCAAATGACACTATAAACGTGTTATAGAAAACAACAACCATAGAACGAATGTGAGTTGGTAATGGTTAACTCTTTTGCAACTCGTGAGACTTTTCAAAAAGAGAGCATGAGTGAATCGATGAAAGTGCACTTCCAAATTACGGTGGGATAAACTATAGAGTTTTTGAACACTAACGAATGTCATTTTCTGAAAAATAAACAAAACGTAAAGTTTGCTTGGTCACCAAGAAAACCTACATAAAACTTCATTTTGGTATTTTCGAGGTTAAATGGCACTATAAACATGTAATAGAAAACGACAACCATAGAACGAATGTGAGTTGGTAATGGTTAACTCTTTTGCAACTCGTGAGACTTTTTAAAAACAGAGAATGAGTGAATCGATGAAAGTGCACTTCCACATTACAGTCGGATAAACTATAGAGTTTTTGAACACTAACGAATGTGATTTTCTGAAAAAAAAAAAAAAACGTAAAGTTTGCTTGGTCACGAAGCAATCGTACAAAACACTCCATTTTGGTATTTTCGAAGTCAAATGGCACTATAAACGTGTTATAGAAAACAACAACCATAGAACGAATGTGAGTTGGTAATGGTTAACTCTTTTGCAACTCGTGAGACTTTTCAAAAAGAGAGATTGAGTGAATCGATGAAAGTGCACTTCCACATTACAGTGGGATAAACTATAGAATTTTTGAACACTAACGAATGTCATTTTCTGAAAAAATAAACATAAAGTAAAGTTCACTTGGTCACCAAGAAAACCTACATAAAACTTCATTTTGGTATTTTCGAGGTTAAATGGCACTATAAACGTGTTATAGGAAAGAATAACCATAGAACGAATGTGAGTTAGTAATGGTTAACTCTTTTGCAACTCGTGAGACTTTTCAAAAAGAGAGAATGAGTGAATCGATGAAAGTGCACTTCCACATTACAGTGGGATAAACTATAGAGTTTTTGAACACTAACGAATGTCATTTTTTGAAAAATAAACAAAACGTAAAGTTTGCTTGGTCACCAAGAAAACCTACATAAAACTTCATTTTGGTATTTTCGAGGTTAAATGGCACTATAAACATGTTATAGAAAACGACAACCATAGAACGAATGTGAGTTGGTAATGGTTAACTCTTTTGCAACTCGTGAGACTTTTTAAAAAGAGAGAATGAGTGAATCGATGAAAGTGCACTTCCACATTACAGTGGGATAAACTATAGAGTTTTTGAACACTAACGAATGTGATTTTCTGAAAAATAAAAAAAACGTAAAGTTTGCTTGGTCACGAAGTAATCCTACAGAACACTTCATTTTTGTATTTTCGAAGTCAAATGGCACTATAAACGTGTTATAGAAAACAACAACCATAGAACGAATGTGAGTTGGTAATGGTTAACTCTTTTGCAACTCGTGAGACTTTTTAAAAAGAGAGAATGAGTGAATCGATGAAAGTGCACTTCCACATTACAGTGGGATAAACTATAGAGTTTTTGAACACTAACGAATGTGATTTTCTGAAAAATAAAAAAAACGTAAAGTTTGCTTGGTCACGAAGTAATCCTACAGAACGCTTCATTTTTGTATTTTCGAAGTCAAATGGCACTATAAACGTGTTATAGAAAACAACAACCATAGAACGAATGTGAGTTGGTAATGGTTAACTCTTTTGCAACTCGTGAGACTTTTTAAAAACAGAGAATGAGTGAATCGATGAAAGTGCACTTCCACATTACAGTGGGATAAACTATAGTGTTTTTGAACACTAACGAATGTCATTTTCTGAAAAATAAACATAAAGTAAAGTTCACTTGGTCACCAAGAAAACCTACATAAAACTTCATTTTGGTATTTTCGTGGTTAAATGGCACTATAAACGTGTTATAGGAAAGAACAACCATAGAACGAATGTGAGTTAGTAATGGTTAACTCTTTTGCAACTCGTGAGACTTTTCAAAAAGAGAGAATGAGTGAATCGATGAAAGTGCACTTCCACATTACAGTGGGATAAACTATAGATTTTTGAACACTAACGAATGTGATTTTCTGAAAAATAAACAAAACGTAAAGTTTGCATGGTCTCGAAGCAATCCTACAAAACACTTCATTTTGGTATTTTCGAGGTCAAATAGCACTATAAACGTGTTATAGAAAACAACAACCATAGAACGAATGTGAGTTGGTAATGGTTAACTCTTTTGCAACTCGTGAGACTTTTTAAAAAGAGAGAATGAGTGAATCGATGAAAGTGTACTTCCACATTACAGTGGGATAAACTATAGAGTTTTTGAACACTAACGAATGTGATTTTCTGAAAAATAAAAAAAACGTAAAGTTTGCTTGGTCACGAAGTAATCCTACAGAACACTTCATTTTTGTATTTTCGAAGTCAAATGGCACTATAAACGTGTTATAGAAAACAACAACCATAGAACGAATGTGAGTTGGTAATGGTTAACTCTTTTGCAACTCGTGAGACTTTTCAAAAAGAGAGCATGAGTGAATCGATGAAAGTGCACTTCCACATTACGGTGGGATAAACTATAGAGTTTTTGAACACTAACGAATGTCATTTTCTGAAAAATAAACAAAACGTAAAGTTTGCTTGGTCACCAAGAAAACCTACATAAAACTTCATTTTGGTATTTTCGAGGTTAAATGGCACTATAAACCGGTTATAGAAAACGACAACCATAGAACTAATGTGAGTTGGTAATGGTTAACTCTTTTGCAACTCATGAGACTTTTTAAAAAGAGAGAATGAGTGAATCGATGAAAGTGCACTTCCACATTACAGTGGGATAAACTATAGAGTTTTTGAACACTAACGAATGTGATTTTCTGAAAAATAAAAAAAACGTAAAGTTTGCTTGGTCACGAAGTAATCCTACAGAACACTTCATTTTTGTATTTTCGAAGTCAAATGACACTATAAACGTGTTATAGAAAACAACAACCATAAAACGAATGTGAGTTGGTAATGGTTAACTCTTTTGCAACTCGTGAGACTTTTTAAAAACAGAGAATGAGTGAATCGATGAAAGTGCACTTCCACATTACAGTCGGATAAACTATAGAGTTTTTGAACACTAACGAATGTGATTTTCGAAAAAATAAAAAAAACGTAAAGTTTGCTTGGTCACCAAGCAAACCTTCAAAACACTTCATTTTGGTATTTTCGAGGTCAAATGGCACTATAAACATGTTATAGAAAACAACAAACATTGAACGAATGTGAATTGGTAATGTTTAACTCTTTTACAACTCGTGAGACTTTTCAAAAAGAGAGATTGAGTGAATCGATGAAAGTGAACTTCCACATTAAAGTGGGATAAACTATAGAGTTTTTGAACACTAACGAATGTGATTTTCTGAAAAATAAACAAAACGTAAAGTTTGCATGGTCACGAAGCAATCCTACAAAACACTTCATTTTGGTATTTTCGAGGTCAAATGGCACTATAAACATGTTATAGAAAACAACAAACATAGAACGAATGTGAGTTGGTAATGGTTAACACTTTTGCAACTCGTGAGACTTTTCAAAAAGAGAGAATGAGTGAATCGATGAAAGTGCACTTCCACATTACAGTGGGATAAACTATAGAGTTTTTGAACACTAACGAATGTCATTTTCTGAAAAATAAACATAAAGTAAAGTTCACTTGGTCACCAAGAAAACCTACATAAAACTTCATTTTGGTATTTTCGAGGTTAAATGGCACTATAAACGTGTTATAGGAAAGGACAACCATAGAACGAAAGTGAGTTGGTAATGGTTAACTCTTTTGCAACTCGTGAGACTTTTTAAAAAGAGAGAATGAGTGAATCGATGAAAGTGCACTTCCACATTACAGTGGGATAAACTATAGAGTTTTTGAACACTAACGAATGTGATTTTCTGAAAAATAAAAAAAACGTAAAGTTTGCTTGGTCACGAAGTAATCCTACAGAACGCTTCATTTTTATATTTTCGAAGTCAAATGGCACTATAAACGTGTTATAGAAAACAACAACCATAGAACGAATGTGAGTTGGTAATGGTTAACTCTTTTGCAACTCGTGAGACTTTTTAAAAACAGAGAATGAGTGAATCGATGAAAGTGCACTTCCACATTACAGTGGGATAAACTATAGTGTTTTTGAACACTAACGAATGTCATTTTCTGAAAAATAAACATAAAGTAAAGTTCACTTGGTCACCAAGAAAACCTACATAAAACTTCATTTTGGTATTTTCGTGGTTAAATGGCACTATAAACGTGTTATAGAAAACAACAACCATAGAACGAATGTGAGTTAGTAATGGTTAACTCTTTTGCAACTCGTGAGACTTTTCAAAAAGAGAGAATGAGTGAATCGATGAAAGTGCACTTCCACATTACAGTGGGATAAACTATAGTGTTTTTGAACACTAACGAATGTCATTTTCTGAAAAATAAACATAAAGTAAAGTTTGCATGGTCTCGAAGCAATCCTACAAAACACTTCATTTTGGTATTTTCGAGGTCAAATAGCACTATAAACGTGTTATAGAAAACAACAACCATAGAACGAATGTGAGTTGGTAATGGTTAACTCTTTTGCAACTCGTGAGACTTTTTAAAAACAGAGAATGAGTGAATCGATGAAAGTGCACTTCCACATTACAGTGGGATAAACTATAGTGTTTTTGAACACTAACGAATGTCATTTTCTGAAAAATAAACATAAAGTAAAGTTCACTTGGTCACCAAGAAAACCTACATAAAACTTCATTTTGGTATTTTCGTGGTTAAATGGCACTATAAACGTGTTATAGGAAAGAACAACCATAGAACGAATGTGAGTTAGTAATGGTTAACTCTTTTGCAACTCGTGAGACTTTTCAAAAAGAGAGAATGAGTGAATCGATGAAAGTGCACTTCCACATTACAGTGGGATAAACTATAGATTTTTGAACACTAACGAATGTGATTTTCTGAAAAATAAACAAAACGTAAAGTTTGCATGGTCTCGAAGCAATCCTACAAAACACTTCATTTTGGTATTTTCGAGGTCAAATAGCACTATAAACGTGTTATAGAAAACAACAACCATAGAACGAATGTGAGTTGGTAATGGTTAACTCTTTTGCAACTCGTGAGACTTTTTAAAAAGAGAGAATGAGTGAATCGATGAAAGTGTACTTCCACATTACAGTGGGATAAACTATAGAGTTTTTGAACACTAACGAATGTGATTTTCTGAAAAATAAAAAAAACGTAAAGTTTGCTTGGTCACGAAGTAATCCTACAGAACACTTCATTTTTGTATTTTCGAAGTCAAATGGCACTATAAACGTGTTATAGAAAACAACAACCATAGAACGAATGTGAGTTGGTAATGGTTAACTCTTTTGCAACTCGTGAGACTTTTCAAAAAGAGAGCATGAGTGAATCGATGAAAGTGCACTTCCACATTACGGTGGGATAAACTATAGAGTTTTTGAACACTAACGAATGTCATTTTCTGAAAAATAAACAAAACGTAAAGTTTGCTTGGTCACCAAGAAAACCTACATAAAACTTCATTTTGGTATTTTCGAGGTTAAATGGCACTATAAACCGGTTATAGAAAACGACAACCATAGAACTAATGTGAGTTGGTAATGGTTAACTCTTTTGCAACTCATGAGACTTTTTAAAAAGAGAGAATGAGTGAATCGATGAAAGTGCACTTCCACATTACAGTGGGATAAACTATAGAGTTTTTGAACACTAACGAATGTGATTTTCTGAAAAATAAAAAAAACGTAAAGTTTGCTTGGTCACGAAGTAATCCTACAGAACACTTCATTTTTGTATTTTCGAAGTCAAATGACACTATAAACGTGTTATAGAAAACAACAACCATAAAACGAATGTGAGTTGGTAATGGTTAACTCTTTTGCAACTCGTGAGACTTTTTAAAAACAGAGAATGAGTGAATCGATGAAAGTGCACTTCCACATTACAGTCGGATAAACTATAGAGTTTTTGAACACTAACGAATGTGATTTTCGAAAAAATAAAAAAAACGTAAAGTTTGCTTGGTCACCAAGCAAACCTTCAAAACACTTCATTTTGGTATTTTCGAGGTCAAATGGCACTATAAACATGTTATAGAAAACAACAAACATAGAACGAATGTGAATTGGTAATGTTTAACTCTTTTACAACTCGTGAGACTTTTCAAAAAGAGAGATTGAGTGAATCGATGAAAGTGAACTTCCACATTAAAGTGGGATAAACTATAGAGTTTTTGAACACTAACGAATGTGATTTTCTGAAAAATAAACAAAACGTAAAGTTTGCATGGTCACGAAGCAATCCTACAAAACACTTCATTTTGGTATTTTCGAGGTCAAATGGCACTATAAACATGTTATAGAAAACAACAAACATAGAACGAATGTGAGTTGGTAATGGTTAACACTTTTGCAACTCGTGAGACTTTTCAAAAAGAGAGAATGAGTGAATCGATGAAAGTGCACTTCCACATTACAGTGGGATAAACTATAGAGTTTTTGAACACTAACGAATGTCATTTTCTGAAAAATAAACATAAAGTAAAGTTCACTTGGTCACCAAGAAAACCTACATAAAACTTCATTTTGGTATTTTCGAGGTTAAATGGCACTATAAACGTGTTATAGGAAAGGACAACCATAGAACGAAAGTGAGTTGGTAATGGTTAACTCTTTTGCAACTCGTGAGACTTTTTAAAAAGAGAGAATGAGTGAATCGATGAAAGTGCACTTCCACATTACAGTGGGATAAACTATAGAGTTTTTGAACACTAACGAATGTGATTTTCTGAAAAATAAAAAAAACGTAAAGTTTGCTTGGTCACGAAGTAATCCTACAGAACGCTTCATTTTTATATTTTCGAAGTCAAATGGCACTATAAACGTGTTATAGAAAACAACAACCATAGAACGAATGTGAGTTGGTAATGGTTAACTCTTTTGCAACTCGTGAGACTTTTTAAAAACAGAGAATGAGTGAATCGATGAAAGTGCACTTCCACATTACAGTGGGATAAACTATAGTGTTTTTGAACACTAACGAATGTCATTTTCTGAAAAATAAACATAAAGTAAAGTTCACTTGGTCACCAAGAAAACCTACATAAAACTTCATTTTGGTATTTTCGTGGTTAAATGGCACTATAAACGTGTTATAGAAAACAACAACCATAGAACGAATGTGAGTTAGTAATGGTTAACTCTTTTGCAACTCGTGAGACTTTTCAAAAAGAGAGAATGAGTGAATCGATGAAAGTGCACTTCCACATTACAGTGGGATAAACTATAGTGTTTTTGAACACTAACGAATGTCATTTTCTGAAAAATAAACATAAAGTAAAGTTTGCATGGTCTCGAAGCAATCCTACAAAACACTTCATTTTGGTATTTTCGAGGTCAAATAGCACTATAAACGTGTTATAGAAAACAACAACCATAGAACGAATGTGAGTTGGTAATGGTTAACTCTTTTGCAACTCGTGAGACTTTTTAAAAACAGAGAATGAGTGAATCGATGAAAGTGCACTTCCACATTACAGTGGGATAAACTATAGTGTTTTTGAACACTAACGAATGTCATTTTCTGAAAAATAAACATAAAGTAAAGTTCACTTGGTCACCAAGAAAACCTACATAAAACTTCATTTTGGTATTTTCGTGGTTAAATGGCACTATAAACGTGTTATAGAAAACAACAACCATAGAACGAATGTGAGTTAGTAATGGTTAACTCTTTTGCAACTCGTGAGACTTTTCAAAAAGAGAGAATGAGTGAATCGATGAAAGTGCACTTCCACATTACAGTGGGATAAACTATAGTGTTTTTGAACACTAACGAATGTCATTTTCTGAAAAATAAACATAAAGTAAAGTTTGCATGGTCTCGAAGCAATCCTACAAAACACTTCATTTTGGTATTTTAGAGGTCAAATAGCACTATAAACGTGTTATAGAAAACAACAACCATAGAACGAATGTGAGTTGGTAATGGTTAACTCTTTTGCAACTCGTGAGACTTTTCAAAAAGAGAGAATGAGTGAATCGATGAAAGTGCACTTCCACGTTACAGTGGGATAAACTATAGAGTTTTTGAACACTAACGAATGTGATTTTCTGAAAAATAAACAAAACGTAAAGTTTGCTTGGTCACCAAGCAAACCTACAAAACACTTCATTTTGGTATTTTCGAGGTCAAATGGCACTATAAACATGTTATAGAAAACAACAAACATAGAACGAATGTGAGTTGGTAATGGTTAACTCTTTTACAACTCGTGAGACTTTTCAAAAAGAGAGATTGAGTGAATCGATGAAAGTGCACTTCCATATTATAGTGGGATAAACTATAGAGTTTTTGAACACTAACGAATGTGATTTTCTGAAAAATAAACAAAACGTAAAGTTTGCATGGTCACGAAGCAATCGTACAAAACACTTCATTTTGGTATTTTCGAGGTCAAATGGCACTATAAACATGTTATAGAAAACAACAAACATAGAACGAATGTGAGTTGGTAATGGTTAACTCTTTTGCAACTCGTGAGACTTTTCAAAAAGAGAGAATGAGTGAATCGATGAAAGTGCACTTCCACATTACAGTGGGATAAACTATAGAGTTTTTGAACACTAACGAATGTCATTTTCTGAAAAATAAACATAAAGTAAAGTTCACTTGGTCACCAAGAAAACCTACATAAAACTTCATTTTGGTATTTTCGAGGTTAAATGGCACTATAAACGTGTTATAGGAAAGGACAACCATAGAACGAATGTGAGTTGGTAATGGTTAACTCTTTTGCAACTCGTGGGACTTTTTAAAAAGAGAGAATGAGTGAATCGATGAAAGTGCACTTCCACATTACAGTGGGATAAACTATAGAGTTTTTGAACACTAACTAATGTGATTTTCTGAAAAATAAAAAAAACGTAAAGTTTGCTTGGTCACGAAGTAATCCTACAGAACACTTCATTTTTGTATTTTCGAAGTCAAATGGCACTATAAACGTGTTATAGAAAACAACAACCATAGAACGAATGTGAGTTGGTAATGGTTAACTCTTTTGCAACACGTGAGACTTTTCAAAAAGAGAGAATGAGTGAATCGATGAAAGTGCACTTCCACATTACAGTGGGATAAACTATAGAGTTTTTGAACACTAACGAATGTGATTTTCTGAAAAATAAAAAAAACGTAAAGTTTGCTTGGTCACGAAGTAAATCTACAGAACACTTCATTTTTGTATTTTCGAAGTCAAATGGCACTATAAACGTGTTATAGAAAACAACAACCATAGAACGAATGTGAGTTGGTAATGGTGTTAACTCTTTTGCAACTCGTGAGACTTTTTAAAAACAGAGAATGAGTGAATCGATGAAAGTGCACTTCCACATTACAGTGGGATAAACTATAGTGTTTTTGAACACTAACGAATGTCATTTTCTGAAAAATAAACATAAAGTAAAGTTCACTTGGTCACCAAGAAAACCTACATAAAACTTCATTTTGGTATTTTCGTGGTTAAATGGCACTATAAACGTGTTATAGAAAACAACAACCATAGAACGAATGTGAGTTAGTAATGGTTAAATCTTTTGCAACTCGTGAGACTTTTCAAAAAGAGAGAATGAGTGAATCGATGAAAGTGCACTTCCACATTACAGTGGGATAAACTATAGTGTTTTTGAACACTAACGAATGTCATTTTCTGAAAAATAAACATAAAGTAAAGTTTGCATGGTCTCGAAGCAATCCTACAAAACACTTCATTTTGGTATTTTCGAGGTCAAATAGCACTATAAACGTGTTATAGAAAACAACAACCATAGAACGAATGTGAGTTGGTAATGGTTAACTCTTTTGCAACTCGTGAGACTTTTCAAAAAGAGAGAATGAGTGAATCGATGAAAGTGCACTTCCACATTACAGTGGGATAAACTATAGAGTTTTTGAACACTAACGAATGTGATTTTCTGAAAAATAAACAAAACGTAAAGTTTGCTTGGTCACCAAGCAAACCTACAAAACACTTCATTTTGGTATTTTCGAGGTCAAATGGCACTATAAACATGTTATAGAAAACAACAAACATAGAACGAATGTGAGTTGGTAATGGTTAACTCTTTTACAACTCGTGAGACTTTTCAAAAAGAGAGATTGAGTGAATCGATGAAAGTGCACTTCCACATTATAGTGAGATAAACTATAGAGTTTTTGAACACTAACGAATGTGATTTTCTGAAAAATAAACAAAACGTAAAGTTTGCATGGTCACGAAGCAATCCTACAAAACACTTCATTTTGGTATTTTCGAGGTCAAATGGCACTATAAACATGTTATAGAAAACAACAAACATAGAACGAATGTGAGTTGGTAATGGTTAATTCTTTTGCAACTCGTGAGACTTTTCAAAAAGAGAGAATGAGTGAATAGATGAAAGTGCACTTCCACATTACAGTGGGATAAACTATAGAGTTTTTGAACACTAACGAATGTCATTTTCTGAAAAATAAACAAAAAGTAAAGTTCACTTGGCCACCAAGAAAACCTACATAAAACTTCATTTTGGTATTTTCGAGGTCAAATGGTACTATAAACGTGTTATAGGAAAGAACAACCATAGAACGAATGTGAGTTAGTAATGGTTAACTCTTTTGCAACTCGTGAGACTTTTCAAAAAGAGAGAATGAGTGAATCGATAAAAGTGCACTTCCACATTACAGTGGGATAAACTATAGAGTTTTTGAACACTAACGAATGTCATTTTCTGAAAAATAAACATAAAGTGAAGTTCACTTGGCCACCAAGAAAACCTACATAAAACTTCATTTTGGTATTTTCGTGGTTGAATGGCACTATAAACGTGTTATAGGAAAGAACAACCATAGAACGAATGTGAGTTAGTAATGGTTAACTCTTTTGCAACTCGTGAGACTTTTCAAAAAGAGAGAATGAGTGAATCGATGAAAGTGCACTTCCACATTACAGTGGGATAAACTATAGAGTTTTTGAACACTAACGAATGTGATTTTCTGAAAAATAAAAAAATGTAAAGTTTGCATGGTCTCGAAGCAATCCTACAAAACACTTCATTTTGGTATTTTCGAGGTCAAATAGCACTATAAACGTGTTATAGAAAACAACAATCATAGAACGAATATGAATTGGTAATGGTTAACTCTTTTGCAACTCGTGAGACTTTTCAAAAGAGAGAATGAGTGAATCGATGAAAGAGCACTTCCACATTACAGTGGGACAAACTATAGAGTTTTTGAACACTAACGAATGTAATTTTCTGAAAAATAAAAAAAACGTAACGTTTGCTTGGTCACGAAGCAGTCCTACAAAACACTTCACTTTGGTATTTTCGAGGTCAAATGGCACTATAAACGTGTTATAGAAAACAACAACCATAGAACGAATGTGAGTTGGTAATGGTTAACTTTTTTGCAACTCGTGAGACTTTTCAAAAAGAGAGATTGAGTGAATCGATGAAAGTGCACTTCCACATTACAGTGGGATAAACTATAAAGTTTTTGAACACTAACGAATCTGATTTTCTAAAAAATAAACAAAACGTAAAGTTTGCATGGTCACGAAGCAATCCAACAAAACACTTCATTTTGGTATTTTCGTGGTCAAATAGCACTATAAACGTGTTATAGAAAACAACAACCATAGAACGAATATGAATTTGTAATGGTTAACTCTTTTGCAACTCGTGAGACTTTTCAAAAGAGAGAATGAGTGAATCGATGAAAGAGCACTTCCACATTACTGTGGGATAAACTATAGTGTTTTTGATCACTAACGAATGTGATTTTCTAAAAAATAAAAAAAACGTTACGTTTGCTTGGTCACGAAGCAGTCCTACAAAAAACTTCATTTTGGTATTTTCGAGCTCAAATGGCACTATAAACGTGTTATAGAAAACAACAACCATAGAACGAATGTGAGTTGGGAATGGTTAACTCTTTTGCAACTCGTGAGACTTTTCAAAAAGAGAGATTGAGTGAATCGATGAAAGTGCACTTCCACATTACAGTGGGATAAACTATAGAGTTTTTGAACACTAACGAATGTCATTTTCTGAAAAATAAACAAAACGTAAAGTTTGCTTGGTCACCAAGAAAACCTACATAAAACTTCATTTTGGTATTTTCGAGGTTAAATGGCACTATAAACATGTTATAGAAAACGACAACCATAGAACGAATGTGAGTTGGTAATGGTTAACTCTTTTGCAACTCGTGAGACTTTTTAAAAAGAGAGAATGAGTGAATCGATGAAAGTGCACTTCCACATTACAGTGGGATAAACTATAGAGTTTTTGAACACTAACGAATGTGATTTTCTGAAAAATATAAAAAACGTAAAGTTTGCTTGGTCACGAAGTAATCCTACAGAACACTTCATTTTTGTGTTTTCGAAGTCAAATGGCACTATAAACGTGTTATAGAAAACAACAACCATAGAACGAATGTGAGTTGGTAATGGTTAACTCTTTTGCAACTCGTGAGACTTTTTAAAAACAGAGAATGAGTGAATCGATGAAAGTGCACTTCCACATTACAGTCGGATAAACTATAGAGTTTTGGAACACTAACGAATGTGATTTTCTGAAAAATAAAAAAAAACGTAAAGTTTACTTGGTCACGAAGCAATCGTACAAAACACTTCATTTTGGTATTTTCGAAGTCAAATGGCACTATAAACGTGTTATAGAAAACAACAACCATAGAACGAATGTGAGTTGGTAATGATTAACTCTTTTGCAACTCGTGAGACTTTTCAAAAAGAGAGATTGAGTGAATCGATGAAAGTGCACTTCCACATTACAGTGGGATAAACTATAGAGTTTTTGAACACTAACTAATGTGATTTTCGAAAAAATAAAAAAAACGTAAAGTTTGCTTGGTCACCAAGCAAACCTACAAAACACTTCATTTTGGTATTTTCGAGGTCAAATGGCACTATAAACATGTTATAGAAAACAACAAACATAGAACGAATGTGAATTGGTAATGGTTAACTCTTTTACAACTCGTGAGACTTTTCAAAAAGAGAGATTGAGTGAATCGATGAAAGTGAACTTCCACATTAAAGTGGGATAAACTATAGAGTTTTTGAACACTAACGAATGTCATTTTCTGAAAAATAAACAAAACGTAAAGTTTGCTTGGTCACCAAGAAAACCTACATAAAACTTCATTTTGGTATTTTCGAAGTTAAATGGCACTTTAAACATGTTATAGAAAACGACAACCATAGAACGAATGTGAGTTGGTAATGGTTAACTCTTTTGCAACTCGTGAGACTTTTTAAAAAGAGAGAATGAGTGAATCGATGAAAGTGCACTTCCACATTACAGTGGGATAAACTATAGAGTTTTTGAACACTAACGAATGTGATTTTCTGAAAAATATAAAAAACGTAAAGTTTGCTTGGTCACGAAGTAATCCTACAGAACACTTCATTTTTGTGTTTTCGAAGTCAAATGGCACTATAAACGTGTTATAGAAAACAACAACCATAGAACGAATGTGAGTTGGTAATGGTTAACTCTTTTGCAACTCGTGAGACTTTTTAAAAACAGAGAATGAGTGAATCGATGAAAGTGCACTTCCACATTACAGTCGGATAAACTATAGAGTTTTTGAACACTAACGAATGTGATTTTCTGAAAAATAAAAAAAAACGTAAAGTTTACTTGGTCACGAAGCAATCGTACAAAACACTTCATTTTGGTATTTTCGAAGTCAAATGGCACTATAAACGTGTTATAGAAAACAACAACCATAGAACGAATGTGAGTTGGTAATGATTAACTCTTTTGCAACTCGTGAGACTTTTCAAAAAGAGAGATTGAGTGAATCGATGAAAGTGCACTTCCACATTACAGTGGGATAAACTATAGAGTTTTTGAACACTAACTAATGTGATTTTCGAAAAAATAAAAAAAACGTAAAGTTTGCTTGGTCACCAAGCAAACCTACAAAACACTTCATTTTGGTATTTTCGAGGTCAAATGGCACTATAAACATGTTATAGAAAACAACAAACATAGAACGAATGTGAATTGGTAATGGTTAACTCTTTTACAACTCGTGAGACTTTTCAAAAAGAGAGATTGAGTGAATCGATGAAAGTGAACTTCCACATTAAAGTGGGATAAACTATAGAGTTTTTGAACACTAACGAATGTCATTTTCTGAAAAATAAACAAAACGTAAAGTTTGCTTGGTCACCAAGAAAACCTACATAAAACTTCATTTTGGTATTTTCGAAGTTAAATGGCACTTTAAACATGTTATAGAAAACGACAACCATAGAACGAATGTGAGTTGGTAATGGTTAACTCTTTTGCAACTCGTGAGACTTTTTAAAAAGAGAGAATGAGTGAATCGATGAAAGTGCACTTCCACATTACAGTGGGATAAACTATAGAGTTTTTGAACACTAACTAATGTGATTTTCGAAAAAATAAAAAAAACGTAAAGTTTGCTTGGTCACCAAGCAAACCTACAAAACACTTCATTTTGGTATTTTCGAGGTCAAATGGCACTTTAAACATGTTATAGAAAACGACAACCATAGAACGAATATGAATTGGTAATGGTTAACTCTTTTGCAACTCGTGAGACTTTTCAAAAAGAGAGGTTGAGTGAATCGATGAAAGTGGACTTCCACATTACAGTGGGATAAACTATAGAGTTTTTGAACACTAACGAGTGTGATTTTCGAAAAAATAAAAAAAAACGTAAAGTTTGCTTGGTGACCAAGCAAACCTACAAAAAACATCATTTTGGTATTTTCGAGGTTAAATGGCACTATAAACGTGTTATAGAAAACAACAACCATAGAACGAATGTGAATTGGTAATGGTTAACTCTTTTGCAACTCGTGAGACTTTTCAAAAAGAGAGATTGAGTGAATCAATGAAAGTGCACTTCCACATTACAGTGGGATAAACTATAGAGTTTTTGAACACTAACGAATATGATTTTCTAAAAAATAAAAAAAAACGTAAAGTTTGCTTTGTCACGAAGCAATCGTACAAAACACTTCATTTTGGTGTTTTCGAAGTCAAATGGCACTATAAACGTGTTATAGAAAACAACAACCATAGAACGAATGTGAGTTAGTAATGGTTAACTCTTTTGCAACACGTGAGACTTTTCAAAAAGAGAGAATGAGTGAATCGATGAAAGTGCACTTCCACATTACAGTGGGATAAACTATAGAGTTTTTGAACACTAACGAATTTGATTTTCTGAAAAATAAACAAAACGTAAAGTTTGCATGGTCACGAAGCAATCCTACAAAACACTTCATTTTGGTATTTTCGAGGTCAAATGGCACTATAAACGTGTTATAGAAAACAACAACAATAGAACGAATGTGAATTGGTAATGGTTAACTTTTTTGCAACTCGTGAGACTTTTCAAAAAGAGAGATTGAGTGAATCGATGAAAGTGCACTTCCACATTACAGTGGGATAAACTATAGAGTTTTTGAACACTAACGAATGTCATTTTCTGAAAAATAAACATAAAGTAAAGTTCACTTGGTCACCAAGAAAACCTACATAAAACTTCATTTTGGTATTTTCGTGGTTAAATGGCACTATAAACGTGTTATAGGAAAGAACAACCATAGAACGAATGTGAGTTAGTAATGGTTAACTCTTTTGCAACTCGTGAGACTTTTCAAAAAGAGAGAATGAGTGAATCGATGAAAGTGCACTTCCACATTACAGTGGGATAAACTATAGAGTTTTTGAACACTAACGAATGTGATTTTCTGAAAAATAAACAAAACGTAAAGTTTGCATGGTCACGAAGCAATCCTACAAAACATTTCATTGTGGTATTTTCGAGGTCAAATGGCACTATAAACGTGTTATAGAAAACGACAACCATAGAACGAATGTGAGTTGGTAATGGTTAACTCTTTTGCAACTCGTGAGACTTTTTAAAAAGAGAGAATGAGTGAATCGATGAAAGTGCACTTCCACATTACAGTGGGATAAACTATAGAGTTTTTGAACACTAACTAATGTGATTTTCGAAAAAATAAAAAAAACGTAAAGTTTGCTTGGTCACCAAGCAAACCTACAAAACACTTCATTTTGGTATTTTCGAGGTCAAATGGCACTTTAAACATGTTATAGAAAACGACAACCATAGAACGAATATGAATTGGTAATGGTTAACTCTTTTGCAACTCGTGAGACTTTTCAAAAAGAGAGGTTGAGTGAATCGATGAAAGTGGACTTCCACATTACAGTGGGATAAACTATAGAGTTTTTGAACACTAACGAGTGTGATTTTCGAAAAAATAAAAAAAAACGTAAAGTTTGCTTGGTGACCAAGCAAACCTACAAAAAACATCATTTTGGTATTTTCGAGGTTAAATGGCACTATAAACGTGTTATAGAAAACAACAACCATAGAACGAATGTGAATTGGTAATGGTTAACTCTTTTGCAACTCGTGAGACTTTTCAAAAAGAGAGATTGAGTGAATCAATGAAAGTGCACTTCCACATTACAGTGGGATAAACTATAGAGTTTTTGAACACTAACGAATATGATTTTCTAAAAAATAAAAAAAAACGTAAAGTTTGCTTTGTCACGAAGCAATCGTACAAAACACTTCATTTTGGTGTTTTCGAAGTCAAATGGCACTATAAACGTGTTATAGAAAACAACAACCATAGAACGAATGTGAGTTAGTAATGGTTAACTCTTTTGCAACACGTGAGACTTTTCAAAAAGAGAGAATGAGTGAATCGATGAAAGTGCACTTCCACATTACAGTGGGATAAACTATAGAGTTTTTGAACACTAACGAATTTGATTTTCTGAAAAATAAACAAAACGTAAAGTTTGCATGGTCACGAAGCAATCCTACAAAACACTTCATTTTGGTATTTTCGAGGTCAAATGGCACTATAAACGTGTTATAGAAAACAACAACAATAGAACGAATGTGAATTGGTAATGGTTAACTCTTTTGCAACTCGTGAGACTTTTTAAAAAGAGAGAATGAGTGAATCGATGAAAGTGCACTTCCACATTACAGTGGGATAAACTATAGAGTTTTTGAACACTAACTAATGTGATTTTCGAAAAAATAAAAAAAACGTAAAGTTTGCTTGGTCACCAAGCAAACCTACAAAACACTTCATTTTGGTATTTTCGAGGTCAAATGGCACTTTAAACATGTTATAGAAAACGACAACCATAGAACGAATATGAATTGGTAATGGTTAACTCTTTTGCAACTCGTGAGACTTTTCAAAAAGAGAGGTTGAGTGAATCGATGAAAGTGGACTTCCACATTACAGTGGGATAAACTATAGAGTTTTTGAACACTAACGAGTGTGATTTTCGAAAAAATAAAAAAAAACGTAAAGTTTGCTTGGTGACCAAGCAAACCTACAAAAAACATCATTTTGGTATTTTCGAGGTTAAATGGCACTATAAACGTGTTATAGAAAACAACAACCATAGAACGAATGTGAATTGGTAATGGTTAACTCTTTTGCAACTCGTGAGACTTTTCAAAAAGAGAGATTGAGTGAATCAATGAAAGTGCACTTCCACATTACAGTGGGATAAACTATAGAGTTTTTGAACACTAACGAATATGATTTTCTAAAAAATAAAAAAAAACGTAAAGTTTGCTTTGTCACGAAGCAATCGTACAAAACACTTCATTTTGGTGTTTTCGAAGTCAAATGGCACTATAAACGTGTTATAGAAAACAACAACCATAGAACGAATGTGAGTTAGTAATGGTTAACTCTTTTGCAACACGTGAGACTTTTCAAAAAGAGAGAATGAGTGAATCGATGAAAGTGCACTTCCACATTACAGTGGGATAAACTATAGAGTTTTTGAACACTAACGAATTTGATTTTCTGAAAAATAAACAAAACGTAAAGTTTGCATGGTCACGAAGCAATCCTACAAAACACTTCATTTTGGTATTTTCGAGGTCAAATGGCACTATAAACGTGTTATAGAAAACAACAACAATAGAACGAATGTGAATTGGTAATGGTTAACTTTTTTGCAACTCGTGAGACTTTTCAAAAAGAGAGATTGAGTGAATCGATGAAAGTGCACTTCCACATTACAGTGGGATAAACTATAGAGTTTTTGAACACTAACGAATCTGATTTTCTAAAAAATAAACAAAACGTAAAGTTTGCATGGTCACGAAGCAATCCAACAAAACACTTCATTTTGGTATTTTCGTGGTCAAATAGCACTATAAACGTGTTATAGAAAACAACAACCATAGAACGAATATGAATTTGTAATGGTTAACTCTTTTGCAACTCGTGAGACTTTTCAAAAGAGAGAATGAGTGAATCGATGAAAGAGCACTTCCACATTACAGTGGGATAAACTACAGTGTTTTTGATCACTAACGAATGTGATTTTCTGAAAAATAAAAAAAACGTTACGTTTGCTTGGTCACGAAGCAGTCCTACAAAACACTTCATTTTGGTATTTTCGAGCTCAAATGGCACTATAAACGTGTTATAGAAAACAACAACCATAGAACGAATGTGAGTTGGGAATGGTTAACTCTTTTGCAACTCGTGAGACTTTTCAAAAAGAGAGATTGAGTGAATCGATGAAAGTGCACTTCCACATTACAGTGGGATAAACTATAGAGTTTTTGAACACTAACGAATGTCATTTTCTGAAAAATAAACAAAACGTAAAGTTTGCTTGGTCACCAAGAAAACCTACATAAAACTTCATTTTGGTATTTTCGAGGTTAAATGGCACTATAAACATGTTATAGAAAACGACAACCATAGAACGAATGTGAGTTGGTAATGGTTAACTCTTTTGCAACTCGTGAGACTTTTTAAAAAGAGAGAATGAGTGAATCGATGAAAGTGCACTTCCACATTACAGTGGGATAAACTATAGAGTTTTTGAACACTAACGAATGTGATTTTCTGAAAAATATAAAAAACGTAAAGTTTGCTTGGTCACGAAGTAATCCTACAGAACACTTCATTTTTGTGTTTTCGAAGTCAAATGGCACTATAAACGTGTTATAGAAAACAACAACCATAGAACGAATGTGAGTTGGTAATGGTTAACTCTTTTGCAACTCGTGAGACTTTTTAAAAACAGAGAATGAGTGAATCGATGAAAGTGCACTTCCACATTACAGTCGGATAAACTATAGAGTTTTTGAACACTAACGAATGTGATTTTCTGAAAAATAAAAAAAAACGTAAAGTTTGCTTGGTCACGAAGCAATCCTACAAAACACTTCATTTTGGTATTTTCGAGGTCAAATGGCACTATAAACGTGTTATAGAAAACAACAACCATAGAACGAATGTGAGTTGGTAATGGTTAACTTTTTTGCAACTCGTGAGACTTTTCAAAAAGAGAGATTGAGTGAATCGATGAAAGTGCACTTCCACATTACAGTGGGATAAACTATAGAGTTTTTGAACACTAACGAATCTGATTTTCTAAAAAATAAACAAAACGTAAAGTTTGCATGGTCACGAAGCAATCCAACAAAACACTTCATTTTGGTATTTTTGTGGTCAAATAGCACTATAAACGTGTTATAGAAAACAACAACCATAGAACGAATATGAATTTGTAATGGTTAACTCTTTTGCAACTCGTGAGACTTTTCAAAAGAGAGAATGAGTGAATCGATGAAAGAGCACTTCCACATTACAGTGGGATAAACTACAGTGTTTTTGATCACTAACGAATGTGATTTTCTGAAAAATAAAAAAAACGTTACGTTTGCTTGGTCACGAAGCAGTCCTACAAAACACTTCATTTTGGTATTTTCGAGCTCAAATGGCACTATAAACGTGTTATAGAAAACAACAACCATAGAACGAATGTAAGTTGGGAATGGTTAACTCTTTTGCAACTCGTGAGACTTTTCAAAAAGAGAGATTGAGTGAATCGATGAAAGTGCACTTCCACATTACAGTGGGATAAACTATAGAGTTTTTGAACACTAACGAATGTCATTTTCTGAAAAATAAACAAAACGTAAAGTTTGCTTGGTCACCAAGAAAACCTACATAAAACTTCATTTTGGTATTTTCGAGGTTAAATGGCACTATAAACATGTTATAGAAAACGACAACCATAGAACGAATGTGAGTTGGTAATGGTTAACTCTTTTGCAACTCGTGAGACTTTTTAAAAAGAGAGAATGAGTGAATCGATGAAAGTGCACTTCCACATTACAGTGGGATAAACTATAGAGTTTTTGAACACTAACGAATGTGATTTTCTGAAAAATATAAAAAACGTAAAGTTTGCTTGGTCACGAAGTAATCCTACAGAACACTTCATTTTTGTGTTTTCGAAGTCAAATGGCACTATAAACGTGTTATAGAAAACAACAACCATAGAACGAATGTGAGTTGGTAATGGTTAACTCTTTTGCAACTCGTGAGACTTTTTAAAAACAGAGAATGAGTGAATCGATGAAAGTGCACTTCCACATTACAGTCGGATAAACTATAGAGTTTTTGAACACTAACGAATGTGATTTTCTGAAAAATAAAAAAAAACGTAAAGTTTGCTTGGTCACGAAGCAATCCTACAAAACACTTCATTTTGGTATTTTCGAGGTCAAATGGCACTATAAACGTGTTATAGAAAACAACAACCATAGAACGAATGTGAGTTGGTAATGGTTAACTTTTTTGCAACTCGTGAGACTTTTCAAAAAGAGAGATTGAGTGAATCGATGAAAGTGCACTTCCACATTACAGTGGGATAAACTATAGAGTTTTTGAACACTAACGAATCTGATTTTCTAAAAAATAAACAAAACGTAAAGTTTGCATGGTCACGAAGCAATCCAACAAAACACTTCATTTTGGTATTTTTGTGGTCAAATAGCACTATAAACGTGTTATAGAAAACAACAACCATAGAACGAATATGAATTTGTAATGGTTAACTCTTTTGCAACTCGTGAGACTTTTCAAAAGAGAGAATGAGTGAATCGATGAAAGAGCACTTCCACATTACAGTGGGATAAACTACAGTGTTTTTGATCACTAACGAATGTGATTTTCTGAAAAATAAAAAAAACGTTACGTTTGCTTGGTCACGAAGCAGTCCTACAAAACACTTCATTTTGGTATTTTCGAGCTCAAATGGCACTACGTGTTATAGAAAACAACAACCATAGAACGAATGTGAGTTGGGAATGGTTAACTCTTTTGCAACTCGTGAGACTTTTCAAAAAGAGAGATTGAGTGAATCGATGAAAGTGCACTTCCACATTACAGTGGGATAAACTATAGAGTTTTTGAACACTAACGAATGTCATTTTCTGAAAAATAAACAAAACGTAAAGTTTGCTTGGTCACCAAGAAAACCTACATAAAACTTCATTTTGGTATTTTCGAGGTTAAATGGCACTATAAACATGTTATAGAAAACGACAACCATAGAACGAATGTGAGTTGGTAATGGTTAACTCTTTTGCAACTCGTGAGACTTTTTAAAAAGAGAGAATGAGTGAATCGATGAAAGTGCACTTCCACATTACAGTGGGATAAACTATAGAGTTTTTGAACACTAACGAATGTGATTTTCTGAAAAATATAAAAAACGTAAAGTTTGCTTGGTCACGAAGTAATCCTACAGAACACTTCATTTTTGTATTTTCGAAGTCAAATGGCACTATAAACGTGTTATAGAAAACAACAACCATAGAACGAATATGAATTTGTAATGGTTAACTCTTTTGCAACTCGTGAGACTTTTCAAAAGAGAGAATGAGTGAATCGATGAAAGAGCACTTCCACATTACAGTGGGATAAACTACAGAGTTTTTTATCACTAACGAATGTGATTTTCTGAAAAAAAAAAAAACGTTACGTTTGCTTGGTCACGAAGCAGTCCTACAAAACACTTCATTTTGGTTTTTTCGAGCTCAAATGGCACTATAAACGTGTTATAGAAAACAACAACCATAGAACGAATGTGAGTTGGGAATGGTTAACTCTTTTGCAACTCGTGAGACTTTTCAAAAAGAGAGATTGAGTGAATCGATGAAAGTGCACTTCCACATTACAGTGGGATAAACTATAGAGTTTTTGAACACTAACGAATGTCATTTTCTGAAAAATAAACAAAACGTAAAGTTTGCTTGGTCACCAAGAAAACCTACATAAAACTTCATTTTGGTATTTTCGAGGTTAAATGGCACTATAAACATGTTATAGAAAACGACAACCATAGAACGAATGTGAGTTGGTAATGGTTAACTCTTTTGCAACTCGTGAGTCTTTTTAAAAAGAGAGAATGAGTGAATCGATGAAAGTGCACTTCCACATTACAGTGGGATAAACTATAGAGTTTTTGAACACTAACGAATGTGATTTTCTGAAAAATATAAAAAACGTAAAGTTTGCTTGGTCACGAAGTAATCCTACAGAACACTTCATTTTTGTGTTTTCGAAGTCAAATGGCACTATAAACGTGTTATAGAAAACAACAACCATAGAACGAATGTGAGTTGGTAATGGTTAACTCTTTTGCAACTCGTGAGACTTTTTAAAAACAGAGAATGAGTGAATCGATGAAAGTGCACTTCCACATTACAGTCGGATAAACTATAGAGTTTTTGAACACTAACGAATGTGATTTTCTGAAAAATAAAAAAAAACGTAAAGTTTACTTGGTCACGAAGCAATCGTACAAAACACTTCATTTTGGTATTTTCGAAGTCAAATGGCACTATAAACGTGTTATAGAAAACAACAACCATAGAACGAATGTGAGTTGGTAATGATTAACTCTTTTGCAACTCGTGAGACTTTTCAAAAAGAGAGATTGAGTGAATCGATGAAAGTGCACTTCCACATTACAGTGGGATAAACTATAGAGTTTTTGAACACTAACTAATGTGATTTTCGAAAAAATAAAAAAAACGTAAAGTTTGCTTGGTCACCAAGCAAACCTACAAAACACTTCATTTTGGTATTTTCGAGGTCAAATGGCACTATAAACATGTTATAGAAAACAACAAACATAGAACGAATGTGAATTGGTAATGGTTAACTCTTTTACAACTCGTGAGACTTTTCAAAAAGAGAGATTGAGTGAATCGATGAAAGTGAACTTCCACATTAAAGTGGGATAAACTATAGAGTTTTTGAACACTAACGAATGTCATTTTCTGAAAAATAAACAAAACGTAAAGTTTGCTTGGTCACCAAGAAAACCTACATAAAACTTCATTTTGGTATTTTCGAAGTTAAATGGCACTTTAAACATGTTATAGAAAACGACAACCATAGAACGAATGTGAGTTGGTAATGGTTAACTCTTTTGCAACTCGTGAGACTTTTTAAAAAGAGAGAATGAGTGAATCGATGAAAGTGCACTTCCACATTACAGTGGGATAAACTATAGAGTTTTTGAACACTAACGAATGTGATTTTCTGAAAAATAAAAAAAATGTAAAGTTTGCTTGGTCACGAAGTAATCCTACAGAACACTTCATTTTTGTATTTTCGAAGTCAAATGGCACTATAAACGTTTTATAGAAAACAACAACCATAGAATGAATGTGAGTTGGTAATGGTTAACTCTTTTGCAAGTCGTGAGGCTTTTCAAAAAGAGAGAATGAGTGAATCGATGAAAGTGCACTTCCACATTACAGTGGGATAAACTATAGAGTTTTTGAACACTAACGAATGTCATTTTCTGAAAAATAAACATAAAGTAAAGTTCACTTGGTCACCAAGAAAACCTACATAAAACTTCATTTTGGTATTTTCGTGGTTAAATGGCACTATAAACGTGTTATAGGAAAGAACAACCATAGAACGAATGTGAGTTAGTAATGGTTAACTCTTTTGCAACTCGTGAGACTTTTCAAAAAGAGAGAATGAGTGAATCGATGAAAGTGCACTTCCACATTACAGTGGGATAAACTATAGAGTTTTTGAACACTAACGAATGTGATTTTCTGAAAAATAAACAAAACGTAAAGTTTGCATGGTCACGAAGCAATCCTACAAAACATTTCATTGTGGTATTTTCGAGGTCAAATGGCACTATAAACGTGTTATAGAAAACGACAACCATAGAACGAATGTGAGTTGGTAATGGTTAACTCTTTTGCAACTCGTGAGACTTTTTAAAAAGAGAGAATGAGTGAATCGATGAAAGTGCACTTCCACATTACAGTGGGATAAACTATAGAGTTTTTGAACACTAACTAATGTGATTTTCGAAAAAATAAAAAAAACGTAAAGTTTGCTTGGTCACCAAGCAAACCTACAAAACACTTCATTTTGGTATTTTCGAGGTCAAATGGCACTTTAAACATGTTATAGAAAACGACAACCATAGAACGAATATGAATTGGTAATGGTTAACTCTTTTGCAACTCGTGAGACTTTTCAAAAAGAGAGGTTGAGTGAATCGATGAAAGTGGACTTCCACATTACAGTGGGATAAACTATAGAGTTTTTGAACACTAACGAGTGTGATTTTCGAAAAAATAAAAAAAAACGTAAAGTTTGCTTGGTGACCAAGCAAACCTACAAAAAACATCATTTTGGTATTTTCGAGGTTAAATGGCACTATAAACGTGTTATAGAAAACAACAACCATAGAACGAATGTGAATTGGTAATGGTTAACTCTTTTGCAACTCGTGAGACTTCTCAAAAAGAGAGATTGAGTGAATCAATGAAAGTGCACTTCCACATTACAGTGGGATAAACTATAGAGTTTTTGAACACTAACGAATATGATTTTCTAAAAAATAAAAAAAAACGTAAAGTTTGCTTGGTCACGAAGCAATCGTACAAAACACTTCATTTTGGTATTTTCGAGGTCAAATGGCACTATAAACGTGTTATAGAAAACAACAACAATAGAACGAATGTGAATTGGTAATGGTTAACTTTTTTGCAACTCGTGAGACTTTTCAAAAAGAGAGATTGAGTGAATCGATGAAAGTGCACTTCCACATTACAGTGGGATAAACTATAGAGTTTTTGAACACTAACGAATCTGATTTTCTAAAAAATAAACAAAACGTAAAGTTTGCATGGTCACGAAGCAATCCAACAAAACACTTCATTTTGGTATTTTCGTGGTCAAATAGCACTATAAACGTGTTATAGAAAACAACAACCATAGAACGAATATGAATTTGTAATGGTTAACTCTTTTGCAACTCGTGAGACTTTTCAAAAGAGAGAATGAGTGAATCGATGAAAGAGCACTTCCACATTACAGTGGGATAAACTACAGTGTTTTTGATCACTAACGAATGTGATTTTCTGAAAAATAAAAAAAACGTTACGTTTGCTTGGTCACGAAGCAGTCCTACAAAACACTTCATTTTGGTATTTTCGAGCTCAAATGGCACTATAAACGTGTTATAGAAAACAACAACCATAGAACGAATGTGAGTTGGGAATGGTTAACTCTTTTGCAACTCGTGAGACTTTTCAAAAAGAGAGATTGAGTGAATCGATGAAAGTGCACTTCCACATTACAGTGGGATAAACTATAGAGTTTTTGAACACTAACGAATGTCATTTTCTGAAAAATAAACAAAACGTAAAGTTTGCTTGGTCACCAAGAAAACCTACATAAAACTTCATTTTGGTATTTTCGAGGTTAAATGGCACTATAAACATGTTATAGAAAACGACAACCATAGAACGAATGTGAGTTGGTAATGGTTAACTCTTTTGCAACTCGTGAGACTTTTTAAAAAGAGAGAATGAGTGAATCGATGAAAGTGCACTTCCACATTACAGTGGGATAAACTATAGAGTTTTTGAACACTAACGAATGTGATTTTCTGAAAAATATAAAAAACGTAAAGTTTGCTTGGTCATGAAGTAATCCTACAGAACACTTCATTTTTGTGTTTTCGAAGTCAAATGGCACTATAAACGTGTTATAGAAAACAACAACCATAGAACGAATGTGAGTTGGTAATGGTTAACTCTTTTGCAACTCGTGAGACTTTTTAAAAACAGAGAATGAGTGAATCGATGAAAGTGCACTTCCACATTACAGTCGGATAAACTATAGAGTTTTTGAACACTAACGAATGTGATTTTCTGAAAAATAAAAAAAAACGTAAAGTTTGCTTGGTCACGAAGCAATCCTACAAAACACTTCATTTTGGTATTTTCGAGGTCAAATGGCACTATAAACGTGTTATAGAAAACAACAACCATAGAACGAATGTGAGTTGGTAATGGTTAACTTTTTTGCAACTCGTGAGACTTTTCAAAAAGAGAGATTGAGTGAATCGATGAAAGTGCACTTCCACATTACAGTGGGATAAACTATAGAGTTTTTGAACACTAACGAATCTGATTTTCTAAAAAATAAACAAAACGTAAAGTTTGCATGGTCACGAAGCAATCCAACAAAACACTTCATTTTGGTATTTTTGTGGTCAAATAGCACTATAAACGTGTTATAGAAAACAACAACCATAGAACGAATATGAATTTGTAATGGTTAACTCTTTTGCAACTCGTGAGACTTTTCAAAAGAGAGAATGAGTGAATCGATGAAAGAGCACTTCCACATTACAGTGGGATAAACTACAGTGTTTTTGATCACTAACGAATGTGATTTTCTGAAAAATAAAAAAAACGTTACGTTTGCTTGGTCACGAAGCAGTCCTACAAAACACTTCATTTTGGTATTTTCGAGCTCAAATGGCACTATAAACGTGTTATAGAAAACAACAACCATAGAACGAATGTGAGTTGGGAATGGTTAACTCTTTTGCAACTCGTGAGACTTTTCAAAAAGAGAGATTGAGTGAATCGATGAAAGTGCACTTCCACATTACAGTGGGATAAACTATAGAGTTTTTGAACACTAACGAATGTCATTTTCTGAAAAATAAACAAAACGTAAAGTTTGCTTGGTCACCAAGAAAACCTACATAAAACTTCATTTTGGTATTTTCGAGGTTAAATGGCACTATAAACATGTTATAGAAAACGACAACCATAGAACGAATGTGAGTTGGTAATGGTTAACTCTTTTGCAACTCGTGAGACTTTTTAAAAAGAGAGAATGAGTGAATCGATGAAAGTGCACTTCCACATTACAGTGGGATAAACTATAGAGTTTTTGAACACTAACGAATGTGATTTTCTGAAAAATATAAAAAACGTAAAGTTTGCTTGGTCACGAAGTAATCCTACAGAACACTTCATTTTTGTGTTTTCGAAGTCAAATGGCACTATAAACGTGTTATAGAAAACAACAACCATATAACGAATGTGAGTTGGTAATGGTTAACTCTTTTGCAACTCGTGAGACTTTTTAAAAACAGAGAATGAGTGAATCGATGAAAGTGCACTTCCACATTACAGTCGGATAAACTATAGAGTTTTTGAACACTAACGAATGTGATTTTCTGAAAAATAAAAAAAAACGTAAAGTTTGCTTGGTCACGAAGCAATCCTACAAAACACTTCATTTTGGTATTTTCGAGGTCAAATGGCACTATAAACGTGTTATAGAAAACAACAACCATAGAACGAATGTGAGTTGGTAATGGTTAACTTTTTTGCAACTCGTGAGACTTTTCAAAAAGAGAGATTGAGTGAATCGATGAAAGTGCACTTCCACATTACAGTGGGATAAACTATAGAGTTTTTGAACACTAACGAATCTGATTTTCTAAAAAATAAACAAAACGTAAAGTTTGCATGGTCACGAAGCAATCCAACAAAACACTTCATTTTGGTATTTTTGTGGTCAAATAGCACTATAAACGTGTTATAGAAAACAACAACCATAGAACGAATATGAATTTGTAATGGTTAACTCTTTTGCAACTCGTGAGACTTTTCAAAAGAGAGAATGAGTGAATCGATGAAAGAGCACTTCCACATTACAGTGGGATAAACTACAGTGTTTTTGATCACTAACGAATGTGATTTTCTGAAAAATAAAAAAAACGTTACGTTTGCTTGGTCACGAAGCAGTCCTACAAAACACTTCATTTTGGTATTTTCGAGCTCAAATGGCACTACGTGTTATAGAAAACAACAACCATAGAACGAATGTGAGTTGGGAATGGTTAACTCTTTTGCAACTCGTGAGACTTTTCAAAAAGAGAGATTGAGTGAATCGATGAAAGTGCACTTCCACATTACAGTGGGATAAACTATAGAGTTTTTGAACACTAACGAATGTCATTTTCTGAAAAATAAACAAAACGTAAAGTTTGCTTGGTCACCAAGAAAACCTACATAAAACTTCATTTTGGTATTTTCGAGGTTAAATGGCACTATAAACATGTTATAGAAAACGACAACCATAGAACGAATGTGAGTTGGTAATGGTTAACTCTTTTGCAACTCGTGAGACTTTTTAAAAAGAGAGAATGAGTGAATCGATGAAAGTGCACTTCCACATTACAGTGGGATAAACTATAGAGTTTTTGAACACTAACGAATGTGATTTTCTGAAAAATATAAAAAACGTAAAGTTTGCTTGGTCACGAAGTAATCCTACAGAACACTTCATTTTTGTGTTTTCGAAGTCAAATGGCACTATAAACGTGTTATAGAAAACAACAACCATAGAACGAATGTGAGTTGGTAATGGTTAACTCTTTTGCAACTCGTGAGACTTTTTAAAAACAGAGAATGATTGAATCGATGAAAGTGCACTTCCACATTACAGTCGGATAAACTATAGAGTTTTTGAACACTAACGAATGTGATTTTCTGAAAAATAAAAAAAACGTAAAGTTTGCTTGGTCACGAAGCAATCCTACAAAACACTTCATTTTGGTATTTTCGAGGTCAAATGGCACTATAAACGTGTTATAGAAAACAACAACCATAGAACGAATGTGAGTTGGTAATGGTTAACTTTTTTGCAACTCGTGAGACTTTTCAAAAAGAGAGATTGAGTGAATCGATGAAAGTGCACTTCCACATTACAGTGGGATAAACTATAGAGTTTTTGAACACTAACAAATCTGATTTTCTAAAAAATAAACAAAACGTAAAGTTTGCATGGTCACGAAGCAATCCAACAAAACACTTCATTTTGGTATTTTTGTGGTCAAATAGCACTATAAACGTGTTATAGAAAACAACAACCATAGAACGAATATGAATTTGTAATGGTTAACTCTTTTGCAACTCGTGAGACTTTTCAAAAGAGAGAATGAGTGAATCGATGAAAGAGCACTTCTACATTACTGTGGGATAAACTATAGTGTTTTTGATCACTAACGAATGTGATTTTCTGAAAAATAAAAAAAACGTTACGTTTGCTTGGTCACGAAGCAGTCCTACAAAACACTTCATTTTGGTATTTTCGAGCTCAAATGACACTATAAACGTGTTATAGAAAACAACAACCATAGAACGAATGTGAGTTGGGAATGGTTAAGTCTTTTGCAACTCGTGAGACTTTTCAAAAAGGGAGATTGAGTGAATCGATGAAAGTGCACTTCCACATTACAGTGGGATAAACTATAGAGTTTTTGAACACTAACGAATGTCATTTTCAGAAAAATAAACAAAACGTAAAGTTTGCTTGGTCACCAAGAAAACCTACATAAAACTTCATTTTGGTATTTTCGAGGTTAAATGGCACTATAAACATGTTATAGAAAACGACAACCATAGAACGAATGTGAGTTGGTAATGGTTAACTCTTTTGCAACTCGTGAGACTTTTTAAAAAGAGAGAATGAGTGAATCGATGAAAGTGCACTTCCACATTACAGTGGGATAAACTATAGAGTTTTTGACCACTAACGAATGTGATTTTCTGAAAAATATAAAAAACGTAAAGTTTGCTTGGTCACGAAGTAATCCTACAGAACACTTCATTTTTGTGTTTTCGAAGTCAAATGGCACTATAAACGTGTTATAGAAAACAACAACCATAGAACGAATGTGAGTTGGTAATGGTTAACTCTTTTGCAACTCGTGAGACTTTTTAAAAACAGAGAACGAGTGAATCGATGAAAGTGCACTTCCACATTACAGTCGGATAAACTATAGAGTTTTTGAACACTAACGAATGTGATTTTCTGAAAAATAAAAAAAAACGTAAAGTTTGCTTGGTCACGAAGCAATCCTACAAAACACTTCATTTTGGTATTTTCGAGGTCAAATGGCACCATAAACGTGTTATAGAAAACAACAACCATAGAAAGAATGTGAGTTGGTAATGGTTAACTTTTTTGCAACTCGTGAGACTTTTCAAAAAGAGAGATTGAGTGAATCGATGAAAGTGCACTTCCACATTACAGTGGGATAAACTATAGAGTTTTTGAACACTAACGAATCTGATTTTCTAAAAAATAAACAAAACGTAAAGTTTGCATGGTCACGAAGCAATCCAACAAAACACTTCATTTTGGTATTTTTGTGGTCAAATAGCACTATAAACGTGTTATAGAAAACAACAACCATAGAACGAATATGAATTTGTAATGGTTAACTCTTTTCCAACTCGTGAGACTTTTCAAAAGAGAGAATGAGTGAATCGATGAAAGAGCACTTCCACATTATTGTGGGATAAACTATAGTGTTTTTGATCACTAACGAATGTGATTTTCTGAAAAATAAAAAAAACGTTACGTTTGGTTGGTCACGAAGCAGTCCTACAAAACACTTCATTTTGGTATTTTCGAGCTCAAATGACACTATAAACGTTTTATAGAAAACAACAACCATAGAACGAATGTGAGTTGGGAATGGTTAACTCTTTTGCAACTCGTGAGACTTTTCAAAAAGAGAGATTGAGTGAATCGATGAAAGTGCACTTCCACATTACAGTGGGATAAACTATAGAGTTTTTGAACACTAACGAATGTCATTTTCTGAAAAATAAACAAAACGTAAAGTTTGCTTGGTCACCAAGAAAACCTACATAAAACTTCATTTTGGTATTTTCGAGGTTAAATGGCACTATAAACATGTTATAGAAAACGACAACCATAGAACGAATGTGAGTTGGTAATGGTTAACTCTTTTGCAACTCGTGAGAATTTTTAAAAAGAGAGAATGAGTGAATCGATGAAAGTGCACTTCCACATTACAGTGGGTTAAACTATAGAGTTTTTGAACACTAACGAATGTGATTTTCTGAAAAATATAAAAAACGTAAAGTTTGCTTGGTCACGAAGTAATCCTACAGAACACTTCATTTCTGTATTTTCGAAGTCAAATGGCACTATAAACGTGTTATAGAAAACAACAACCATAGAACGAATGTGAGTTGGTAATGGTTAACTCTTTTGCAACTCGTGAGACTTTTTAAAAACAGAGAATGAGTGAATCGATGAAAGTGCACTTCCACATTACAATCGGATAAACTATAGAGTTTTTGAACACTAACGAATGTGATTTTCTGAAAAATAAAAAAAAACGTAAAGTTTGCTTGGTCACGAAGCAATCGTACAAAACACTTCATTTTGGTATTTTCGAAGTCAAATGGCACTATAAACGTGTTATAGAAAACAACAACCATAGAACGAATGTGAGTTGGTAATGATTAACTCTTTTGCAACTCGTGAGACTTTTCAAAAAGAGAGATTGAGTGAATCGATGAAAGTGCACTTCCACATTACAGTGGGATAAACTATAGAGTTTTTGAACACTAACGAATGTGATTTTCTGAAAAATAAAAAAAACGTAAAGTTTGCTTGGTCACGAAGTAATCCTACAGAACACTTCATTTTTGTATTTTCGAAGTCAAATGGCACTATAAACGTTTTATAGAAAACAACAACCATAGAACGAATGTGAGTTGGTAATGGTTAACTCTTTTGCAACTCGTGAGGCTTTTCAAAACGAGAGAATGAGGGAATCGATGAAAGTGCACTTCCACATTACAGTGGGATAAACTATAGAGTTTTTGAACACTAACGAATGTCATTTTCTGAAAAATAAACATAAAGTAAAGTTCACTTGGTCACCAAGAAAACCTACATAAAACTTCATTTTGGTATTTTCGTGGTTAAATGGCACTATAAACGTGTTATAGGAAAGAACAACCATAGAACGACTTTGAGTTAGTAATGGTTAACTCTTTTGCAACTCGTGAGACTTTTCAAAAAGAGAGAATGAGTGAATCGATGAAAGAGCACTTCCACATTATTGTGGGATAAACTATAGTGTTTTTGATCACTAACGAATGTGATTTTCTGAAAAATAAAAAAAACGTTACGTTTGCTTGGTCACGAAGCAGTCCTACAAAACACTTCATTTTGGTATTTTCGAGCTCAAATGACACTATAAACGTTTTATAGAAAACAACAACCATAGAACGAATGTGAGTTGGGAATGGTTAACTCTTTTGCAACTCGTGAGACTTTTCAAAAAGAGAGATTGAGTGAATCGATGAAAGTGCACTTCCACATTACAGTGGGATAAACTATAGAGTTTTTGAACACTAACTAATGTGATTTTCGAAAAAATAAAAAAAACGTAAAGTTTGCTTGGTCACCAAGCAAACCTACAAAACACTTCATTTTGGTATTTTTGAGGTCAAATGGCACTTTAAACATGTTATAGAAAACGACAACCATAGAACGAATGTGAGTTGGTAATGGTTAACTCTTTTGCAACTCGTGAGACTTTTTAAAAAGAGAGAATGAGTGAATCGATGAAAGTGCACTTCCACATTACATTGGGATAAACTATAGAGTTTTTGAACACTAACGAATGTGATTTTCTGAAAAATAAAAAAAACGTAAAGTTTGCTTGGTCACGAAGTAATCCTACAGAACACTTCATTTTTGTATTTTCGAAGTCAAATGGCACTATAAACGTTTTATAGAAAACAACAACCATAGAACGAATGTGAGTTGGTAATGGTTAACTCTTTTGCAACTCGTGAGGCTTTTCAAAACGAGAGAATGAGGGAATCGATGAAAGTGCACTTCCACATTACAGTGGGATAAACTATAGAGTTTTTGAACACTAACGAATGTCATTTTCTGAAAAATAAACATAAAGTAAAGTTCACTTGGTCACCAAGAAAACCTACATAAAACTTCATTTTGGTATTTTCGTGGTTAAATGGCACTATAAACGTGTTATAGGAAAGAACAACCATAGAACGACTTTGAGTTAGTAATGGTTAACTCTTTTGCAACTCGTGAGACTTTTCAAAAAGAGAGAATGAGTGAATCGATGAAAGTGCACTTCCACATTACAGTGGGATAAACTATAGAGTTTTTGAACACTAACGAATGTGATTTTCTGAAAAATAAAAAAAACGTAAAGTTTGCATGGTCTCGAAGCAATCCTACAAAACACTTCATTTTGGTATTTTCGAAGTCAAATAGCACTATAAACGTGTTATAGAAAACAACAATCATAGAACGAATATGAATTGGTAATGGTTAACTCTTTTGCAACTCGTGAGACTTTTCAAAAAGAGAGATTGAGTGAATCAATGAAAGTGCACTTCCACATTACAGTGGGATAAACTATAGAGTTTTTGAACACTAACGAATATGATTTTCTAAAAAATAAAAAAAAACGTAAAGTTTGCTTGGTCACGAAGCAATCGTACAAAACACTTCATTTTGGTGTTTTCGAAGTCAAATGGCACTATAAACGTGTTATATAAAACAACAACCATAGAACGAATGTGAGTTAGTAATGGTTAACTCTTTTGCAACACGTGAGACTTTTCAAAAAGAGAGAATGAGTGAATCGATGAAAGTGCACTTCCACATTACAGTGGGATAAACTATTGAGTTTTTGAACACTAACGAATTTGATTTACTGAAAAATAAACAAAACGTAAAGTTTGCATGGTCACGAAGCAATCCTACAAAACACTTCATTTTGGTATTTTCGAGGTCAAATGGCACTATAAACGTGTTATAGAAAATAACAACCATAGAACGAATGTGAGTTGGTAATGGTTAACTCTTTTGCAACTCGTGAGACTTTTTAAAAAGAGAGAATGAGTGAATCGATGAAAGTGCACTTCCACATTACAGTGGGATAAACTATAGAGTTTTTGAACACTAACGAATGTGATTTTCTGAAAAATATAAAAAACGTAAAGTTTGCTTGGTCACTAAGTAATCCTACAGAACACTTCATTTTTGTGTTTTCGAAGTCAAATGGCACTATAAACGTGTTATAGAAAACAACAACCATAGAACGAATGTAAGTTGGTAATGGTTAACTCTTTTGCAACTCGTGAGACTTTTTAAAAACAGAGAATGAGTGAATCGATGAAAATGCACTTCCACATTACAGTCGGATAAACTATAGAGTTTTTGAACACTAACGAATGTGATTTTCTGAAAAATAAAAAAAAACGTAAAGTTTGCTTGGTCACGAAGCAATCCTACAAAACACTTCATTTTGGTATTTTCGAGGTCAAATGGCACTATAAACGTGTTATAGAAAACAACAACCATAGAACGAATGTGAGTTGGTAATGGTTAACTTTTTTGCAACTCGTGAGACTTTTCAAAAAGAGAGATTGAGTGAATCGATGAAAGTGCACTTCCACATTACAGTGGGATAAACTATAGAGTTTTTGAACACTAACGAATCTGATTTTCTAAAAAATAAACAAAACGTAAAGTTTGCATGGTCACGAAGCAATCCAACAAAACACTTCATTTTGGTATTTTTGTGGTCAAATAGCACTATAAACGTGTTATAGAAAACAACAACCATAGAACGAATATGAATTTGTAATGGTTAACTCTTTTGCAACTCGTGAGACTTTTCAAAAGAGAGAATTCCACATTACTGTGGGATAAACTATAGTGTTTTTGATCACTAACGAATGTGATTTTCTGAAAAATAAAAAAAACGTTACGTTTGCTTGGTCACGAAGCAGTCCTACAAAACACTTCATTTTGGTATTTTCGAGCTCAAATGACACTATAAACGTGTTATAGAAAACAACAACCATAGAACGAATGTGAGTTGGGAATGGTTAACTCTTTTGCAACTCGTGAGACTTTTCAAAAAGAGAGATTGAGTGAATCGATGAAAGTGCACTTCCACATTACAGTGGGATAAACTATAGAGTTTTTGAACACTAACGAATGTCATTTTCAGAAAAATAAACAAAACGTAAAGTTTGCTTGGTCACCAAGAAAACCTACATAAAACTTCATTTTGGTATTTTCGAGGTTAAATGGCACTATAAACATGTTATAGAAAACGACAACCATAGAACGAATGTGAGTTGGTAATGGTTAACTCTTTTGCAACTCGTGAGACTTTTTAAAAAGAGAGAATGAGTGAATCGATGAAAGTGCACTTCCACATTACAGTGGGATAAACTATAGAGTTTTTGAACACTAACGAATGTGATTTTCTGAAAAATATAAAAAACGTAAAGTTTGCTTGGTCACCAAGAAAACCTACATAAAACTTCATTTTGGTATTTTCGTGGTTAAATGGCACTATAAACGTGTTATAGGAAAGAACAACCATAGAACGACTTTGAGTTAGTAATGGTTAACTCTTTTGCAACTCGTGAGACTTTTCAAAAAGAGAGAATGAGTGAATCGATGAAAGTGCACTTCCACATTACAGTGGGATAAACTATAGAGTTTTTGAACACTAACGAATGTGATTTTCTGAAAAATAAAAAAAACGTAAAGTTTGCATGGTCTCGAAGCAATCCTACAAAACACTTCATTTTGGTATTTTCGAAGTCAAATAGCACTATAAACGTGTTATAGAAAACAACAATCATAGAACGAATATGAATTGGTAATGGTTAACTCTTTTGCAACTCGTGAGACTTTTCAAAAAGAGAGATTGAGTGAATCAATGAAAGTGCACTTCCACATTACAGTGGGATAAACTATAGAGTTTTTGAACACTAACGAATGTCATTTTCTGAAAAATAAACAAAACGTAAAGTTTGCTTGGTCACCAAGAAAACCTACATAAAACTTCATTTTGGTATTTTCGAGGTTAAATGGCACTATAAACATGTTATAGAAAACGACAACCATAGAACGAATGTGAGTTGGTAATGGTTAACTCTTTTGCAACTCGTGAGAATTTTTAAAAAGAGAGAATGAGTGAATCGATGAAAGTGCACTTCCACATTACAGTGGGTTAAACTATAGAGTTTTTGAACACTAACGAATGTGATTTTCTGAAAAATATAAAAAACGTAAAGTTTGCTTGGTCACGAAGTAATCCTACAGAACACTTCATTTCTGTATTTTCGAAGTCAAATGGCACTATAAACGTGTTATAGAAAACAACAACCATAGAACGAATGTGAGTTGGTAATGGTTAACTCTTTTGCAACTCGTGAGACTTTTTAAAAACAGAGAATGAGTGAATCGATGAAAGTGCACTTCCACATTACAGTCGGATAAACTATAGAGTTTTTGAACACTAACGAATGTGATTTTCTGAAAAATAAAAAAAAACGTAAAGTTTGCTTGGTCACGAAGCAATCGTACAAAACACTTCATTTTGGTATTTTTGAAGTCAAATGGCACTATAAACGTGTTATAGAAAACAACAACCATAGAACGAATGTGAGTTGGTAATGATTAACTCTTTTGCAACTCGTGAGACTTTTCAAAAAGAGAGATTGAGTGAATCGATGAAAGTGCACTTCCACATTACAGTGGGATAAACTATAGAGTTTTTGAACACTAACTAATGTGATTTTCGAAAAAATAAAAAAAACGTAAAGTTTGCTTGGTCACCAAGCAAACCTACAAAACACTTCATTTTGGTATTTTCGAGGTCAAATGGCACTTTAAACATGTTATAGAAAACGACAACCATAGAACGAATGTGAGTTGGTAATGGTTAACTCTTTTGCAACTCGTGAGACTTTTTAAAAAGAGAGAATGAGTGAATCGATGAAAGTGCACTTCCACATTACAGTGGGATAAACTATAGAGTTTTTGAACACTAACGAATGTGATTTTCTGAAAAATAAAAAAAACGTAAAGTTTGCTTGGTCACGAAGTAATCCTACAGAACACTTCATTTTTGTATTTTCGAAGTCAAATGGCACTATAAACGTTTTATAGAAAACAACAACCATAGAACGAATGTGAGTTGGTAATGGTTAACTCTTTTGCAACTCGTGAGGCTTTTCAAAACGAGAGAATGAGGGAATCGATGAAAGTGCACTTCCACATTACAGTGGGATAAACTATAGAGTTTTTGAACACTAACGAATGTCATTTTCTGAAAAATAAACATAAAGTAAAGTTCACTTGGTCACCAAGAAAACCTACATAAAACTTCATTTTGGTATTTTCGTGGTTAAATGGCACTATAAACGTGTTATAGGAAAGAACAACCATAGAACGACTTTGAGTTAGTAATGGTTAACTCTTTTGCAACTCGTGAGACTTTTCAAAAAGAGAGAATGAGTGAATCGATGAAAGAGCACTTCCACATTATTGTGGGATAAACTATAGTGTTTTTGATCACTAACGAATGTGATTTTCTGAAAAATAAAAAAAACGTTACGTTTGCTTGGTCACGAAGCAGTCCTACAAAACACTTCATTTTGGTATTTTCGAGCTCAAATGACACTATAAACGTTTTATAGAAAACAACAACCATAGAACGAATGTGAGTTGGGAATGGTTAACTCTTTTGCAACTCGTGAGACTTTTCAAAAAGAGAGATTGAGTGAATCGATGAAAGTGCACTTCCACATTACAGTGGGATAAACTATAGAGTTTTTGAACACTAACTAATGTGATTTTCGAAAAAATAAAAAAAACGTAAAGTTTGCTTCGTCACCAAGCAAACCTACAAAACACTTCATTTTGGTATTTTTGAGGTCAAATGGCACTTTAAACATGTTATAGAAAACGACAACCATAGAACGAATGTGAGTTGGTAATGGTTAACTCTTTTGCAACTCGTGAGACTTTTTAAAAAGAGAGAATGAGTGAATCGATGAAAGTGCACTTCCACATTACATTGGGATAAACTATAGAGTTTTTGAACACTAACGAATGTGATTTTCTGAAAAATAAAAAAAACGTAAAGTTTGCTTGGTCACGAAGTAATCCTACAGAACACTTCATTTTTGTATTTTCGAAGTCAAATGGCACTATAAACGTTTTATAGAAAACAACAACCATAGAACGAATGTGAGTTGGTAATGGTTAACTCTTTTGCAACTCGTGAGGCTTTTCAAAACGAGAGAATGAGGGAATCGATGAAAGTGCACTTCCACATTACAGTGGGATAAACTATAGAGTTTTTGAACACTAACGAATGTCATTTTCTGAAAAATAAACATAAAGTAAAGTTCACTTGGTCACCAAGAAAACCTACATAAAACTTCATTTTGGTATTTTCGTGGTTAAATGGCACTATAAACGTGTTATAGGAAAGAACAACCATAGAACGACTTTGAGTTAGTAATGGTTAACTCTTTTGCAACTCGTGAGACTTTTCAAAAAGAGAGAATGAGTGAATCGATGAAAGTGCACTTCCACATTACAGTGGGATAAACTATAGAGTTTTTGAACACTAACGAATGTGATTTTCTGAAAAATAAAAAAAACGTAAAGTTTGCATGGTCTCGAAGCAATCCTACAAAACACTTCATTTTGGTATTTTCGAAGTCAAATAGCACTATAAACGTGTTATAGAAAACAACAATCATAGAACGAATATGAATTGGTAATGGTTAACTCTTTTGCAACACGTGAGACTTTTTAAAAAGAGAGAATGAGTGAATCGATGAAAGTGCACTTCCACATTACAGTGGGATAAACTATTGAGTTTTTGAACACTAACGAATTTGATTTACTGAAAAATAAAAAAAACGTAAAGTTTGCTTGGTCACGAAGTAATCCTACAGAACACTTCATTTTTGTATTTTCGAGGTCAAATGGCACTATAAACGTTTTATAGAAAACAACAACCATAGAACGAATGTGAGTTGGTAATGGTTAACTCTTTTGCAACTCGTGAGGCTTTTCAAAAAGAGAGAATGAGGGAATCGATGAAAGTGCACTTCCACATTACAGTGGGATAAACTATAGAGTTTTTGAACACTAACGAATGTGATTTTCTGAAAAATATAAAAAACGTAAAGTTTGCTTGGTCACTAAGTAATCCTACAGAACACTTCATTTTTGTGTTTTCGAAGTCAAATGGCACTATAAACGTGTTATAGAAAACAACAACCATAGAACGAATGTGAGTTGGTAATGGTTAACTCTTTTGCAACTCGTGAGACTTTTTAAAAACAGAGAATGAGTGAATCGATGAAAATGCACTTCCACATTACAGTCGGATAAACTATAGAGTTTTTGAACACTAACGAATGTGATTTTCTGAAAAATAAAAAAAAACGTAAAGTTTGCTTGGTCACGAAGCAATCCTACAAAACACTTCATTTTGGTATTTTCGAGGTCAAATGGCACTATAAACGTGTTATAGAAAACAACAACCATAGAACGAATGTGAGTTGGTAATGGTTAACTTTTTTGCAACTCGTGAGACTTTTCAAAAAGAGAGATTGAGTGAATCGATGAAAGTGCACTTCCACATTACAGTGGGATAAACTATAGAGTTTTTGAACACTAACGAATCTAATTTTCTAAAAAATAAACAAAACGTAAAGTTTGCATGGTCACGAAGCAATCCAACAAAACACTTCATTTTGGTATTTTTGTGGTCAAATAGCACTATAAACGTGTTATAGAAAACAACAACCATAGAACGAATATGAATTTGTAATGGTTAACTCTTTTGCAACTCGTGAGACTTTTCAAAAGAGAGAATTCCACATTACTGTGGGATAAACTATAGTGTTTTTGATCACTAACGAATGTGATTTTCTGAAAAATAAAAAAAACGTTACGTTTGCTTGGTCACGAAGCAGTCCTACAAAACACTTCATTTTGGTATTTTCGAGCTCAAATGACACTATAAACGTGTTATAGAAAACAACAACCATAGAACGAATGTGAGTTGGGAATGGTTAACTCTTTTGCAACTCGTGAGACTTTTCAAAAAGAGAGATTGAGTGAATCGATGAAAGTGCACTTCCACATTACAGTGGGATAAACTATAGAGTTTTTGAACACTAACGAATGTCATTTTCAGAAAAATAAACAAAACGTAAAGTTTGCTTGGTCACCAAGAAAACCTACATAAAACTTCATTTTGGTATTTTCGAGGTTAAATGGCACTATAAACATGTTATAGAAAACGACAACCATAGAACGAATGTGAGTTGGTAATGGTTAACTCTTTTGCAACTCGTGAGACTTTTTAAAAAGAGAGAATGAGTGAATCGATGAAAGTGCACTTCCACATTACAGTGGGATAAACTATAGAGTTTTTGAACACTAACGAATGTGATTTTCTGAAAAATATAAAAAACGTAAAGTTTGCTTGGTCACGAAGTAATCCTATAGAACACTTCATTTTTGTGTTTTCGAAGTCAAATGGCACTATAAACGTGTTATAGAAAACAACAACCATAGAACGAATGTGAGTTGGTAATGGTTAACTCTTTTGCAACTCGTGAGACTTTTTAAAAACAGAGAATGAGTGAATCGATGAAAGTGCACTTCCACATTATAGTCGGATAAACTATAGAGTTTTTGAACACTAACGAATGTGATTTTCTGAAAAATAAAAAAAAACGTAAAGTTTGCTTGGTCACGAAGCAATCCTACAAAACACTTCATTTTGGTATTTTCGAGGTCAAATGACACTATAAACGTGTTATAGAAAACAACAACCATAGAACGAATGTGAGTTGGTAATGGTTAACTTTTTTGCAACTCGTGAGACTTTTCAAAAAGAGAGATTGAGTGAATCGATGAAAGTGCACTTCCACATTACAGTGGGATAAACTATAGAGTTTTTGAACACTAACGAATCTGATTTTCTAAAAAATAAACAAAACGTAAAGTTTGCATGGTCACGAAGCAATCCAACAAAACACTTCATTTTGGTATTTTTGTGGTCAAATAGCACTATAAACGTGTTATAGAAAACAACAACCATAGAACGAATATGAATTTGTAATGGTTAACTCTTTTGCAACTCGTGAGACTTTTCAAAAGAGAGAATGAGTGAATCGATGAAAGAGCACTTCCACATTACTGTGGGATAAACTATAGTGTTTTTGATCACTAACGAATGTGATTTTCTGAAAAATAAAAAAAACGTTACGTTTGCTTGGTCATGAAGCAGTCCTACAAAACACTTCATTTTGGTATTTTCGAGCTCAAATGACACTATAAACGTTTTATAGAAAACAACAACCATAGAACGAATGTGAGTTGGGAATGGTTAACTCTTTTGCAACTCGTGAGACTTTTCAAAAAGAGAGATTGAGTGAATCGATGAAAGTGCACTTCCACATTACAGTGGGATAAACTATAGAGTTTTTGAACACTAACGAATGTCATTTTCTGAAAAATAAACAAAACGTAAAGTTTGCTTGGTCACCAAGAAAACCTACATAAAACTTCATTTTGGTATTTTCGAGGTTAAATGGCACTATAAACATGTTATAGAAAACGACAACCATAGAACGAATGTGAGTTGGTAATGGTTAACTCTTTTGCAACTCGTGAGACTTTTTAAAAAGAGAGAATGAGTGAATCGATGAAAGTGCACTTCCACATTACAGTGGGATAAACTATAGAGTTTTTGAACACTAACGAATGTGATTTTCTGAAAAATATAAAAAACGTAAAGTTTGCTTGGTCACGAAGTAGTCCTACAAAACACATCATTTTGGTATTTTCGAGCTCAAATGGCACTATAAACGTGTTATAGAAAACAACAACCATAGAACGAATGTGAGTTGGTAATGGTTAACTCTTTTGCAACTCGTGAGACTTTTTAAAAACAGAGAATGAGTGAATCGATGAAAGTGCACTTCCACATTACAGTCGGATAAACTATAGAGTTTTTGAACACTAACGAATGTGATTTTCTGAAAAATAAAAAAAAACGTAAAGTTTGCTTGGTCACTAAGCAAACCTACAAAAAACTTCATTTTGGTATTTTCGAGGTTAAATGGCACTGTAAACGTGTTATAGAAAACAACAACCATAGAACGAATGTGAATTGGTAATGGTTAACTTTTTTGCAACTCGTGAGACTTTTCAAAAAGAGAGGTTGAGTGAATCGATGAAAGTGGACTTCCACATTACAGTGGGATAAACTATAGAGTTTTTGAACACTAACGAGTGTGATTTTCGAAAAAATAAAAAAAAACGTAAAGTTTGCTTGGTGACCAAGCAAACCTACAAAAAACTTCATTTTGGTATTTTCGAGGTTAAATTGCACTATAAACGTGTTATAGAAAACAACAACCATAGAACGAATGTGAATTGGTAATGGTTAACTCTTTTGTAACTCGTGAGACTTTTCAAAAAGAGAGATTGAGTGAATCAATGAAAGTGCACTTCCACATTACAGTGGGATAAACTATAGAGTTTTTGAACACTAACGAATGTGATTTTCTAAAAAATAAAAAAAAACGTAAAGTTTGCTTGGTCACGAAGCAATCGTTCAAAACACTTCATTTTGGTGTTTTCGAAGTCAAATGGCACTATAAACGTGTTATAGAAAACAACAACCATAGAACGAATGTGAGTTAGTAATGGTTAACTCTTTTGCAACACGTGAGACTTTTCAAAATGAGAGAATGAGTGAATCGATGAAAGTGCACTTCCACATTACAGTGGGATAAACTATAGAGTTTTTGAACACTAACGAATGTGATTTTCTGAAAAATAAACAAAACGTAAAGTTTGCATGGTCACGAAGCAATCCTACAAAACACTTCATTTTGGTATTTTCGAGGTCAAATGGCACTATAAACGTGTTATAGAAAACTACAACCATAGAACGAATGTGAATTGGTAATGGTTAACTCTTTTACAACTCGTGAGACTTTTCAAAAGAGAGAATGAGTGAATCGATGAAAGAGCACTTCCACATTACAGTGGGATAAACCATAGAGTTTTTGAACACTAACGAATGTGATTTTCTGAAAAAAAAAAAAAAAAAGTTTGCTTGGTCACAAAGTAATCCTATAGAACACTTCATTTTGGTATATTCGAGGTCAAATGACACTATACACATGTTATAGAAAACAACAACCATAGAACGAATGTGAGTTGGTAATCGTTAACTCTTTTGCAACTCGTTAGACTTTTCAAAAGAGAGAATGAGTGAATCGATGAAAGAGCACTTCCACATTACAGTGGGATAAACTATAGAGTTTTTGATCACTAACGAATGTGATTTTCTGAAAAATAAAAAAAAAACGTTACGTTTGCTGGGTTACGAAGCAGTCCTACAAAACACATCATTTTGGTATTTTCGAGCTCAAATGGCACTATAAACGTGTTATAGAAAACAACAACCATAGAACGAATGTGAGTTGGGAATGGTTAACTCTTTTGCAACTCGTGAGACATTTCAAAAAGAGAGATTGAGTGAATCAATGAAAGTGCACTTCCACATTACAGTGGAATAAACTATAGAGTTTTTGAACACTAACAAATCTGATTTTCTGAAAAATAAAAATAAAACGTAAAGTTTGCTTGGTCACGAAGCAATCGTACAAAACACTTCATTTTGGTGTTTTCGAAGTCAAATGGCGCTATAAACGTGTTATAGAAAACAACAACCATAGAACGAATGTGAGTTAGTAATGGTTAACTCTTTTGCAACACGTGAGACTTTTCAAAAAGAGGGGTTGAGTGAATCGATGAAAGTGCACTTCCACATTACAGTGGGATAAACTATAGAGTTTTTGATTTTTTTTCCAACTCATTTTTTTGAATTTTTTCTCTCACACACACTAAAGTGTGCGAAAACACACACTGCCTTCTTCAACCTTACGCTCATTTTTTTCCGGTGACATGGCGGCGGCCGCCGGTTAACCTCCTTCACCCCATGTCTCGCCGCCATCCATATGGAGGCGCCGGTGCTCCGGCGACCTCCCCAGGTCCTCAATCAGCGCACACAAAAATTCCAGCCTTCAAGCTGCCGTCCATGGCTTCCAACGCCCATGGCATCCAGCCTGCTTCTTGCACAAAAATAGCACGGTCGGTTACCTGCTCTGATTCCGCTACCCAGCCAGTCGCCTCCTCTGGTTCCGCTCTCGACGGCCATGGTCTGTTCGCAGCGCCGCTCGACTTTGCCCCTTTAAGCACAAACCCGATGCACGAAGAGGATTTTTCCATGCCCGTTCAAGCTTCAGCTGTTTCCATGGCCTCCAATGCTGCTCCTTCCCACAGCGTCTCCATGACCCCCAACGCTGCATTTCCTCACGGCACATCCACTCCCGTCGCCGACGTGGACCACCACACGCTGTCATCCCTCATCTCTTCCCAGATCGAAGAAACTCTCCGGCGACTTCTCTTCACGCCGGCTGCGTACTGTCCGGCGACGTACGCTTCATCTCCGGCCTCCGGCGACCTAACGGCGACCTCCCTCCATGTCGCCGGTGATTCGCAGGCCGACCGGCTCTTAGGGCCGCGCTCTATTCCGGTTAATCTCCAAGAGGCGGCTGCACATGCCCTAGGGTTTCCCATTGGGCCTGGGTTCCTCAGCCCTGATTCACACCCCCCATTTCACTCAATACACCCCACATGGGTGCACCCTCAAATTTCCTCAATTCACCCTGAGTTGGTGCACACTCATGTGCCGTTGCCCCGACATGGTACAACTGATGCTTCCGCGGGATTGCAGATTGGCGGACACATTGCCGAGAACGTTGAGCCTCCTCTCGTTTCCGGCCCACAGGGCGTTGATGTCTATTGTTCAATGCCGACGATCTCTCTAGTGGATACACCACCCCTTGTTGCTGCATCGAGGCAGCTTGGCGACATCTTGGCCGGAAACGACGACTCCCCTCGTCTTTCCGGCAAATCGGGTACGTCATATATGTCTGATTCTGAAATTGTCACTTCTTCCATTGGATTTGCTCCTTCCTCCACTTTTCCGCAGGCTGTCGCGCACGATGTACATGCACCTGCACGCACGAGAGATCCTAGAGATAAATCTCGAGGAAAGGCTCCTATGCTTGATCATGCTTCTGCCCCTGGGCAGATTGGCGCCACCAACGCCGGACGGGGTGGTCACTCCCAACCCTCCGGCATACAGGGTACGTCAACTTATCAAAGTGATTTCCCTGCTTTCACCCCTATTTCTGGTACTGGTTCGTCTTCCATTCCCTCGCAGGTACGCACCCCCACGGGTGTCTCGTATGCCAAGGTCACAGCCAGCAAAAAACAGGAGCCGTCACGACCTAGTGCATGTTTGCCAGAATCTATGAGGCCAGTTTTAGATGGAGACCTCCTTGTAGTCAATGTTGATAAGGGCATATTTCAGAGGAGAGCTTCCCAATTTGTGAACACGGTGATTGGTAGGGTCATCATCCAGTCAGGGGAGAAACCTTATGATCATACACGCCTGCTCGAGACTCTTCAGTCCTTATGGCAGATTACGGACCTCAAGGTTGTTTCTTTGGGCAAGGGTTTTTTCAATATCAGCTTTCCCATTCCAGAGGATAAGGACCGGATATTCGAGACCCGATCTTGGCAGTTAGGGCCAGGGGTCATTCATCTTATGACATGGTCTCCTCATTTTAACCCGAACACTTTTAGGTCCTCGCTGGCCCAGGTCTGGGTTCGTCTTTCAGACCTCCCAATTGTGTTCTGGGATCCTTTGATTTTGGAGGCATTGGCATCTGTGTTAGGTACTCTTGTGAAGATTGATGAGCGTACGTTAGAGGGCACGATGGGCCACTATGCCAGATTATTAGTCGAGGTGGATATGCTTACCGTCCCCCCAGATAGCATTCCATTTCAGCTGGATGGTCAGAGGTATTTCGCTCAGGTCCATTTTGAGACTCTTCCTGAATTTTGCACCTCTTGCAAGATCGTGGGCCATTCTCTCGCGGTTTGTAGGAAATCTGCCAAGCGACGTGAACGGAGGGCTTCTGCCCGTCGGGGACGGAGCAAGTCTAAGAGGGGCTCCAGGCCTACTGATGGGGAACATGTGGAGGACCCCAACTCAGCTCTAGTTCCTCTGGGGAACACTTTTGAGGCCCTTTCAGATGAAAATCCTGATCCCGAGCAGCATCAGGGTGACGAGTCAGATTCTGGTTCTATTAGACTGAACAACTTTCAGATGGCACCACCTCCTTTGGTCTCATCCATCTTGGAACACGCATGTAGTAAATATGCTAGACCCATAACATCGCCGCTTCGACGTCCTGTCAGAGGACGGAGTGCCCCAGCTCATGACACCCTCAGGGATACTGCCAAGGAGCCTTTTATAGTAGAGGACTCCAGTTTGACGGAGCAATCGAGTGTCTCGAGGCATACCAGACGCTGGTCTGGGGAGGATTCTTGATATCAGCCGCCGATGCACGGCTCGACGAGTGATCGATGATAGTGTTGTCTTGGAACATTTGCGGGGTGGGGCATATTCGGATGAGGAATGCCCTTTCTGAGCTTTGCCGCACTCATAACCCTGACTGGGTCGCCATCTACGAGCCTAAGGGGTATGGTCGTCTTTCAGGTCAGATCTATAGTCCTCCGAAGTCTAGGGCTTTCTTTGGGCGTGCTGTTCCCTAAAGGCTTCGTCGTCGGATGCTCAGAGTCACAGGCATCGTAGAAGGTTCCCTTCCTTTTACCTACCTAGGAGTTCCGATCTTTCGTGGTTGCCCCTGGAAGGCCCATCTGCAGCCTGTGGCAGACGATGTTATTGCTAAGTTTAGTCGTTGGAAGGGTAGCTCCCTTTCCTTGGCAGGGCGACGGTGCTAGATTAACTCGGTTATCACGAGTTCTATGGTCCACTCTATGATGGTCTACAAGTGGCCTATTTCACTACTTCGCCAGGTGGAATCTGCTATGCGCAACTTTCTTTGGAAGGGAGACGTCAATCGTAAAAGTGGTTCTTGTTCGATCTCGTGGAAGAGGGTTTGTGCTCCCTTTGGAGAAGGAGGGATGGGGGTTCGCTCCATTAGATTGGCGAATGCCTCCTTTCTCTGTAAGTTGAGTTGGGACATTCTTCAGCATAGATCTCCAGATACAGCTCTGCTTCACAGGAAACATTTTACCTCGGATGGCAGATTGCGCCCCCATGGGAGGATCTCATCTATTGGGCCGGGAATTCGTCCTCACGTCTCGAGGCTTTCTGAAGGGTCGAGATGGTTGATTGGTAGGGGTTCGACAGTTATCTTCTGGCATGATAACTGGTTGGGTTACACTATTTTTGATAAGATTGGCCTCCCGGATTGGTTTGCTGCTACCCTGAAGAGCACGGTTGGGGACTTCTTCTATGACGATTGTTGGCACTTTGAGGAGTGCTTCGTTATAGACTTCACTGATATCGTCAGAGACATCCTTCAGATTAGGGTTCTTCATGGCCCCGACAAACGTATTTGGGAAGGTACCACCTCAGGGGAGCTAACCTCTCGAGTGGCCTATGACATGCTCAGATCTCCTCTCCCTCGTCTTGGCTGGTCGTCGTTGATTGGCTGGTCTCATTTGGGATTCACGGTCCTTCGATGTGTATGCTCTGTCGTAGAGACTCTGAGTCTTTAGACCACTTATTAGCTCACTGTCCATTCACTCTGGAGGTTCTTCAGCATCTGACTCGGCTTTTTGGAGTCACGATCCACACAGGGATCAGCTTTCTTGATATCTTCCTCCAGGCTACTAGAGTTCGATTGGGTCCGCAGTCTTTGGAGTTATGGAGAGCGGCTTTTGTCACTACAGTTTGGGCTATTTGGGCTCTACGGAACAGGGTGGTCTTTGATGGGGTTTCCCCCTCAGTCAGACGTTGTATGGCGCAGATCGTTGCTTGTATTAGGGAAGCCAATAGCATCTCTAGGGGTTATGCTGACGGTTCAGTTCGGGATCTCTTGATTGCCAGATCTCTTGGTGTTTTGGGCAGGCACAAGCCGACTCGACAGGGTTCGTATATTAGATGGATCCCCCCGGATCCGGATTGGTACAAGATCAACACAGACGGCAGTGCAACATCCTCTCCAGGTAGTCTGCATGCAGGGGCGGTGTTTAGGAACTTCAGGGGGTTCTTTGTTGCGGCTATTGCCCAAGAGGTTGGTTGGGGTATTCCTTTTGAGGCGGAGTTAGCGGCGGCACTCATTGCTATTCAGTATGCCGATGCCCAAGGGTGGCGGTTTTTATGGATCGAGTCGGACTCCAGTCTGACAGTTAGCACTTTGATGAGCTCTACTCCTTCTATCCCTTGGCGTCTGCAGGGCCTCTGGAGTCAGGTTCATCCTCCTACCACAGACATGCGCATTCGGTATTCTCACACTTTTAGAGAGGCCAACCAGGCGGCTGATGCAGTGGCCAAGACAAAGATAAACTGCATTTGGAGGGGCTATCCTCCAGATTTCTTACTTACTTTCTTGCATAAAGATTTGTATAATGTCTTTTACAGACATTGATTGTTAGATGAGTTTACCTTTTTCCTTCGCCTGGGTTTTGTCCCTAAGGAGGGTTTTCCCGGGAAAGGTTTTAACGACACTCCGGCCTCTGGCTCGACTTGTGAGCTTATGGTTTTAGGTTTTCTTTTTTCTTTTATATTCCATACCTTTTTATTGGCTATAGAGTTTTTGAACACTAACGAGTGTGATTTTCGAAAAAAAAAAAAAAAATAAAGTTTGCTTGGTGACCAAGCAAACCTACAAAAAACTTCATTTTGGTATTTTCGAGGTTAAATGGCACTATAAACGTGTTATAGAAAACAACAACCATAGAACGAATGTGAATTGGTAATGGTTAACTCTTTTACAACTCGTGAGACTTTTCAAAAGAGAGAATGAGTGAATCGATGAAAGAGCACTTCCACATTATAGTGGGCTAAACTATAGAGTTTTTGATCACTAACGAATGTGATTTTCTGAAAAATAAAAAAAAACGTTACGTTTGCTTGGTCACGAAGCAGTCTTACAAAACACATCATTTTGGTATTTTCGAGCTCAAATGGCACTATAAACGTGTTATAGAAAACAACAACCATAGAACGAATGTGAGTTGGGAATGGTTAACTCTTTTGCAACTCGTGAGACTTTTCAAAAAGAGAGATTGAGTGAATCAATGAAAGTGCACTTCCACATTACAGTGGGATAAACTATAGAGTTTTTGAACACTAACAAATGTGATTTTCTGAAAAATAAAAAAAAACGTAAAGTTTGCTTGGTCACCAAGCAAACCTACAAAAAACTTCATTTTGGTATTTTCGAGGTTAAATGGCACTGTAAACGTGTTATAGAAAACAACAACCATAGAACGAATGTGAATTGGTAATGGTTAACTCTTTTGCAACTCGTGAGACTTTTCAAAAAGAGAGGTTGAGTGAATCGATGAAAGTGGACTTCCACATTACAGTGGGATAAACTATAGAGTTTTTGAACACTAACGAGTGTGATTTTCGAAAAAATAAAAAAAAACGTAAAGTTTGCTTGGTGACCAAGCAAACCTACAAAAAACTTCATTTTGGTATTTTCGAGGTTAAATGGCACTATAAACGTGTTATAGAAAACAACAACCATAGAACGAATGTGAATTGGTAATGGTTAACTCTTTTGCAACTCGTGAGACTTTTCAAAAAAAGAGATTGAGTGAATCAATGAAAGTGCACTTCCACGTTACAGTGGGATAAACTATAGAGTTTTTGAACACTAACGAATGTGATTTTCTGAAAAAAAAAAAAAAAAACGTAAAGTTTGCTTGGTCACGAAGCAATCGTACAAAACACTTCATTTAAGTGTTTTCGAAGTCAAATGGAACTATAAACGTGTTATAGAAAACAACAACCATAGAACGAATGTGAGTTAGTAATGGTTAACTCTTTTGCAACACGTGAGACTTTTCAAAAAGAGAGAATGAGTGAATCGATGAAAGTGCACTTCCACATTACAGTGGGATAAACTATAGAGTTTTTTAACACTAACGAATGTGATTTTCTGAAAAATAAACAAAACGTAAAGTTTGCATGGTCACGAAGCAATCCTACAAAACACTTCATTTTGGTATTTTCGAGGTCAAATGGCACTATAAACGTGTTATAGAAAACAACAACCATAGAACGAATGTGAATTGGTAATGGTTAACTCTTTTACAACTCGTGAGACTTTTCAAAAGAGAGAATGAGTGAATCGATGAAAGAGCACTTCCACATTACAGTGGGATAAACTATAGAGTTTTTGAACACTAACGAATGTGATTTTCTGAAAAAAAAAATAAAGTTTGCTTGGTCACGAAGTAATCCTATAGAACATTTCATTTTGTGATATTCGAGGTCAAATGACACTATACACATGTTATAGAAAACAACAACCATAGAACGAATGTGAGTTGGTAATCGTTAACTCTTTTGCAACTCGTGAGACTTTTCAAAAGAGAGAATGAGTGAATCGATGAAAGAGCACTTCCACATTACACTGGGATAAACTATAGAGTTTTTGATCACTAACGAATGTGATTTTCTGAAAAATAAAAAAAAAACGTTACGTTTGCTTGGTCACGAAGCAGTCCTACAAAACACATCATTTTGGTATTTTCGAGCTCAAATGGCACTATAAACGTGTTATAGAAAACAAGAACCATAGAACGAATGTGAGTTGGGAATGGTTAACTCTTTTGCAACTCGTGAGACTTTTCAAAAAGCGAGATTGAGTGAATCAATGAAAGTGCACTTCCACATTACAGTGGGATAAACTATAGAGTTTTTGAACACTAACGAATGTGATTTTCTGAAAAATAAAAAAAAACGTAAAGTTTGCTTGGTCACCAAGCAAACCTACAAAAAACTTCATTTTGGTATTTTCGTGGTTAAATGGCACTATAAACGTGTTATAAAAAACATTAACAATAGAACGAATGTGAGTTGGTAATGGTTAACTCTTTTGCAACCCGTGAGACTTTTCAAAAAGAGAGAATGAGTGAATCGATGAAAATGCACTTCCACATTACAGTGGGATAAACTATAGAGTTTTTGAACATTAACGAATGTGATTTTCTGAAAAATAAACAAAACGTAAAGTTTGCATGGTCACGAAGCAATCCTACAAAACACTTCATTTTGGTATTTTCGAGGTCAAATGACACTATAAACGTGTTATAGAAAACAACAACCATAGAACGAATGTGAATTGGTAATGGTTAACTCTTTTACAACTCGTGAGACTTTTCAAAAGAGAGAATGAGTGAATCGATGAAAGAGCACTTCCACATTACAGTGGGATAAACTATAGAATTTTTTAACACTAACGAATGTGATTTTCTGAAAAATAAAAAAAAATATAAAGTTTGCTTGGTCACGAAGTAATCCTATAGAACACTTCATTTTGGTATTTTCGAGGTCAAATGGCACTATAAACATGTTATAGAAAATAACAACCATAGAACGAATGTGAGTTGGTAATGGTTAACTCTTTTGCAATTCGTGAGACTTTTCAAAAAGAGAGCATGAGTGAATCGATGAAAGTACACTTCCACATTACAGTGGGATAAACTATAGAGTTTTTGAACACTAACGAATGTCATTTTCTGAAAAATAAACAAAACGTAAAGTTTGCTTGGTCACCAAGAAAACCTACATAAAACTTCATTTTGTAATTTCGAGGTTAAATGGCACTATAAACGTGTTATAGAAAACGACAACCATAGAACGAATGTGAGTTGGTAATGGTTAACTCTTTTGCAACTCGTGAGACTTTTTAAAAAGAGAGAATGAGTGAATCGATGAAAGTGCACTTCCACATTACAGTGGGATAAACTATAGAGTTTTTGAACACTAACGAATGTGATTTTCTGAAAAATAAAAAAAACGTAAAGTTTGCTTGGTCACGAAGTAATCCTACAAAACACTTCATTTTTGTATTTTCGAAGTCAAATGGCACTATAAACGTGTTATAGAAAACAACAACCATAGAACGAATGTGAGTTGGTAATGGTTAACTCTTTTGCAACTCGTGAGACTTTTCAAAAAGAGAGAATGAGTGAATCGATGAAAGTGCACTTCCACATTACAGTGGGATAAACTATAGAGTTTTTGAACACTAACGAATGTGATTTTCTGAAAAAAAAAAAAAAAACGTAAAGTTTGCTTGGTCACGAAGCAGTCCTACAAAACACTTCATTTTGGTATTTTCGAGGTCAAATGGCACTATAAACATGTTATAGAAAATAACAACCATAGAACGAATGTGAGTTGGTAATGGTTAACTCTTTTACAACTCGTGAGACTTTTCAAAAAGAGAGCATGAGTGAATCGATGAAAGTACACTTCCACATTACAGTGGGATAAACTATAGAGTTTTTGAACACTAATGAATGTCATTTTCTGAAAAATAAACAAAACGTAAAGTTTGCTTGGTCACCAAGAAAACCTACATAAAACTTCATTTTGGTATTTTCGAGGTTAAATGGCACTATAAAAATGTTATAGAAAACGACAACCATAGAACGAATGTGAGTTGGTAATGGTTAACTCTTTTGCAACTTGTGAGACTTTTTAAAAAGAGAGAATGAGTGAATCGATGAAAGTGCACTTCCACATTACAGTGGGATAAACTATAGAGTTTTTGAACACTAACGAATGTGATTTTCTGAAAAATAAAAAAAACGTAAAGTTTGCTTGGTCACGAAGTAATCCTACAAAACACTTAATTTTTGTATTTTCGAAGTCAAATGGCACTATAAACGTGTTATAGAAAACAACAACCATAGAACGAATGTGAGTTGGTAATGGTTAACTCTTTTGCAACTCGTGAGACTTTTCGAAAAGAGAGAATGAGTGAATCGATGAAAGTGTACTTCCACATTACAGTGGGATAAACTATAGAGTTTTTGAACACTAACGAATGTGATTTTCTGAAAAATAAAAAAAACGTAAAGTTTGCTTGGTCACGAAGTAATCCTACAGAACACTTCATTTTTGTATTTTCGAAGTCAAATGGCACTATAAACGTGTTATTGAAAACAACAACCATAGAACGAATGTGAGTTGGTAATGGTTAACTCTTTTGCAACTCGTGAGACTTTTTAAAAGCAGAGAATGAGTGAATCGATGAAAGTGCACTTCCACATTACAGTCGGATAAACTATAGAGTTTTTGAACACTAACGAATGGGGTAAATTGCAAGTTTGGTCCCATGAAATTTTTCAAAAAACAATTTTGATCCCACGTTCTTTTTCAGTCCCATATTTTGCAAAAAGAGTCCCAACAGTTAAGTTTCTAACGGATTCCGTCAATTTTCAAATTTTTTTTGTTAAAACCAATTAATTCATTATAAATATATATATATAGAATTTGAATATAATTAAAAAAATACAAAAAATAATTTTTCAACCAAATAACCGTTTAAGATAAAATCTGATAATTTGAAATATATATATATACATATATATATATATATATATAATTTATTTATTTAATCAAATTGAATAATATTTTATGTATTCAAATAATTTAACAATACAAAAAAATAAAATTAATCAAACCAATTAATATTATTTTTTTTGTTTGTAAAATCTGAAAATTTAAAAATTATATACAGAATTGATTAAAAAATACTATCAGTTATAATTTTTAAAACCTAAATTTTGAAGAATTCAAATTAAATATAACAAATTACAAAAAAACAAAAAAATCAAAACCAAAGATAATTAAAAAAATATATATATACATACATTATACCTATACCACCAGTTGTTCATTTACATCTCTCGGGCCTTCTTCTCCCCCATCGTCGTTGCAGCCACCACCACGGTTTCACCGCCACCGCCACCGCCACAATTGGAATCAAACTCTAAATTAATTAAGCCTTTTCAAACCAAATTGGTGATGCTGAATCTGGTTAGAAAAATTGCCCTGTCTCAGAACTGTTCTGAATTCAGTTCAAGCAAAACCCTGTAACAACTATCACCGACGCCACCCCACGCCACTAGCCCCAATGGAGGGAAGAACAAAACAAAACAATAGCACCCTTAAAGCCCTCGATTTTCTTTCTCAATATCGATGAAAAATCGCAAAAAACCCAACCCGGCCACCGCCTCAATACACCCCACCGTTTCCCGTCGCTACCAGCCCCACCCAAAACTCAACGCAATTCACGGTAAAAATCGAAAATGAAATTGATAAGGGGCTTTGTTTCCTAACACTTAAACGAGGCGGTGCTGCCATGCCGGTGTGAAGGATTGTGGTTGTTATGGTGGTGCGAGGTTTAGGCGACGGCGATGTGAAGGATTGTGGTTGTTATGGTGGTGCGAGGTTTAGGCGACGGCGAGGGTGGGTTGTAGGTTTTTTTTTTTTTAAATTTTTTTATTATTACTATATTTTAGTAGTTTTAGATAAATTGACAGTTTATAACTTTATTTTGGGTTGGACTTGGAAGTTGGAACTAACTGTGCGTGTTGCTCACTTCCCCTCATCCGTTAAAATTGGATGGAAATATCTTATGGGACCAAATTTGCTGATAAAGGGACCAAATTTGTGAGAGTGAATTTTCTTGGGACTAAAAATGCATTTTACCCCTAACGAATGTGATTTTCTGAAAAATAAAAAAAAACGTAAAGTTTGCTTGGTCACGAAGCAATCGTACAAAACACTTCATTTTGGTATTTTCGAAGTCAAATGGCACTATAAACGTGTTATAGAAAACAACAACCATAGAACGAATTTGAGTTGGTAATGGTTAACTCTTTTGCAACTCGTGAGACTTTTTAAAAACAGAGAAAGAGTGAAACGATGAAAGTGCACTTCCACATTACAACCGGATAAACTATAGAGTTTTTGAACACTAACGAATGTGATTTTCTGAAAAAAAAAAAAAACGTAAAGTTTGCTTGGTCACGAAGCAATCGTACAAAACACTTCATTTTGGTATTTTCGAAGTCAAATGGCACTATAAACGTGTTATAAAAAACAACAACCATAGAACGAATGTGAGTTGGTAATGGTTAACTCTTCTGCAACTCGTGAGACTTTTCAAAAAGAGAGATTGAGTGAATCGATGAAAGTGCACTTCCACATTACAGTGGGATAAACTATAGAGTTTTTGAACACTAACGAATGTGATTTTCAAAAAAATAAAAAAAACGTAAAGTTTGGTTGGTCACCAAGCAAACCTATAAAAAACATCATTTTGGTATTTTCGAGGTTAAATGGAACTATAAACGTGTTATAGAAGACAACAACCATAGAACGAATGTGAATTGGTAATGGTTAACTCTTTTACAACTCGTGAGACTTTTCAAAAAGAGAGATTGAGTGAATCGATGAAAGTGAACTTCCACATTAAAGTGGGATAAACTATAGAGTTTTTGAACACTAACGAATGTGATTTTCTGAAAAATAAAAAAAACGTAAAGTTTGCTTGGTCACGAAGCAGTCCTACAAAACACTTCATTTTGGTATTTTCGAGGTCAAATGTCACTATAAACATGTTATAGAAAATAACAACCATAGAACGAATGAGAGTTGGTAATGGTTAACTCTTTTGCAACTCGTGAGACTTTTCAAAAAGACAGCATGAGTGAATCGATGAAAGTGCACTTCCACATTACAGTGGGATAAACTATAGAGTTTTTGAACACTAACGAATGTCATTTTCTGAAAAATAAACAAAACGTAAAGTTTGCTTGGTCACGAAGTAATCCTACAGAACACTTCATTTTTGTATTTTCGAAGTCAAATGGCACTATAAACGTGTTATTGAAAACAACAACCATAGAACGAATGTGAGTTGGTAATGGTTAACTCTTTTGCAACTCGTGAGACTTTTTAAAAGCAGAGAATGAGTGAATCGATGAAAGTGCACTTCCACATTACAGTCGGATAAACTATAGAGTTTTTGAACACTAACGAATGGGGTAAATTGCAAGTTTGGTCCCATGAAATTTTTCAAAAAACAATTTTGATCCCACGTTCTTTTTCAGTCCCATATTTTGCAAAAAGAGTCCCAACAGTTAAGTTTCTAACGGATTCCGTCAATTTTCAAATTTTTTTTGTTAAAACCAATTAATTCATTATAAATATATATATATAGAATTTGAATATAATTAAAAAAATACAAAAAATAATTTTTCAACCAAATAACCGTTTAAGATAAAATCTGATAATTTGAAATATATATATATACATATATATATATATATATAATTTATTTATTTAATCAAATTGAATAATATTTTATGTATTCAAATAATTTAACAATACAAAAAAATAAAATTAATCAAACCAATTAATATTATTTTTTTTGTTTGTAAAATCTGAAAATTTAAAAATTATATACAGAATTGATTAAAAAATACTATCAGTTATAATTTTTAAAACCTAAATTTTGAAGAATTCAAATTAAATATAACAAATTACAAAAAAACAAAAAAATCAAAACCAAAGATAATTAAAAAAATATATATATACATACATTATACCTATACCACCAGTTGTTCATTTACATCTCTCGGGCCTTCTTCTCCCCCATCGTCGTTGCAGCCACCACCACGGTTTCACCGCCACCGCCACAATTGGAATCAAACTCTAAATTAATTAAGCCTTTTCAAACCAAATTGGTGATGCTGAATCTGGTTAGAAAAATTGCCCTGTCTCAGAACTGTTCTGAATTCAGTTCAAGCAAAACCCTGTAACAACTATCACCGACGCCACCCCACGCCACTAGCCCCAATGGAGGGAAGAACAAAACAAAACAATAGCACCCTTAAAGCCCTCGATTTTCTTTCTCAATATCGATGAAAAATCGCAAAAAACCCAACCCGGCCACCGCCTCAATACACCCCACCGTTTCCCGTCGCTACCAGCCCCACCCAAAACTCAACGCAATTCACGGTAAAAATCGAAAATGAAATTGATAAGGGGCTTTGTTTCCTAACACTTAAACGAGGCGGTGCTGCCATGCCGGTGTGAAGGATTGTGGTTGTTATGGTGGTGCGAGGTTTAGGCGACGGCGATGTGAAGGATTGTGGTTGTTATGGTGGTGCGAGGTTTAGGCGACGGCGAGGGTGGGTTGTAGGTTTTTTTTTTTTTAAATTTTTTTATTATTACTATATTTTAGTAGTTTTAGATAAATTGACAGTTTATAATTTTATTTTGGGTTGGACTTGGAAGTTGGAACTAACTGTGCGTGTTGCTCACTTCCCCTCATCCGTTAAAATTGGATGGAAATATCTTATGGGACCAAATTTGCTGATAAAGGGACCAAATTTGTGAGAGTGAATTTTCTTGGGACTAAAAATGCATTTTACCCCTAACGAATGTGATTTTCTGAAAAATAAAAAAAAACGTAAAGTTTTCTTGGTCACGAAGCAATCGTACAAAACACTTCATTTTGGTATTTTCGAAGTCAAATGGCACTATAAACGTGTTATAGAAAACAACAACCATAGAACGAATTTGAGTTGGTAATGGTTAACTCTTTTGCAACTCGTGAGACTTTTTAAAAACAGAGAAAGAGTGAAACGATGAAAGTGCACTTCCACATTACAGCCGGATAAACTATAGAGTTTTTGAACACTAACGAATGTGATTTTCTGAAAAAAAAAAAAACGTAAAGTTTGCTTGGTCACGAAGCAATCGTACAAAACACTTCATTTTGGTATTTTCGAAGTCAAATGGCACTATAAACGTGTTATAAAAAACAACAACCATAGAACGAATGTGAGTTGGTAATGGTTAACTCTTCTGCAACTCGTGAGACTTTTCAAAAAGAGAGATTGAGTGAATCGATGAAAGTGCACTTCCACATTACAGTGGGATAAACTATAGAGTTTTTGAACACTAACGAATGTGATTTTCAAAAAAATAAAAAAAACGTAAAGTTTGGTTGGTCACCAAGCAAACCTATAAAAAACATCATTTTGGTATTTTCGAGGTTAAATGGAACTATAAACGTGTTATAGAAGACAACAACCATAGAACGAATGTGAATTGGTAATGGTTAACTCTTTTACAACTCGTGAGACTTTTCAAAAAGAGAGATTGAGTGAATCGATGAAAGTGAACTTCCACATTAAAGTGGGATAAACTATAGAGTTTTTGAACACTAACGAATGTGATTTTCTGAAAAATAAAAAAAACGTAAAGTTTGCTTGGTCACGAAGCAGTCCTACAAAACACTTCATTTTGGTATTTTCGAGGTCAAATGACACTATAAACATGTTATAGAAAATAACAACCATAGAACGAATGAGAGTTGGTAATGGTTAACTCTTTTGCAACTCGTGAGACTTTTCAAAAAGACAGCATGAGTGAATCGATGAAAGTGCACTTCCACATTACAGTGGGATAAACTATAGAGTTTTTGAACACTAACGAATGTCATTTTCTGAAAAATAAACAAAACGTAAAGTTTGCTTGGTCACGAAGTAATCCTACAGAACACTTCATTTTTGTATTTTCGAAGTCAAATGGCACTATAAACGTGTTATTGAAAACAACAACCATAGAACGAATGTGAGTTGGTAATGGTTAACTCTTTTGCAACTCGTGAGACTTTTTAAAAGCAGAGAATGAGTGAATCGATGAAAGTGCACTTCCACATTACAGTCGGATAAACTATAGAGTTTTTGAACACTAACGAATGGGGTAAATTGCAAGTTTGGTCCCATGAAATTTTTCAAAAAACAATTTTGATCCCACGTTCTTTTTCAGTCCCATATTTTGCAAAAAGAGTCCCAACAGTTAAGTTTCTAACGGATTCCGTCAATTTTCAAATTTTTTTTGTTAAAACCAATTAATTCATTATAAATATATATATATAGAATTTGAATATAATTAAAAAAATACAAAAAATAATTTTTCAACCAAATAACCGTTTAAGATAAAATCTGATAATTTGAAATATATATATATACATATATATATATATATAATTTATTTATTTAATCAAATTGAATAATATTTTATGTATTCAAATAATTTAACAATACAAAAAAATAAAATTAATCAAACCAATTAATATTATTTTTTTTGTTTGTAAAATCTGAAAATTTAAAAATTATATACAGAATTGATTAAAAAATACTATCAGTTATAATTTTTAAAACCTAAATTTTGAAGAATTCAAATTAAATATAACAAATTACAAAAAAACAAAAAAATCAAAACCAAAGATAATTAAAAAAATATATATATACATACATTATACCTATACCACCAGTTGTTCATTTACATCTCTCGGGCCTTCTTCTCCCCCATCGTCGTTGCAGCCACCACCACGGTTTCACCGCCACCGCCACAATTGGAATCAAACTCTAAATTAATTAAGCCTTTTCAAACCAAATTGGTGATGCTGAATCTGGTTAGAAAAATTGCCCTGTCTCAGAACTGTTCTGAATTCAGTTCAAGCAAAACCCTGTAACAACTATCACCGACGCCACCCCACGCCACTAGCCCCAATGGAGGGAAGAACAAAACAAAACAATAGCACCCTTAAAGCCCTCGATTTTCTTTCTCAATATCGATGAAAAATCGCAAAAAACCCAACCCGGCCACCGCCTCAATACACCCCACCGTTTCCCGTCGCTACCAGCCCCACCCAAAACTCAACGCAATTCACGGTAAAAATCGAAAATGAAATTGATAAGGGGCTTTGTTTCCTAACACTTAAACGAGGCGGTGCTGCCATGCCGGTGTGAAGGATTGTGGTTGTTATGGTGGTGCGAGGTTTAGGCGACGGCGATGTGAAGGATTGTGGTTGTTATGGTGGTGCGAGGTTTAGGCGACGGCGAGGGTGGGTTGTAGGTTTTTTTTTTTTTAAATTTTTTTATTATTACTATATTTTAGTAGTTTTAGATAAATTGACAGTTTATAATTTTATTTTGGGTTGGACTTGGAAGTTGGAACTAACTGTGCGTGTTGCTCACTTCCCCTCATCCGTTAAAATTGGATGGAAATATCTTATGGGACCAAATTTGCTGATAAAGGGACCAAATTTGTGAGAGTGAATTTTCTTGGGACTAAAAATGCATTTTACCCCTAACGAATGTGATTTTCTGAAAAATAAAAAAAAACGTAAAGTTTTCTTGGTCACGAAGCAATCGTACAAAACACTTCATTTTGGTATTTTCGAAGTCAAATGGCACTATAAACGTGTTATAGAAAACAACAACCATAGAACGAATTTGAGTTGGTAATGGTTAACTCTTTTGCAACTCGTGAGACTTTTTAAAAACAGAGAAAGAGTGAAACGATGAAAGTGCACTTCCACATTACAGCCGGATAAACTATAGAGTTTTTGAACACTAACGAATGTGATTTTCTGAAAAAAAAAAAACGTAAAGTTTGCTTGGTCACGAAGCAATCGTACAAAACACTTCATTTTGGTATTTTCGAAGTCAAATGGCACTATAAACGTGTTATAAAAAACAACAACCATAGAACGAATGTGAATTGGTAATGGTTAACTCTTCTGCAACTCGTGAGACTTTTCAAAAAGAGAGATTGAGTGAATCGATGAAAGTGCACTTCCACATTACAGTGGGATAAACTATAGAGTTTTTGAACACTAACGAATGTGATTTTCAAAAAAATAAAAAAAACGTAAAGTTTGGTTGGTCACCAAGCAAACCTATAAAAAACATCATTTTGGTATTTTCGAGGTTAAATGGAACTATAAACGTGTTATAGAAGACAACAACCATAGAACGAATGTGAATTGGTAATGGTTAACTCTTTTACAACTCGTGAGACTTTTCAAAAAGAGAGATTGAGTGAATCGATGAAAGTGAACTTCCACATTAAAGTGGGATAAACTATAGAGTTTTTGAACACTAACGAATGTGATTTTCTGAAAAATAAAAAAAACGTAAAGTTTGCTTGGTCACGAAGCAGTCCTACAAAACACTTCATTTTGGTATTTTCGAGGTCAAATGACACTATAAACATGTTATAGAAAATAACAACCATAGAACGAATGAGAGTTGGTAATGGTTAACTCTTTTGCAACTCGTGAGACTTTTCAAAAAGAGAGCATGAGTGAATCGATGAAAGTGCACTTCCACATTACAGTGGGATAAACTATAGAGTTTTTGAACACTAACGAATGTCATTTTCTGAAAAATAAACAAAACGTAAAGTTTGCTTGGTCACCAAGAAAACCTACATAAAACTTCATTTTGGTATTTTCGAGGTTAAATGGCACTATAAACTTGTTATAGAAAACGACAACCATAGAACGAATGTGAGTTGGTAATGGTTAACTCTTTTGCAACTCGTGAGACTTTTTAAAAAGAGAGAATGAGTGAATCGATGAAAGTGCACTTCCACATTACAGTGGGATAAACTATAGAGTTTTTGAACACTAACGAATGTGATTTTCTGAAAAATAAACAAAACGTAAAGTTTGCATGGTCTCGAAGCAATCCTACAAAACACTTCATTTTGGTATTTTCGAGGTTAAATAGCACTATAAACGTGTTATAGAAAACAACAATCATAGAACGAATATGAATTGGTAATGGTTAACTCTTCTGCAACTCGTGAGACTTTTCAAAAGAGAGAATGAGTGAATCGATGAAAGAGCACTTCCACATTACAGTGGGACAAACTATAGAGTTTTTGAACACTAACGAATGTGATTTTCTGAAAAATAAAAAAAACGTAACGTTTGCTTGGTCACGAAGCAGTCCTACAAAACACTTCATTTTGGTATTTTCGAGGTCAAATGGCACTATAAACGTGTTATAGAAAACAACAACCATAGAACAAATGTGAGTTGGTAATGGTTAACTCTTTTGCAACTTGTGAGACTTTTCAAAAAGAGAGATTGAGTGAATCGATGAAAGTGCTCTTCCACATTACAATGGGATAAACTATAGAGTTTTTTAACACTAACGAATCTGATTTTCTAAAAAATAAACAAAACGTAAAGTTTGCATGGTCACGAAGCAATCCTACAAAACACTTCATTTTGGTATTTTTGTGGTCAAATAGCACTATAAACGTGTTATAGAAAACAACAACCATAGAACGTATATTAATTTGTAATGGTTAACTCTTTTGCAACTCGTGAGACTTTTCAAAAGAGAGAATGAGTGAATCGATGAAAGAGCACTTCCACATTACAGTGGGATAAACTATAGAGTTTTTGATCACTAACGAATGTGATTTTCTGAAAAATAAAAAAAACGTTACGTTTGTTTGGTCACGAAGCAGTCCTACAAAACACTTCATTTTGGTATTTTCGAGCTCAAATGGCACTATAAACGTGTTATAGAAAACAACAACCATAGAACGAATGTGAGTTGGGAATGGTTAACTCTTTTGCAACTCGTGAGACTTTTCAAAAAGAGAGATTGAGTGAATCGATGAAAGTGCACTTCCACATTACAGTGGGATAAACTATAGAGTTTTTGAACTCTAACGAATCTGATTTACTAAAAAATAAACAAAACGTAAAGTTTGCATGGTCACGAAGCAATCCTACAAAACACTTCATTTTGGTATTTTTGTGGTCAAATAGCACTATAAACGTGTTATAGAAAACAACAACCATAGAACGAATATGAATTTGTAATGGTTAACTCTTTTGCAACTCGTGAGACTTTTCAAAAGAGAGAATGAGTGAATCGATGAAAGAGCACTTCCACATTACAGTGGGATAAACTATAGAGTTTTTGATCACTAACGAATGTGATTTTCTGAAAAATAAAAAAAACGTTACGTTTGTTTGGTCACGAAGCAGTCCTACAAAACACTTCATTTTGGTATTTTCGAGCTCAAATGGCACTATAAACGTGTTATAGAAAACAACAACCATAGAACGAATGTGAGTTGGGAATTGTTAACTCTTTTGCAACTCGTGAGACTTTTCAAAAAGAGAGATTGAGTGAATCGATGAAAGTGCACTTCCACATTACAGTGGGATAAACTATAGAGTTTTTGAACTCTAACGAATCTGATTTACTAAAAAATAAACAAAACGTAAAGTTTGCATGGTCACGAAGCAATCCTACAAAACACTTCATTTTGGTAACGTGTTATAGAAAACAACAACCATAGAACGAATGTGAATTGGTAATGGTTAACTCTTTTACAACTCGTGAGACTTTTCAAAAGAGAGAATGAGTGAATCGATGAAAGAGCACTTCCACATTACAGTGGGATAAACTATAGAGTTTTTGAACACTAACGAATGTGATTTTCTGAAAAATAAAAAAAACATAAAGTTTGCTTGGTCACGAAGTAATCCTATAGAACACTTCATTTTGGTATATTCGAGGTCAAATAGCACTATACACATGTTATAGAAAACAACAACCATAGAACGAATGTGAGTTGGTAATCGTTAACTCTTTTGCAACTTGTGAGACTTTTCAAAAAGAGAGAATGAGTGAATCGATGAAAGTGCACTTCCACATTACAGTGGGATAAGCTATAGAGTTTTTGAACACTAACGAATGTCATTTTCTGAAAAATAAACATAAAGTAAAGTTCACTTGGTCACCAAGAAAACCTACATAAAACTTCATTTTGGTATTTTCGAGGTTAAATGGCACTGAAAACGTTTTATAGAAAAGAACAACCATAGAACGAATGTGAGTTGGTAATCGTTAACTCTTTTGCAACTCGTGAGACTTTTCAAAAAGAGAGCATGAGTGAATCGATGAAAGTGCACTTCCACATTACAGTGGGATAAACTATAGAGTTTTTGAACACTAACGAATGTCATTTTCTGAAAAATAAACAAAACGTAAAGTTTGCTTGGTCACCAAGAAAACCTACATAAAACTTCATTTTGGTATTTTCGAGGTTAAATGGCACTATAAACATGTTATAGAAAACGACAACCATAGAACGAATGTGAGTTGGTAATGGTTAACTCTTTTGCAACTCGTGAGACTTTTAAAAAGAGAGAATGAGTGAATCGATGAAAGTGCACTTCCAAATTACAGTGGGATAAACTATAGAGTTTTTGAACACTAACGAATGTGATTTTCTGAAAAATAAAAAAAACGTAAAGTTTGCTTGGTCACGAAGCAGTCCTACAAAACGCTTCATTTTGGTATTTTCGAGGTCAAATGGCACTATAAACATGTTATAGAAAATAACAACCATAGAACGAATGTGAGTTGGTAATGGTTAACTCTTTTGCAACTCGTGAGACTTTTCAAAAAGAGAGCATGAGTGAATCGATGAAAGTGCACTTCCACATTACAGTGGGATAAACTATAGAGTTTTTGAACACTAACGAATGTGATTTTCTGAAAAATAAAAAAAACGTAAAGTTTGCTTGGTCATGAAGTAATCCTACAAAACACTTCATTTTTGTATTTTCGAAGTCAAATGGCACTATAAACGTGTTATAGAAAACAACAACCATAGAACGAATATGAGTTGGTAATGGTTAACTCTTTTGCAACTCGTGAGACTTTTCAAAAAGAGAGAATGAGTGAATCGATGAAAGTGCACTTCCACATTACAGTGGGATAAACTATAGAGTTTTTGAACACTAACGAATGTGATTTTCTGAAAAATAAAAAAAACGTAAAGTTTGCTTGGTCACGAAGGAATCGTACACAACACTTTATTTTGGTATTTTCGAAGTCAAATGGCACTATAAACGTGTTATAGAAAACAACAACCATAGAACGAATGTGAATTGGTAATGGTTAACTCTTTTGCAACTCGTGAGACTTTTCAAAAGAGAGAATGAGTGAATCGATGAAAGAGCACTTCCACATTAAAGTGGGATAAACTATAGAGTTTTTGAACACTAACGAATGTGATTTTCTGAAAAATAAACAAAACGTAAAGTTTGCTTGGTCACGAAGCAATCGTACAAAACACTTCATTTTGGTGTTTTCGAAGTCAAATGGCACTATAAACGTGTTATAGAAAACAACAACCATAGAACGAATGTGAGTTGGTAATGGTTAACTCTTTTGCAACTCGTGAGACTTTTCAAAAAGAGAGATTGAGTGAATCGATGAAAGTGCACTTCCACATTACAGTGGGATAAACTATAGAGTTTTTGAACACTAACGAATGTGATTTTCGAAAAAATAAAAAAAACGTAAAGTTTGCTTGGTCACCAAGGAAACCTATAAAAAACTTCATTTTGGTATTTTCGAGATTAAATGGAACTATAAACGTGTTATAGAAGACAACAACCATAGAACGAATGTGAATTGGTAATGGTTAACTCTCTTGCAACTCGTGAGACTTTTCAAAAGAGAGAATGAGTGAATCGATTAAAGAGCACATCCACATTACAGTGGGCTAAACTATAGAGTTTTTGAACACTAACGAATGTGATTTTCGGAAAAATAAAAAAAAACGTAAAGTTTGCTTGGTCACCAAGCAAACCTACAAAAAACTTCATTTTGGTATTTTCGAGGTTAAATGGCACTATAAACGTGTTATAGAAAACAACAACCATAGAACGAATGTGAATTGGTATTGGTTAACTCTTTTGCAACTCGTGAGACTTTTCAAAAAGAGAGGTTGAGTGAATCGATGAAAGTGCACTTCCACATTACAGTGGGATCAACTATAGAGTTTTTGAACACTAACGAATGTGATTTTCTGAAAAAAAAAAAAAACGTAAAGTTTGTTTGGTCACGAAGCAATCGTACAAAACACTTCATTTTGGTGTTTTCGAAATCAAATGGCACTATAAACGTGTTATAGAAAACAACAACCATAGAACGAATGTGAGTTAGTAATGGTTAACTCTTTTGCAACACGTGAGACTTTTCAAAAAGAGAGAATGAGTGAATCGATGAAAGTGCACTTTCACATTACAGTGGGATAAACTATAGAGTTTTTGAACACTAACGAATGTGATTTTCTAAAAAATAAACAAAACGTAAAGTTTGCATGGTCACGAAGCAATCCTACAAAACACTTTATTTTGGTATTTTCGAGGTCAAATGGCACTATAAACGTGTTATAGAAAACAACAACCATAGAACGAATGTGAATTGGTAATGGTTAACTCTTTTACAACTCGTGAGACTTTTCAAAAGAGAGAATGAGTGAATCGATGAAAGAGCACTTCCACATTACAGTGGGATAAACTATAGAGTTTTTGAACACTAACGAATGTGATTTTCTGAAAAAAAAAAAAATAATGTTTGCTTGGTCACGAAGTAATCCTATAGAACACTTCATTTTGGTATATTCGAGGTCAAATGGCACTATACACATGTTATAGAAAACAACAACCATAGAACGAATGTGAGTTGGTAATCGTTAACTCTTTTGCAACTCGTGAGACTTTTCAAAAGAGAGAATGAGTGAATCGATGAAAGAGCACTTCCACATTACAGTGGGATAAACTGTAGTGTTTTTGATCACTAACGAATGTGATTTTCTGAAAAATAAAAAAAAATGTTACGTTTGCTTGGTCACGAAGCAGTCCTACAAAACACTTCATTTTGTTATTTTCGAGCTCAAATGGCACTATAAACGTGTTATAGAAAATAACAACCATAGAACGAATGTGAGTTGGGAATGGTTAACTCTTTTGCAACTCGTGAGACTTTTCAAAAAGAGAGATTGAGTGAATCAATGAAAGTGCACTTCCACATTACAGTGGGATAAACTATAGAGTTTTTGAACACTAACGAATGTGATTTTCTGAAAAATAAAAAAAAACGTAAAGTTTGCTTGTTCACGAAGAAATCGTACAAAACACTTCATTTTGGTGTTTTCGAAGTCAAATGGCACTATAAACGTGTTATAGAAAACAACAACCATAGAACGAATGCGAGTTAGTAATGGTTAACTGTTTTGCAACACGTGAGACTTTTCAAAAAGAGAGAATGAGTGAATCGATGAAAGTGCACTTCCACATTACAGTGGGATAAACTATAGAGTGTTTGAACTCTAACGAATGTGATTTTCTGAAAAATAAACAAAGCGTAAAGTTTGCATGGTCACGAAGCAATCCTACAAAACACTTCATTTTGGTACTTTCGAGGTCAAATGGCACTATAAACGTGTTATAGAAAACAACAACCATAGAACGAATGTGAGTTTGTAATGGTTAACTCTTTTGCAACTCGTGAGACTTTTCAAAAAGAGAGATTGAGTGAATCGATGAAAGTGCACTTCCACATTACAGTGGGATAAACTATAGAGTTTTTGAACACTAACGAATGTGATTTTCGAAAAAATAAAAAAAACGTAAGGTTTGCTTGGTCACCAAGCAAACCTATAAAAAACTTCATTTTGGTATTTTCGAGGTTAAATGGAACTATAAACGTGTTATAGAAGACAACAACCATAGAACGAATGTGAATTGGTAATGGTTAACTCTTTTACAACTCGTGAGACTTTTCAAAAAGAGAGATTGAGTGAATCGATGAAAGTGAACTTCCACATTAAAGTGGGATAAACTATAGAGTTTTTGAACACTAACGAATGTGATTTTCTGAAAAATAAACAAAACGTAAAGTTTGCATGGTCACGAAGCAATCCTACAAAACACTTCATTTTGGTATTTTCGAGGTCAAATGGCACTATAAACATGTTATAGAAAACAACAAACATAGAACGAATGTGAGTTGGTAATGGTTAACTCTTTTGCAACTCGTGAAACTTTTCAAAAAGAGAGAATGAGTGAATCGATGAAAGTGCACTTCCACATTACAGTGGGATAAACTATAGTGTTTTTGAACACTAACGAATGTCATTTTCTGAAAAATAAACATAAAGTAAAGTTCACTTGGTCACCAAGAAAACCTACATAAAACTTCATTTTGGTATTTTCGAGGTTAAATGGCACTATAAACGTGTTACTGGAAAGAACAACCATAGAACGAATGTGAGTTAGTAATGGTTAACTCTTTTGCAACTCGTGAGACTTTTCAAAAAGAGAGAATGAGTGAATCGATGAAAGTGCACTTCCACATTACAGTGGGATAAACTATAGAGTTTTTGAACACTAACGAATGTGATTTTCTAAAAAATAAACAAAACGTAAAGTTTGCATGGTCACGAAGCAATCCTACAAAACACTTTATTTTGGTATTTTTGAGGTCAAATGGCACTATAAACGTGTTATAGAAAACAACAACCATAGAACGAATGTGAATTGGTAATGGTTAACTCTTTTACAACTCGTGAGACTTTTCAAAAGAGAGAATGAGTGAATCGATGAAAGAGCACTTCCACATTACAGTGGGATAAACTATAGAGTTTTTGAACACTAACGAATGTGATTTTCTGAAAAAAAAAAAAAAACGTAAAGTTTGCTTGGTCACGAAGCAATCGTACAAAACACTTCATTTTGGTGTTTTCGAAATCAAATGGCACTATAAACGTGTTATAGAAAACAACAACCATAGAACGAATGTGAGTTGGTAATGGTTAACTCTTTTGCAACTCGTGAGACTTTTCAAAAAGAGAGATTGAGTGAATCGATGAAAGTGCACTTCCACATTACAGTGGGATAAACTATAGAGTTTTTGAACACTAACGAATGTGATTTTCGAAAAAATAAAAAAAACGTAAAGTTTGCTTGGTCACCAAGGAAACCTATAAAAAACTTCATTTTGGTATTTTCGAGATTAAATGGAACTATAAACGTGTTATAGAAGACAACAACCATAGAACGAATGTGAATTGGTAATGGTTAACTCTCTTGCAACTCGTGAGACTTTTCAAAAGAGAGAATGAGTGAATCGATTAAAGAGCACATCCACATTACAGTGGGCTAAACTATAGAGTTTTTGAACACTAACGAATGTGATTTTCGGAAAAATAAAAAAAAACGTAAAGTTTGCTTGGTCACCAAGCAAACCTACAAAAAACTTCATTTTGGTATTTTCGAGGTTAAATGGCACTGTAAACGTGTTATAGAAAACAACAACCATAGAACGAATGTGAATTGGTATTGGTTAACTCTTTTGCAACTCGTGAGACTTTTCAAAAAGAGAGGTTGAGTGAATCGATGAAAGTGCACTTCCACATTACAGTGGGATCAACTATAGAGTTTTTGAACACTAACGAATGTGATTTTCTGAAAAAAAAAAAAAACGTAAAGTTTGCTTGGTCACGAAGCAATCGTACAAAACACTTCATTTTGGTGTTTTCGAAATCAAATGGCACTATAAACGTGTTATAGAAAACAACAACCATAGAACGAATGTGAGTTAGTAATGGTTAACTCTTTTGCAACACGTGAGACTTTTCAAAAAGAGAGAATGAGTGAATCGATGAAAGTGCACTTTCACATTACAGTGGGATAAACTATAGAGTTTTTGAACACTAACGAATGTGATTTTCTAAAAAATAAACAAAACGTAAAGTTTGCATGGTCACGAAGCAATCCTACAAAACACTTTATTTTGGTATTTTCGAGGTCAAATGGCACTATAAACGTGTTATAGAAAACAACAACCATAGAACGAATGTGAATTGGTAATGGTTAACTCTTTTACAACTCGTGAGACTTTTCAAAAGAGAGAATGAGTGAATCGATGAAAGAGCACTTCCACATTACAGTGGGATAAACTATAGAGTTTTTGAACACTAACGAATGTGATTTTCTGAAAAAAAAAAAAATAATGTTTGCTTGGTCACGAAGTAATCCTATAGAACACTTCATTTTGGTATATTCGAGGTCAAATGGCACTATACACATGTTATAGAAAACAACAACCATAGAACGAATGTGAGTTGGTAATCGTTAACTCTTTTGCAACTCGTGAGACTTTTCAAAAGAGAGAATGAGTGAATCGATGAAAGAGCACTTCCACATTACAGTGGGATAAACTGTAGTGTTTTTGATCACTAACGAATGTGATTTTCTGAAAAATAAAAAAAAATGTTACGTTTGCTTGGTCACGAAGCAGTCCTACAAAACACTTCATTTTGTTATTTTCGAGCTCAAATGGCACTATAAACGTGTTATAGAAAATAACAACCATAGAACGAATGTGAGTTGGGAATGGTTAACTCTTTTGCAACTCGTGAGACTTTTCAAAAAGAGAGATTGAGTGAATCAATGAAAGTGCACTTCCACATTACAGTGGGATAAACTATAGAGTTTTTGAACACTAACGAATGTGATTTTCTGAAAAATAAAAAAAAACGTAAAGTTTGCTTGTTCACGAAGAAATCGTACAAAACACTTCATTTTGGTGTTTTCGAAGTCAAATGGCACTATAAACGTGTTATAGAAAACAACAACCATAGAACGAATGCGAGTTAGTAATGGTTAACTGTTTTGCAACACGTGAGACTTTTCAAAAAGAGAGAATGAGTGAATCGATGAAAGTGCACTTCCACATTACAGTGGGATAAACTATAGAGTGTTTGAACTCTAACGAATGTGATTTTCTGAAAAATAAACAAAGCGTAAAGTTTGCATGGTCACGAAGCAATCCTACAAAACACTTCATTTTGGTACTTTCGAGGTCAAATGGCACTATAAACGTGTTATAGAAAACAACAACCATAGAACGAATGTGAGTTTGTAATGGTTAACTCTTTTGCAACTCGTGAGACTTTTCAAAAAGAGAGATTGAGTGAATCGATGAAAGTGCACTTCCACATTACAGTGGGATAAACTATAGAGTTTTTGAACACTAACGAATGTGATTTTCGAAAAAATAAAAAAAACGTAAGGTTTGCTTGGTCACCAAGCAAACCTATAAAAAACTTCATTTTGGTATTTTCGAGGTTAAATGGAACTATAAACGTGTTATAGAAGACAACAACCATAGAACGAATGTGAATTGGTAATGGTTAACTCTTTTACAACTCGTGAGACTTTTCAAAAAGAGAGATTGAGTGAATCGATGAAAGTGAACTTCCACATTAAAGTGGGATAAACTATAGAGTTTTTGAACACTAACGAATGTGATTTTCTGAAAAATAAACAAAACGTAAAGTTTGCATGGTCACGAAGCAATCCTACAAAACACTTCATTTTGGTATTTTCGAGGTCAAATGGCACTATAAACATGTTATAGAAAACAACAAACATAGAACGAATGTGAGTTGGTAATGGTTAACTCTTTTGCAACTCGTGAAACTTTTCAAAAAGAGAGAATGAGTGAATCGATGAAAGTGCACTTCCACATTACAGTGGGATAAACTATAGTGTTTTTGAACACTAACGAATGTCATTTTCTGAAAAATAAACATAAAGTAAAGTTCACTTGGTCACCAAGAAAACCTACATAAAACTTCATTTTGGTATTTTCGAGGTTAAATGGCACTATAAACGTGTTACTGGAAAGAACAACCATAGAACGAATGTGAGTTAGTAATGGTTAACTCTTTTGCAACTCGTGAGACTTTTCAAAAAGAGAGAATGAGTGAATCGATGAAAGTGCACTTCCACATTACAGTGGGATAAACTATAGAGTTTTTGAACACTAATGAATGTGATTTTCTGAAAAATAAACAAAACGTAAAGTTTGCATGGTCTCGAAGCAATCGTACAAAACACTTCATTTTGGTATTTTCGAGGTCAAATAGCACTATAAACATGTTATAGAAAACAACAATCATAGAACGAATATGAATTGGTAATGGTTAACTCTTTTGCAACTCGTGAGACTTTTCAAAAGAGAGAATGAGTGAATCGATGAAATAGCACTTCCACATTACAGTGGGACAAACTATAGAGTTTTTGAACACTAACGAATGTGATTTTCTGAAAAATAAAAAAATCGTAACGTTTGCTTGGTCACGAAGCAGTCCTACAAAACACTTCATTTTGGTATTTTCGAGGTCAAATGGCACTATAAACGTGTTGTAGAAAACCACAACCATAGAACGAATGTGAGTTGGTAATGGTTAACTCTTTTGCAACTCGTGAGACTTTTCAAAAAGAGAGATTGAGTGAATCGATGAAAGTGCACTTCCACATTACAGTGGGATAAACTATAGAGTTTTTGAACACTAACGAATCTGATTTTCTAAAAAGTAAACAAAACGTAAAGTTTGCATGGTCACGAAGCAATCCTACAAAACACTTCATTTTGGTATTTTCGTGGTCAAATAGCACTATAAACGTGTTATAGAAAACAACAACCATAGAACGAATATGAATTTGTAATGGTTAACACTTTTGCAACTCGTGAGACTTTTCAAAAGAGAGAATGAGTGAATCGATGAAAGAGCACTTCCACATTACAGTGGGATAAACTATAGAGTTTTTTATCACTAACGAATGTGATTTTCTGAAAAATAAAAAAAACGTTACGTTTGCTTGGTCACGAAGCAGTCCTACAAAACAATTCATTTTGGTTTTTTCGAGCTCAAATGGCACTATAAACGTGTTATAGAAAACAACAACCATAGAACGAATGTGAGTTGGGAATGGTTAACTCTTTTGCAACTCGTGACACTTTTCAAAAAGAGAGATTGAGTGAATCGATGAAAGTGCACTTCCACATTACAGTGGGATAAACTATAGAGTTTTTGAACACTAACGAATGTGATTTTCTAAAAAATAAACAAAACGTAAAGTTTGCATGGTCATGAAGCAATCCTACACAACACTTCATTTTGGTATTTTCGAGGTCAAATGGCATTATAAACGTGTTATAGAAAACAACAACCATAGAACGAATGTGAGTTGGTTATGGTTAACTCTTTTGCAACTCGTGAGACTTTTCAAAAGAGAGAATGAGTGAATCGATGAAAGAGCACTTCCACATTACAGTGGGATAAACTATAGAGTTTTTGAACACTAACGAATGTGATTTTCTGAAAAAAAAAAAATAATGTTTGCTTGGTCACGAAGTAATCCTATAGAACACTTCATTTTGGTATATTCGAGGTCAAATGGCACTATACACATGTTATAGAAAACAACAACCATAGAACGAATGTGAGTTGGTAATCGTTAACTCTTTTGCAACTCGTGAGACTTTTCAAAAGAGAGAATGAGTGAATCGATGAAAGAGCACTTCCACATTACAGTGGGATAAACTGTAGTGTTTTTGATCACTAACGAATGTGATTTTCTGAAAAATAAAAAAAAATGTTACGTTTGCTTGGTCACGAAGCAGTCCTACAAAACACTTCATTTTGTTATTTTCGAGCTCAAATGGCACTATAAACGTGTTATAGAAAACAACAACCATAGAACGAATGTGAGTTGGTAATGGTTAACTCTTTTGCAACTCGTGAGACTTTTTTAAAACAGAGAATGAGTGAATCTATGAAAGTGCACTTCCACATTACAGTCGGATAAACTATAGAGTTTTTGAACACTAACGAATGTGATTTTCTGAAAAATAAAAAAAAACGTAAAGTTTGCTTGGTCACGAAGCAATCGTACAAAACACTTCATTTTGGTATTTTCGAAGTCAAATGGCACTATAAACGTGTTATAGAAAACAACAACCATAGAACGAATGTGAGTTTGTAATGGTTAACTCTTTTGCAACTCGTGAGACTTTTCAAAAAGAGAGATTGAGTGAATCGATGAAAGTGAACTTCCACATTAAAGTGGGATAAACTATAGAGTTTTTGAACACTAACGAATGTGATTTTCTGAAAAATAAACAAAACGTAAAGTTTGCATGGTCACGAAGCAATCCTACAAAACACTTCATTTTGGTATTTTCGAGGTCAAATGGCACTATAAACATGTTATAGAAAACAACAAACATAGAACGAATGTGAGTTGGTAATGGTTAACTCTTTTGCAACTCGTGAAACTTTTCAAAAAGAGAGAATGAGTGAATCGATGAAAGTGCACTTCCACATTACAGTGGGATAAACTATAGTGTTTTTGAACACTAACGAATGTCATTTTCTGAAATATAAACATAAAGTAAAGTTCACTTGGTCACCAAGAAAACCTACATAAAACTTCATTTTGGTATTTTCGAGGTTAAATGGCACTATAAACGTGTTACTGGAAAGAACAACCATAGAACGAATGTGAGTTAGTAATGGTTAACTCTTTTGCAACTCGTGAGACTTTTCAAAAAGAGAGAATGAGTGAATCGATGAAAGTGCACTTCCACATTACAGTGGGATAAACTATAGAGTTTTTGAACACTAATGAATGTGATTTTCTGAAAAATAAACAAAACGTAAAGTTTGCATGGTCTCGAAGCAATCGTACAAAACACTTCATTTTGGTATTTTCGAGGTCAAATAGCACTATAAACATGTTATAGAAAACAACAATCATAGAACGAATATGAATTGGTAATGGTTAACTCTTTTGCAACTCGTGAGACTTTTCAAAAGAGAGAATGAGTGAATCGATGAAATAGCACTTCCACATTACAGTGGGACAAACTATAGAGTTTTTGAACACTAACGAATGTGATTTTCTGAAAAATAAAAAAAACGTAACGTTTGCTTGGTCACGAAGAAATCGTACAAAACACTTCATTTTGGTGTTTTCGAAGTCAAATGGTACTATAAACGTGTTATAGAAAACAACAACCATAGAACGAATGTGAGTTAGTAATGGTTAACTCTTTTGCAACACGTGAGACTTTTCAAAAAGAGAGAATGAGTGAATCGATGAAAGTGCACTTTCACATTACAGTGGGATAAACTATAGAGTTTTTGAACACTAACGAATGTGATTTTCTAAAAAATAAACAAAACGTAAAGTTTGCATGGTCACGAAGCAATCCTACAAAACACTTCATTTTGGTATTTTCGAGGTCAAATGGCACTTTAAACGTGTTATAGAAAACAACAACCATAGAACGAATGTGAATTGGTAATGGTTAACTCTTTTACAACTCGTGAGACTTTTCAAAAGAGAGAATGAGTGAATCGATGAAAGAGCACTTCCACATTACAGTGGGATAAACTATAGAGTTTTTGAACACTAACGAATGTGATTTTCTGAAAAAAAAAAAATAATGTTTGCTTGGTCACGAAGTAATCCTATAGAACACTTCATTTTGGTATATTCGAGGTCAAATGGCATTATACACATGTTATAGAAAACAACAACCATAGAACGAATGTGAGTTGGTAATCGTTAACTCTTTTGCAACTCGTGAGACTTTTCAAAAGAGAGAATGAGTGAATCGATGAAAGAGCACTTCCACATTACAGTGGGATAAACTATAGTGTTTTTGATCACTAACGAATGTGATTTTCTGAAAAATAAAAAAAAACGTTACGTTTGCTTGGTCACGAAGCAGTCCTACAAAACACTTCATTTTGTTATTTTCGAGCTCAAATGGCACTCTAAACGTGTTATAGAAAACAACAACCATAGAACGAATGTGAGTTGGGAATGGTTAACTCTTTTGCAACTCGTGAGACTTTTCAAAAAGAGAGATTGAGTGAATCGATGAAAGTGCACTTCCACATTACAGTGGGATAAACTATAGAGTTTTTGAACACTAACGAATGTGATTTTCTGAAAAATAAAAAAAAATGTAAAGTTTGCTTGTTCACGAAGAAATCGTACAAAACACTTCATTTTGGTGTTTTCGAAGTCAAATGGCACTATAAACGTGTTATAGAAAACAACAACCATAGAACGAATGTGAGTTAGTAATGGTTAACTCTTTTGCAACACGTGAGACTTTTCAAAAAGAGAGAATGAGTGAATCGATGAAAGTGCACTTCCACATTACAGTGGGATAAACTATAGAGTGTTTGAACACTAACGAATGTGATTTTCTGAAAAATAAACAAAGCGTAAAGTTTGCATGGTCACGAAGCAATCCAACAAAACACTTCATTTTGGTATTTTCGAGGTCAAATGGCACTATAAACGTGTTATAGAAAACAACAACCATAGAACGAATGTGAATTGGTAATGGTTAACTCTTTTGCAACTCGTGAGACTTTTCAAAAAGAGAGGTTGAGTGAATCGGTGAAAGTGCACTTCCACATTACAGTGGGATAAACTATAGAGTTTTTGAACACTAACGAGTGTGATTTTCGAAAAAATAAAAAAAAAACATAAAGTTTGCTTGGTGACCAAGCAAACCTACAAAAAACTTCATTTTGGTATTTTCGAGGTTAAATGGCACTATAAACGTGTTATAGAAAACAACAACCATAGAACGAATGTGAATTGGTAATGGTTAACTCTTTTGCAACTCGTGAGACTTTTCAAAAAGAGAGATTGAGTGAATCAATGAAAGTGCACTTCCACATTACAGTGGGATAAACTATAGAGTTTTTGAACACTAACGAATGTGATTTTCTGAAAAATAAAAAAAAACCTAAAGTTTGCTTGGTCACGAAGCAATCGTACAAAACACTTCATTTTGGTGTTTTCGAAGTCAAATGGCACTATAAACGTGTTATAGAAAACAACAACCATAGAACGAATGTGAGTTAGTAATGGTTAACTCTTTTGCAACATGTGAGACTTTTCAAAAAGAGAGAATGAGTGAATCGATGAAAGTGCACTTCCACATTACAGTGGTATAAACTATAGAGTTTTTGAACACTAACGAATGTGATTTTCTGAAAAATAAACAAAACGTAAAGCTTGCATGGTCACGAAGCAATCCTACAAAACACTTCATTTTGGTATTTTCGAGGTCAAATGGCACTATAAACGTGTTATAGAAAACAACAACCATAGAACGAATGTGAATTGGTAATGGTTAACTCTTTTACAACTCGTGAGACATTTCAAAAGAGAGAATGAGTGAATCGATGAAAGAGCACTTCCACATTACAGTGGGATAAACTTATAGAGTTTTTGAACACTAACGAATGTGATTTTCTGAAAAATAAAAAAAAATAAAGTTTGCTTGGTCACGAAGTAATCCTATAGAACACTTCATTTTGGTATATTCGAGGTCAAATGGCACTATACACATGTTATAGAAAACAACAACCATAGAACGAATGTGAGTTGGTAATCGTTAACTCTTTTGCAACTCGTGAGACTTTTCAAAAAGAGAGAATAAGTGAATCGATGAAAGAGCACTTTCACATTATAGTGGGATAAACTATAGAGTTTTTGAACACTAACGAATGTGATTTTCGGAAAAATAAAAAAAAACGTAAAGTTTGCTTGGTCACCAACCAAACCTACAAAAAACTTCATTTTGGTATTTTCGAGGTTAAATGGCACTGTAAACATGTTATAGAAAACAACAACCATAGAACGAATGTGAATTGGTAATGGTTAACTCTTTTGCAACTTGTGAGACTTTTCAAAAAGAGAGGTTGAGTGAATCGGTGAAAGTGCACTTCCACATTACAGTGGGATAAACTATAGAGTTTTTGAACACTAACGAGTGTGATTTTCAAAAAAATAAAAAAAAACGTAAAGTTTGCTTGGTGACCAAGCAAACCTACTAAAAACTTCATTTTGGTATTTTCGAGGTTAAATGGCACTATAAACGTGTTATAGAAAACAACAACCATAGAACGAATGTGAATTGGTAATGGTTAACTCTTTTGCAACTCGTGAGACTTTTCAAAAAGAGAGATTGAGTGAATCAATGAAAGTGCACTTCCACATTACAGTGGGATAAACTATAGAGTTTTTGAACACTAACGAGTGTGATTTTCGAAAAAATAAAAAAAAACATAAAGTTTGCTTGGTCACCAAGAAAACCTACATAAAACTTCATTTTGGTATTTTCGAGGTTAAATGGCACTATAAACGTGTTATAGAAAACAACAACCATAGAACGAATATGAATTTGTAATGGTTAACTCTTTTGCAACACGTGAGACTTTTCAAAAAGAGAGAATGAGTGAATCGATGAAAGTGCACTTCCACATTACAGTGGTATAAACTATAGAGTTTTTGAACACTAACGAATGTGATTTTCTGAAAAATAAACAACACGTAAAGCTTGCATGGTCAAGAAGCAATCCTACAAAACACTTCATTTTGGTATTTTCGAGGTCAAATGACACTATAAACGTGTTATAGAAAACAACAACCATAGAACGAATGTGAATTGGTAATGGTTAACTCTTTTACAACTCGTGAGACTTTTCAAAAGAGAGAATGAGTGAATCGATGAAAGAGAACTTCCACATTACAGTGGGATAAACTATAGAGTTTTTGAACACTAACGAATGTGATTTTCTGAAAAATAAAAAAAAATAAAGTTTGCTTGGTCACGAAGTAATCCTATAGAACACTTCATTTTGGTATATTCGAGGTCAAATGGAACTATACACATGTTATAGAAAACAACAACCATAGAACGAATGTGAGTTGGTAATCGTTAACTCTTTTGCAACTCGTGAGACTTTTCAAAAAGAGAGAATAAGTGAATCGATGAAAGAGCACTTTCACATTATAGTGGGATAAACTATAGAGTTTTTGAACACTAACGAATGTGATTTTCAAAAAAATAAAAAAAACGTAAAGTTTGATTGGTCACGAAGCAGTCCTACAAAACACTTCATTTTGGTATTTTCGGGATCAAATGGCACTATAAACATGTTATAGAAAATAACAACCATAGAACGAATGTGAGTTGGTAATGGTTAACTCTTTTGCAACTCGTGAGACTTTTCAAAAAGAGAGAATGAGTGAATCGATGAAAGTGCACTTCCACATTACAGTGGGATAAACTATAGAGTTTTTGAACACTAACGAATGTGATTTTCGAAAAAATAAAAAAAAACGTAAAGTTTGCTTGGTCACCAAGCAAACCTATAAAAAAATTCATTTTGGTATTTTCGAGGTTAAATGGAACTATAAACGTGTTATAGAAGACAACAACCATAGAACGAATGTGAATTGGTAATGGTTAACTCTTTTACAACTCGTGAGTCTTTTCAAAAAGAGAGATTGAGTGAATCGATGAAAGTTATTTTCCACATTAAAGTGGGATAAACTATAGAGTTTTTGAACACTAACGAATGTGATTTTCTGAAAAATAAACAAAACGTAAAGTTTGCATGGTCACGAAGCAATCCTACAAAACACTTCATTTTGGTATTTTCGAGGTCAAATGGCACTATAAACATGTTATAGAAAACAACAAACATAGAACTAATGTGAGTTGGTAATGGTTAACTCTTTTGCAACTCGTGAGAATTTTCAAAAAGAGAGAATGAGTGAATCGATGAAAGTGCACTTCCTCATTACAGTGGGATAAACTATAGAGTTTTTGAACACTAACGAATGTCATTTTCTGAAAAATAAACATAAAGTAAAGTTCACTTGGTCACCAAGAAAACCTACATAAAACTTCATTTTGGTATTTTCGAGGTTAAATGGCATTATAAACGTGTTATAGAAAAGAACAACCATAGAACGAATGTGAGTTAGTAATTGTTAACTCTTTTGCAACTCGTGAGACTTTTCAAAAAGAGAGAATGAGTGAATCGATGAAAGTGCACTTCCACATTACAGTGGGATAAACTATAGAAATTTTGAACACTAACGAATGTGATTTTCTGAAAAATAAACAAAACGTAAAGTTTGCATGGTCTCGAAGCAATCCTACAAAACACTTCATTTTGGTATTTTCGAGGTCAAATAGCACTATAAACGTGTTATAGAAAACAACAATCATAGAACGAATATGAATTGGTAATGGTTAACTCTTTTCAACTCGTGAGACTTTTCAAAAGAGAGAATGAGTGAATCGATGAAAGAGCACTTCCACATTACAGTGGGACAAACTATAGAGTTTTTGAACACTAACGAATGTGATTTTCTGAAAAATAAAAAAAACGTAACGTTTGCTTGGTCACGAAGCAGTCCTACAAAACACTTCATTTTGGTATTTTCGAGGTCAAATGGCACTATAAACGTGTTATAGAAAACAACAACCATAGAACGAATATGAATTTGTAATGGTTAACTCTTTTGCAACTCGTGAGACTTTTCAAAAAGAGAGAATGAGTGAATCGATGAAAGAGCACTTTCACACAACAGTGGGATAAACTATAGAGTTTTTGAACACTAACGAATGTGATTTTCAAAAAAATAAAAAAAACGTAAAGTTTGCTTGGTCACGAAGCAGTCCTACAAAACACTTCATTTTGGTATTTTCGGGGTCAAATGGCACTATAAACATGTTATAGAAAATAACAACCATAGAACGAATGTGAGTTGGTAATGGTTAACTATTTTGCAACTCTTGAAACTTTTCAAAAAGAGAGAATGAGTGAATCGATGAAAGTGCACTTCCACATTACAGTGGGATAAACTATAGAGTTTTTGAACACTGACGAATGTGATTTTTGAAAAAATAAAAAAAACGTAAAGTTTGCTTGGTCACCAAGCAAACCTATAAAAAACTTCATTTTGGTATTTTCGAGGTTAAATGGAACTATAAACGTGTTATAGAAGACAACAACCATAGAACGAATGTGAATTGGTAATGGTTAACTTTTTTGCAACTCGTGAGACTTTTCAAAAAGAGAGATTGAGAGAATCAATGAAAGTGCACTTTCACATTACAGTGGGACAAACTATAGAGTTTTTGAACACTAACGAATGTGATTTTCTGAAAAATAAAAAAAAACGTAAAGTTTGCTTGGTCACGAAGCAATCGTACAAAACACTTCATTTTGGTGTTTTCGAAGTCAAATGGCACTATAAACGTGTTATAGAAAACAACAACCATAGAACGAATGTGAGTTACTAATGGTTAACTCTTTTGCAACACGTGAGACTTTTCAAAAAGAGAGAATGAGTGAATCGATGAAAGTGCACTTCCACATTACAGTGGGATAAACTATAGAGTTTTTAAACACTAACGAATGTGATTTTCGGAAAAATAAACAAAACGTAAAGTTTGCATGGTCACGAAGCAATCCTACAAAACACTTCATTTTGGTATTTTCGAGGTCAAATGGCACTATAAACGTGTTATAGAAAACAACAACCATAGAACGAATGTGAATTGGTAATGGTTAACTCTTTTACAACTCGTGAGACTTTTCAAAAGAGAGAATGAGTGAATCGATGAAAGAGCACTTCCACATTACAGTGGGATAAACTATAGAGTTTTTGAACACTAACGAATGTGATTTTCTGAAAAATAAAAAAAACATAAAGTTTGCTTGGTCACGAAGTAATCCTATAGAACACTTCATTTTGGTATATTCGAGGTCAAATGGCACTATACACATGTTATAGAAAACAACAACCATAGAACGAATGTGAGTTGGTAATCGTTAACTCTTTTGCAACTCGTGAGACTTTTCAAAAAGAGAGAATGAGTGAATCGATGAAAGTGCACTTCCACATTACAGTGGGATAAACTATAGAGTTTTTGAACACTAACGAATGTGATTTTCTGAAAAATAAAAAAAACGTAAAGTTTGCTTGGTCACGAAGTAATCCTACAGAACACTTCATTTTTGTATTTTCGAAGTCAAATGGCACTATAAACGTGTTATAGAAAACAACAACCATAGAACGAATGTGAGTTGGTAATGGTTAACTCTTTTGCAACTCGTGAGACTTTTTAAAAACAGAGAATGAGTGAATCGATGAAAGTGCACTTCCACATTACAGTCGGATAAACTATAGAGTTTTTGAACACTAACGAATGTGATTTTCTGAAAAATAAAAAAAAACGTAACGTTTGCTTGGTCACGAAGCAATCGTACAAAACACTTCATTTTGGTATTTTCGAAGTCAAATGGCACTATAAACGTGTTATAGAAAACAACAACCATAGAACGAATGTGAGTTGGTAATGGTTAACTCTTTTGCAACTCGTGAGACTTTTCAAAAAGAGAGATTGAGTGAATCGATGAAAGTGCACTTCCACATTACAGTGGGATAAACTATAGTGTTTTTGAACACTAACGAATGTGATTTTCGAAAAAATAAAAAAAACGTAAAGTTTGCTTGGTCACCAAGCAAACCTATAAAAAACTTCATTTTGGTATTTTCGAGGTTAAATGGAACTATAAACGTGTTATAGAAGACAACAACCATAGAACGAATGTGAATTGGTAATGGTTAACTTTTTTGCAACTCGTGAGACTTTTCAAAAAGAGAGATTGAGTGAATCAATGAAAGTGCACTTTCACATTACAGTGGGACAAACTATAGAGTTTTTGAACACTAACGAATGTGATTTTCTGAAAAATAAAAAAAAACGTAAAGTTTGCTTGGTCACGAAGCAATCGTACAAAACACTTCATTTTGGTGTTTTCGAAGTCAAATGGCACTATAAACGTGTTATAGAAAACAACAACCATAGAACGAATGTGAGTTACTAATGGTTAACTCTTTTGCAACACGTGAGACTTTTCAAAAAGAGAGAATGAGTGAATCGATGAAAGTGCACTTCCACATTAAAGTGGGATAAACTATAGAGTTTTTGAACACTAACGAATGTGATTTTCTGAAAAATAAACAAAACGTAAAGTTTGCATGGTCACGAAGCAATCCTACAAAACACTTCATTTTGGTATTTTCGAGGTCAAATGGCACTATAAACATGTTATAGAAAACAACAAACATAGAACGAATGTGAGTTGGCAATGGTTAACTCTTTTGCAACTCGTGAGACTTTTCGAAAAGAGAGCATGAGTGAATCGATGAAAGTGCACTTCCACATTACAGTGGGATAAACTATAGAGTTTTTGAACACTAACGAATGTCATTTTCTGAAAAATAAACAAAACGTAAAGTTTGCTTGGTCACCAAGAAAACCTACATAAAACTTCATTTTGGTATTTTCGAGGTTAAATGGCACTATAAACATGTTATAGAAAACGACAACCATAGAACGAATGTGAGTTGGTAATGGTTAACTCTTTTGCAACTCGTGAGACTTTTTAAAAAGAGAGAATGAGTGAATCGATGAAAGTGCACTTCCACATTACAGTGGGATAAACTATAGAGTTTTTGAACACTAACGAATGTGATTTTCTGAAAAATAAAAAAAACGTAAAGTTTGCTTGGTCACGAAGTAATCCTACAAAACACTTCATTTTTGTATTTTCGAAGTCAAATGGCACTATAAACGTGTTATAGAAAACAACAACCATAGAACGAATATGAGTTGGTAATGGTTAACTCTTTTGCAACTCGTGAGACTTTTCAAAAAGAGAGAATGAGTGAATCGATGAAAGTGCACTTCCACATTACAGTGGGATAAACTATAGAGTTTTTGAACACTAACGAATGTGATTTTCTGAAAAATAAAAAAAACGTAAAGTTTGCTTGGTCACAAAGTAATCCTACAGAACACTTCATTTTTGTATTTTCGAAGTCAAATGGCACTATAAACGTGTTATAGAAAACAACAACCATAGAACGAATGTGAGTTGGTAATGGTTAACTCTTTTGCAACTCGTGAGACTTTTTAAAAACAGAGAATGAGTGAATCGATGAAAGTGCACTTTCACATTACAGTCGGATAAACTATAGAGTTTTTGAACACTAACGAATGTGATTTTCTGAAAAATAAAAAAAAATGTAAAGTTTGCTTGGTCACGAAGCAATCGTACAAAACACTTCATTTTGGTATTTTCGAAGTCAAATGGCACTATAAACGTGTTATAGAAAACAACAACCATAGAACGAATGTGAGTTTGTAATGGTTAACTCTTTTGCAACTCGTGAGACTTTTCAAAAAGAGAGATTGAGTGAATCGATGAAAGTGCACTTCCACATTACAGTGGGATAAACTATAGAGTTTTTGAACACTAACGAATGTGATTTTCGAAAAAATAAAAAAAACGTAAGGTTTGCTTGGTCACCAAGCAAACCTATAAAAAACTTCATTTTGGTATTTTCGAGGTCAAATGGCACTATAAACATGTTATAGAAAACAACAAACATAGAACGAATGTGAGTTGGTAATGGTTAACTCTTTTGCAACTCGTGAAACTTTTCAAAAAGAGAGAATGAGTGAATCGATGAAAGTGCACTTCCACATTACAGTGGGATAAACTATAGTGTTTTTGAACACTAACGAATGTCATTTTCTGAAAAATAAACATAAAGTAAAGTTCACTTGGTCACCAAGAAAACCTACATAAAACTTCATTTTGGTATTTTCGAGGTTAAATGGCACTATAAACGTGTTACTGGAAAGAACAACCATAGAACGAATGTGAGTTAGTAATGGTTAACTCTTTTGCAACTCGTGAGACTTTTCAAAAAGAGAGAATGAGTGAATCGATGAAAGTGCACTTCCACATTACAGTGGGATAAACTATAGAGTTTTTGAACACTAATGAATGTGATTTTCTGAAAAATAAACAAAACGTAAAGTTTGCATGGTCTCGAAGCAATCGTACAAAACACTTCATTTTGGTATTTTCGAGGTCAAATAGCACTATAAACATGTTATAGAAAACAACAATCATAGAACGAATATGAATTGGTAATGGTTAACTCTTTTGCAACTCGTGAGACTTTTCAAAAGAGAGAATGAGTGAATCGATGAAATAGCACTTCCACATTACAGTGGGACAAACTATAGAGTTTTTGAACACTAACGAATGTGATTTTCTGAAAAATAAAAAAAACGTAACGTTTGCTTGGTCACGAAGCAGTCCTACAAAACACTTCATTTTGGTATTTTCGAGGTCAAATGGCACTATAAACGTGTTGTAGAAAACCACAACCATAGAACGAATGTGAGTTGGTAATGGTTAACTCTTTTGCAACTCGTGAGACTTTTCAAAAAGAGAGATTGAGTGAATCGATGAAAGTGCACTTCCACATTACAGTGGGATAAACTATAGAGTTTTTGAACACTAACGAGTCTGATTTTCTAAAAAGTAAACAAAACGTAAAGTTTGCATGGTCACGAAGCAATCCTACAAAACACTTCATTTTGGTATTTTCGTGGTCAAATAGCACTATAAACGTGTTATAGAAAACAACAACCATAGAACGAATATGAATTTGTAATGGTTAACACTTTTGCAACTCGTGAGACTTTTCAAAACAGAGAATGAGTGAATCGATGAAAGAGCACTTCCACATTACAGTGGGATAAACTATAGAGTTTTTGATCACTAACGAATGTGATTTTCTGAAAAATAAAAAAAACGTTACGTTTGCTTGGTCACGAAGCAGTCCTACAAAACAATTCATTTTGGTTTTTTCGAGCTCAAATGGCACTATAAACGTGTTATAGAAAACAACAACCATAGAACGAATGTGAGTTGGGAATGGTTAACTCTTTTGCAACTCGTGAGACTTTTCAAAAAGAGAGATTGAGTGAATCGATGAAAGTGCACTTCCACATTACAGTGGGATAAACTATAGAGTTTTTGAACACTAACGAATGTGATTTTCTAAAAAATAAACAAAACGTAAAGTTTGCATGGTCATGAAGCAATCCTACACAACACTTCATTTTGGTATTTTCGAGGTCAAATGGCATTATAAACGTGTTATAGAAAACAACAACCATAGAACGAATGTGAGTTGGTTATGGTTAACTCTTTTGCAACTCGTGAGACTTTTCAAAAAGAGAGAATGAGTGAATCGATGAAAGTGCACTTCCACATTACAGTGGGATAAACTATAGAGTTTTTGAACACTAACGAATGTCATTTTCTAAAAAATAAACAAAACGTAAAGTTTACTTGGTCACCAAGAAAACCTACATAAAACTTCATTTTGGTATTTTCGAGGTTAAATGGCACTATAAACGTGTTATAGAAAATAACAACCATAGAACGAATGTGAATTGGTAATGGTTAACTCTTTTACAATTCGTGAGACTTTTCAAAAGAGAGAATGAGTGAATCGATGAAAGAGCACTTCCACATTACAGTGGGATAAACTATAGAGTTTTTGAACACTAACGACTGTGATTTTCTGAAAAAAAAAAAATAATGTTTGCTTGGTCACGAAGTAATCCTATAGAACACTTCATTTTGGTATATTCGAGGTCAAATGGCACTATACACATGTTATAGAAAACAACAACCATAGAACGAATGTGAGTTGGTAATCGTTAACTCTTTTACAACTCGTGAGACTTTTCAAAAGAGAGAATGAGTGAATCGATGAAAGAGCACTTCCACATTACAGTGGGATAAACTGTAGTGTTTTTGATCACTAACGAATGTGATTTTCTGAAAAATAAAAAAAAATGTTACGTTTGCTTGGTCACGAAGCAGTCCTACAAAACACTTCATTTTGTTATTTTCGAGCTCAAATGGCACTATAAACGTGTTATAGAAAACAACAACCATAGAACGAATGTGAGTTGGGAATGGTTAACTCTTTTGCAACTCGTGAGACTTTTCAAAAAGAGAGATTGAGTGAATCAATGAAAGTGCACTTCCACATTACAGTGGGATAAACTATAGAGTTTTTGAACACTAACGAATGTGATTTTCTGAAAAATAAAAAAAAAACGTAAAGTTTGCTTGTTCACGAAGAAATCGTACAAAACACTTCATTTTGGTGTTTTCGAAGTCAAATGGCACTATAAACGTGTTATAGAAAACAACAACCATAGAACGAATGTGAGTTAGTAATGGTTAACTCTTTTGCAACACGTGAGACTTTTCAAAAAGAGAGAATGAGTGAATCGATGAAAGTGCACTTCCACATTACAGTGGGATAAACTATAGAGTGTTTGAACTCTAACGAATGTGATTTTCTGAAAAATAAACAAAGCGTAAAGTTTGCATGGTCACGAAGCAATCCTACAAAACACTTCATTTTGGTATTTTCGAGGTCAAATGGCACTATAAACGTGTTATAGAAAACAACAACCATAGAACGAATGTGAATTGGTAATGGTTAACTCTTTTGCAACTCGTGAGACTTTTCAAAAAGAGAGGTTGAGTGAATTGGTGAAAGTGCACTTCCACATTACAGTGGGATAAACTATAGAGTTTTTGAACACTAACGAGTGTGATTTTCGAAAAAATAAAAAAAAACATAAAGTTTGCTTGGTGACCAAGCAAACCTACAAAAAACTTCATTTTGGTATTTTCGAGGTTAAATGGCACTATAAACGTGTTATAGAAAACAACGACCATAGAACGAATGTGAATTGGTAATGGTTAACTCTTTTGCAACTCGTGAGACTTTTCAAAAAGAGAGATTGAGTGAATCAATGAAAGTGCACTTCCACATTACAGTGGGATAAACTATAGAGTTTTTGAACACTAACGTATGTGATTTTCTGAAAAATAAAAAAAACCTAAAGTTTGCTTGGTCACGAAGCAATCGTACAAAACACTTCATTTTGGTGTTTTCGAAGTCAAATGGCACTATAAACGTGTTATAGAAAACAACAACCATAGAACGAATGCGAGTTAGTAATGGTTAACTCTTTTGCAACACGTGAGACTTTTCAAAAAGAGAGAATGAGTGAATCGATGAAAGTGCACTTCCACATTACAGTGGTATAAACTATAGAGTTTTTGAACACTAACGAATGTGATTTTCTGAAAAATAAACAAAACGTAAAGCTTGCATGGTCAAGAAGCAATCCTACAAAACACTTCATTTTGGTATTTTCGAGGTCAAATGGCACTATAAACGTGTTATAGAAAACAACCACCATAGAACGAATGTGAATTGGTAATGGTTAACTCTTTTACAAAATAAAAAAAAACGTAAAGTTTGCTTGGTCACCAACCAAACCTACAAAAAACCTTCATTTTGGTATTTTCGAGGGTAAATGGCACTGTAACGTGTTATAGAAAACAACAACCATAGAACGAATGTGAATTGGTAATGGTTAACTCTTTTGCAACTTGTGAGACTTTTCAAAAAGAGAGGTTGAGTGAATCGGTGAAAGTGCACTTCCACATTACAGTGGGATAAACTATAGAGTTTTTGAACACTAACGAGTCTGATTTTCGAAAAAATAAAAAAAAACATAAAGTTTGCTTGGTGACCAAGCAAACCTACAAAAAACTTCATTTTGGTATTTTCGAGGTTAAATGGCACTATAAACGTGTTATAGAAAACAACGACCATAGAACGAATGTGAATTGGTAATGGTTAACTCTTTTGCAACTCGTGAGACTTTTCAAAAAGAGAGATTGAGTGAATCAATGAAAGTGCACTTCCACATTACAGTGGGATAAACTATAGAGTTTTTGAACACTAACGTATGTGATTTTCTGAAAAATAAAAAAAAACCTAAAGTTTGCTTGGTCACGAAGCAATCGTACAAAACACTTCATTTTGGTGTTTTCGAAGTCAAATGGCACTATAAACGTGTTATAGAAAACAACAACCATAGAACGAATGCGAGTTAGTAATGGTTAACTCTTTTGCAACACGTGAGACTTTTCAAAAAGAGAGAATGAGTGAATCGATGAAAGTGCACTTCCACATTACAGTGGTATAAACTATAGAGTTTTTGAACACTAACGAATGTGATTTTCTGAAAAATAAACAAAACGTAAAGCTTGCATGGTCAAGAAGCAATCCTACAAAACACTTCATTTTGGTATTTTCGAGGTCAAATGGCACTATAAACGTGTTATAGAAAACAACCACCATAGAACGAATGTGAATTGGTAATGGTTAACTCTTTTACAACTCGTGAGACTTTTCAAAAGAGAGAATGAGTGAATCGATGAAACAGCACTTCCACATTACAGTGGGATAAACTATAGAGTTTTTGAACACTAACGAATGTGATTTTCTGAAAAATAAAAAAAATAAAGTTTGCTTGGTCACGAAGTAATCCTATAGAACACTTCATTTTGGTATATTCGAGGTCAAATGGCACTATACACATGTTATAGAAAACAACAACCATAGAACGAATGTGAGTTGGTAATGGTTAACTCTTTTGCAACTCGTGAGACTTTTCAAAAAGAGAGAATGAGTGAATCGATGAAAGTGCACTTCCACATTACAGTGGGATAAACTATAGAGTTTTTGAACACTAACGAATGTGATTTTCGAAAAAATAAAAAAAACGTAAAGTTTGCTTGGTCACCAAGCAAACCTATAAAAAACTTCATTTTGGTATTTTCGAGGTTAAATGGAACTATAAACGTGTTATAGAAAACAACAACCATAGAACGAATGTGAATTGGTAATGGTTAACTCTTTTACAACTCGTGAGACTTTTCAAAAGAGAGAATGAGTGAATCGATGAAAGAGCACTTCCACATTACAGTGGGATAAACTATAGAGTTTTTGAACACTAACGAATGTGATTTTTTGAAAAAAAAAAAATAATGTTTGCTTGGTCACGAAGTAATCCTATAGAACACTTCATTTTGGTATATTCGAGGTCAAATGGCACTATACACATGTTATAGAAAACAACAACCATAGAACGAATGTGAGTTGGTAATCGTTAACTCTTTTGCAACTCGTGAGACTTTTCAAAAGAGAGAATGAGTGAATCGATGAAAGAGCACTTCCACATTACAGTGGGATAAACTATAGTGTTTTTGATCACTAACGAATGTGATTTTCTGAAAAATAAAAAAAAACGTTACGTTTGCTTGGTCACGAAGCAGTCCTACAAAACACTTCATTTTATTATTTTCGAGCTCAAATGGCTCTATAAACGTGTTATAGAAAACAACAACCATAGAACGAATGTGAGTTGGGAATGGTTAACTCTTTTGCAACTCGTGAGACTTTTCAAAAAGAGAGATTGAGTGAATCAATGAAAGTGCACTTCCACATTACAGTGGGATAAACTATAGAGTTTTTGAACACTAACGAATGTGATTTTCTGAAAAATAAACAAAGCGTAAAGTTTGCATGGTCACGAAGCAATCATACAAAACACTTCATTTTGGTATTTTCGAGGTCAAATGGCACTATAAAGGTGTTATAGAAAACAACAACCATAGAACGAATGTGAATTGGTAATGGTTAACTCTTTTGCAACTCGTGAGACTTTTCAAAAAGAGAGGTTGAGTGAATCGGTGAAAGTGCACTTCCACATTACAGTGGGATAAACTATAGAGTTTTTGAACACTAACGAGTGTGATTTTCGAAAAAATAAAAAAAAACATAAAGTTTCCTTGGTGACCAAGCAAACCTACAAAAAACTTCATTTTGGTATTTTCGAGGTTAAATGGCACTATAAACGTGTTATAGAAAACAACAACCATAGAACGAATGTGAATTGGTAATGGTTAACTCTTTTGCAACTCGTGAGACTTTTCAAAAAGAGAGATTGAGTGAATCAATGAAAGTGCACTTCCACATTACAGTGGGATAAACTATAGAGTTTTTGAACACTAACGAATGTGATTTTCTGAAAAATAAAAAAAAACCTAAAGTTTGCTTGGTCACGAAGCAATCGTACAAAACACTTCATTTTGGTGTTTTCAAAGTCAAATGGCACTATAAACGTGTTATAGAAAACAACAACCATAGAACGAATGTGAGTTAGTAATGGTTAACTCTTTTGCAACATGTGAGACTTTTCAAAAAGAGAGAATGAGTGAATTGATGAAAGTGCACTTCCACATTACAGTGGTATAAACTATAGAGTTTTTGAACACTAACGAATGTGATTTTCTGAAAAATAAACAAAACGTAAAGCTTGCATGGTCACGAAGCAATCCTACAAAACACTTCATTTTGGTATTTTCGAGGTCAAATGGCACTATAAACGTGTTATAGAAAATAACAACCATAGAACGAATGTGAATTGGTAATGGTTAACTCTTTTACAACTCGTGAGACTTTTCAAAAGAGAGAATGAGTGAATCGATGAAAGAGCACTTCCACATTACAGTGGGATAAACTTATAGAGTTTTTGAACACTAACGAATGTGATTTTCTGAAAAAAAAAAAAAAAAAAAAAGTTTGCTTGGTCACGAAGTAATCCTATAGAACACTTCATTTTGGTATATTCGAGGTCAAATGGCACTATACACATGTTATAGAAAACAACAACCATAGAACGAATGTGAGTTGGTAATCGTTAACTCTTTTGCAACTCGTGAGACTTTTCAAAAAGAGAGAATAAGTGAATCGATGAAAGAGCACTTTCACATTATAGTGGGATAAACTATAGAGTTTTTGAACACTAACGAATGTGATTTTCGGAAAAATAAAAAAAAACGTAAAGTTTGCTTGGTCACCAACCAAACCTACAAAAAACTTCATTTTGGTATTTTCGAGGTTAAATGGCACTGTAAACGTGTTATAGAAAACAACAACCATAGAACGAATGTGAATTGGTAATGGTTAACTCTTTTGCAACTTGTGAGACTTTTCAAAAAGAGAGGTTGAGTGAATCGGTGAAAGTGCACTTCCACATTACAGTGGGATAAACTATAGAGTTTTTGAACACTAACGAGTGTGATTTTCGAAAAAATAAAAAAAAACATAAAGTTTGCTTGGTGACCAAGCAAACCTACAAAAAACTTCATTTTGGTATTTTCGAGGTTAAATGGCACTATAAACGTGTTATAGAAAACAACAACCATAGAACGAATGTGAATTGGTAATGATTAACTCTTTTGCAACTCGTGAGACTTTTCAAAAAGAGAGATTGAGTGAATCAATGAAAGTGCACTTCCACATTACAGTGGGATAAACTATAGAGTTTTTGAACACTAACGAGTGTGATTTTCGAAAAAATAAAAAAAACCTAAAGTTTGCTTGGTCACCAAGAAAACCTACATAAAACTTCATTTTGGTATTTTCGAGGTTAAATGGCACTATAAACGTGTTATAGAAAACAACAACCATAGAACGAATGTGAATTGGTAATGGTTAACTCTTTTGCAACTCGTGAGACTTTTCAAAAAGAGAGATTGAGTGAATCAATGAAAGTGCACTTCCACATTACAGTGGGATAAACTATAGAGTTTTTGAACACTAACGAATGTGATTTTCTAAAAAATAAACAAAACGTAAAGTTTGCATGGTCACGAAGCAATCCTACAAAACACTTTATTTTGGTATTTTCGAGGTCAAATGGCACTATAAACGTGTTATAGAAAACAAAACCATAGAACGAATGTGAGTTAGTAATGGTTAACTCTTTTGCAACACGTGAGACTTTTCAAAAAGAGAGAATGAGTGAATCGATGAAAGTGCACTTTCACATTACAGTGGGATAAACTATAGAGTTTTTGAACACTAACGAATGTGATTTTCTAAAAAATAAACAAAACGTAAAGTTTGCATGGTCACGAAGCAATCCTACAAAACACTTTATTTTGGTATTTTCGAGGTCAAATGGCACTATAAACGTGTTATAGAAAATAACAACCATAGAACGAATGTGAATTGGTAATGGTTAACTCTTTTACAATTCGTGAGACTTTTCAAAAGAGAGAATGAGTGAATCGATGAAAGAGCACTTCCACATTACAGTGGGATAAACTATAGAGTTTTTGAACACTAACGACTGTGATTTTCTGAAAAAAAAAAATAATGTTTGCTTGGTCACGAAGTAATCCTATAGAACACTTCATTTTGGTATATTCGAGGTCAAATGGCACTATACACATGTTATAGAAAACAACAACCATAGAACGAATGTGAGTTGGTAATCGTTAACTCTTTTACAACTCGTGAGACTTTTCAAAAGAGAGAATGAGTGAATCGATGAAAGAGCACTTCCACATTACAGTGGGATAAACTGTAGTGTTTTTGATCACTAACGAATGTGATTTTCTGAAAAATAAAAAAAAATGTTACGTTTGCTTGGTCACGAAGCAGTCCTACAAAACACTTCATTTTGTTATTTTCGAGCTCAAATGGCACTATAAACGTGTTATAGAAAACAACAACCATAGAACGAATGTGAGTTGGGAATGGTTAACTCTTTTGCAACTCGTGAGACTTTTCAAAAAGAGAGATTGAGTGAATCAATGAAAGTGCACTTCCACATTACAGTGGGATAAACTATAGAGTTTTTGAACACTAACGAATGTGATTTTCTGAAAAATAAAAAAAAAACGTAAAGTTTGCTTGTTCACGAAGAAATCGTACAAAACACTTCATTTTGGTGTTTTCGAAGTCAAATGGCACTATAAACGTGTTATAGAAAACAACAACCATAGAACGAATGTGAGTTAGTAATGGTTAACTCTTTTGCAACACGTGAGACTTTTCAAAAAGAGAGAATGAGTGAATCGATGAAAGTGCACTTCCACATTACAGTGGGATAAACTATAGAGTGTTTGAACTCTAACGAATGTGATTTTCTGAAAAATAAACAAAGCGTAAAGTTTGCATGGTCACGAAGCAATCCTACAAAACACTTCATTTTGGTATTTTCGAGGTCAAATGGCACTATAAACGTGTTATAGAAAACAACAACCATAGAACGAATGTGAATTGGTAATGGTTAACTCTTTTGCAACTCGTGAGACTTTTCAAAAAGAGAGGTTGAGTGAATTGGTGAAAGTGCACTTCCACATTACAGTGGGATAAACTATAGAGTTTTTGAACACTAACGAGTGTGATTTTCGAAAAAATAAAAAAAAACATAAAGTTTGCTTGGTGACCAAGCAAACCTACAAAAAACTTCATTTTGGTATTTTCGAAGTTAAATGGCACTATAAACGTGTTATAGAAAACAACGACCATAGAACGAATGTGAATTGGTAATGGTTAACTCTTTTGCAACTCGTGAGACTTTTCAAAAAGAGAGATTGAGTGAATCAATGAAAGTGCACTTCCACATTACAGTGGGATAAACTATAGAGTTTTTGAACACTAACGTATGTGATTTTCTGAAAAATAAAAAAAAACCTAAAGTTTGCTTGGTCACGAAGCAATCGTACAAAACACTTCATTTTGGTGTTTTCGAAGTCAAATGGCACTATAAACGTGTTATAGAAAACAACAACCATAGAACGAATGCGAGTTAGTAATGGTTAACTCTTTTGCAACACGTGAGACTTTTCAAAAAGAGAGAATGAGTGAATCGATGAAAGTGCACTTCCACATTACAGTGGTATAAACTATAGAGTTTTTGAACACTAACGAATGTGATTTTCTGAAAAATAAACAAAACGTAAAGCTTGCATGGTCAAGAAGCAATCCTACAAAACACTTCATTTTGGTATTTTCGAGGTCAAATGGCACTATAAACGTGTTATAGAAAACAACCACCATAGAACGAATGTGAATTGGTAATGGTTAACTCTTTTACAACTCGTGAGACTTTTCAAAAGAGAGAATGAGTGAATCGATGAAAGAGCACTTCCACATTACAGTGGGATAAACTATAGAGTTTTTGAACACTAACGAATGTGATTTTCTGAAAAATAAAAAAAATAAAGTTTGCTTGGTCACGAAGTAATCCTATAGAACACTTCATTTTGGTATATTCGAGGTCAAATGGCACTATACACATGTTATAGAAAACAACAACCATAGAACGAATGTGAGTTGGTAATGGTTAACTCTTTTGCAACTCGTGAGACTTTTCAAAAAGAGAGAATGAGTGAATCGATGAAAGTGCACTTCCACATTACAGTGGGATAAACTATAGAGTTTTTGAACACTAACGAATGTGATTTTCGAAAAAATAAAAAAAACGTAAAGTTTGCTTGGTCACCAAGCAAACCTATAAAAAACTTCATTTTGGTATTTTCGAGGTTAAATGGAACTATAAACGTGTTATAGAAAACAACAACCATAGAACGAATGTGAATTGGTAATGGTTAACTCTTTTACAACTCGTGAGACTTTTCAAAAGAGAGAATGAGTGAATCGATGAAAGAGCACTTCCACATTACAGTGGGATAAACTATAGAGTTTTTGAACACTAACGAATGTGATTTTTTGAAAAAAAAAAAATAATGTTTGCTTGGTCACGAAGTAATCCTATAGAACACTTCATTTTGGTATATTCGAGGTCAAATGGCACTATACACATGTTATAGAAAACAACAACCATAGAACGAATGTGAGTTGGTAATCGTTAACTCTTTTGCAACTCGTGAGACTTTTCAAAAGAGAGAATGAGTGAATCGATGAAAGAGCACTTCCACATTACAGTGGGATAAACTATAGTGTTTTTGATCACTAACGAATGTGATTTTCTGAAAAATAAAAAAAAACGTTACGTTTGCTTGGTCACGAAGCAGTCCTACAAAACACTTCATTTTGTTATTTTCGAGCTCAAATGGCACTATAAACGTGTTATAGAAAACAACAACCATAGAACGAATGTGAATTGGTAATGGTTAACTCTTTTGCAACTCGTGAGACTTTTCAAAAAGAGAGATTGAGTGAATCAATGAAAGTGCACTTCCACATTACAGTGGGATAAACTATAGAGTTTTTGAACACTAACGAATGTGATTTTCTGAAAAATAAAAAAAAACCTAAAGTTTGCTTGGTCACGAAGCAATCGTACAAAACACTTCATTTTGGTGTTTTCAAAGTCAAATGGCACTATAAACGTGTTATAGAAAACAACAACCATAGAACGAATGTGAGTTAGTAATGGTTAACTCTTTTGCAACATGTGAGACTTTTCAAAAAGAGAGAATGAGTGAATTGATGAAAGTGCACTTCCACATTACAGTGGTATAAACTATAGAGTTTTTGAACACTAACGAATGTGATTTTCTGAAAAAAAAAAAAAAACATAAAGCTTGCATGGTCACGAAGCAAACCTACAAAACACTTCATTTTGGTATTTTCGAGGTCAAATGGCACTATAAACGTGTTATAGAAAACAACAACCATAGAACGAATGTGAATTGGTAATGGTTAACTCTTTTACAACTCGTGAGACTTTTCAAAAGAGAGAATGAGTGAATCGATGAAAGAGCACTTCCACATTACAGTGGGATAAACTTATAGAGTTTTTGAACACTAACGAATGTGATTTTCTGAAAAAAAAAAAAAAAAAAAAAGTTTGCTTGGTCACGAAGTAATCCTATAGAACACTTCATTTTGGTATATTCGAGGTCAAATGGCACTATACACATGTTATAGAAAACAACAACCATAGAACGAATGTGAGTTGGTAATCGTTAACTCTTTTGCAACTCGTGAGACTTTTCAAAAAGAGAGAATAAGTGAATCGATGAAAGAGCACTTTCACATTATAGTGGGATAAACTATAGAGTTTTTGAACACTAACGAATGTGATTTTCGGAAAAATAAAAAAAAACGTAAAGTTTGCTTGGTCACCAACCAAACCTACAAAAAACTTCATTTTGGTATTTTCGAGGTTAAATGGCACAGTAAACGTGTTATAGAAAACAACAACCATAGAACGAATGTGAATTGGTAATGGTTAACTCTTTTGCAACTTGTGAGACTTTTCAAAAAGAGAGGTTGAGTGAATCGGTGAAAGTGCACTTCCACATTACAGTGGGATAAACTATAGAGTTTTTGAACACTAACGAGTGTGATTTTCGAAAAAATAAAAAAAAACATAAAGTTTGCTTGGTGACCAAGCAAACCTACAAAAAACTTCATTTTGGTATTTTCGAGGTTAAATGGCACTATAAACGTGTTATAGAAAACAACAACCATAGAACGAATGTGAATTGGTAATGATTAACTCTTTTGCAACTCGTGAGACTTTTCAAAAAGAGAGATTGAGTGAATCAATGAAAGTGCACTTCCACATTACAGTGGGATAAACTATAGAGTTTTTGAACACTAACGAGTGTGATTTTCGAAAAAATAAAAAAAACCTAAAGTTTGCTTGGTCACCAAGAAAACCTACATAAAACTTCATTTTGGTATTTTCGAGGTTAAATGGCACTATAAACGTGTTATAGAAAACAACAACCATAGAACGAATGTGAATTGGTAATGGTTAACTCTTTTGCAACTCGTGAGACTTTTCAAAAAGAGAGATTGAGTGAATCAATGAAAGTGCACTTCCACATTACAGTGGGATAAACTATAGAGTTTTTGAACACTAACGAATGTGATTTTCTGAAAAATAAAAAAAAACCTAAAGTTTGCTTGGTCACGAAGCAATCGTACAAAACACTTCATTTTGGTGTTTTCGAAGTCAAATGGCACTATAAACGTGTTATAGAAAACAACAACCATAGAACGAATGTGAGTTAGTAATGGTTAACTCTTTTGCAACACGTGAGACTTTTCAAAAAGAGAGAATGAGTGAATCGATGAAAGTGCACTTCCACATTACAGTGGTATAAACTATAGAGTTTTTGAACACTAACGAATGTGATTTTCTGAAAAATAAACAAAACGTAAAGCTTGCATGGTCAAGAAGCAATCCTACAAAACACTTCATTTTGGTATTTTCGAGGTCAAATGGCACTATAAACGTGTTATAGAAAACAACAACCATAGAACGAATGTGAATTGGTAATGGTTAACTCTTTTGCAACTCGTGAGACTTTTCAAAAAGAGAGGTTGAGTGAATCGGTGAAAGTGCACTTCCACATTACAGTGGGATAAACTATAGAGTTTTTGAACACTAACGAGTGTGATTTTCGAAAAAATAAAAAAAACCTAAAGTTTGCTTGGTCACCAAGAAAACCTACATAAAACTTCATTTTGGTATTTTCGAGGTTAAATGGCACTATAAACGTGTTATAGAAAACAACAACCATAGAACGAATGTGAATTGGTAATGGTTAACTCTTTTGCAACTCGTGAGACTTTTCAAAAAGAGAGATTGAGTGAATCAATGAAAGTGCACTTCCACATTACAGTGGGATAAACTATAGAGTTTTTGAACACTAACGAATGTGATTTTCTGAAAAATAAAAAAAAACCTAAAGTTTGCTTGGTCACGAAGCAATCGTACAAAACACTTCATTTTGGTGTTTTCGAAGTCAAATGGCACTATAAACGTGTTATAGAAAACAACAACCATAGAACGAATGTGAGTTAGTAATGGTTAACTCTTTTGCAACACGTGAGACTTTTCAAAAAGAGAGAATGAGTGAATCGATGAAAGTGCACTTCCACATTACAGTGGTATAAACTATAGAGTTTTTGAACACTAACGAATGTGATTTTCTGAAAAATAAACAAAACGTAAAGCTTGCATGGTCAAGAAGCAATCCTACAAAACACTTCATTTTGGTATTTTCGAGGTCAAATGGCACTATAAACGTGTTATAGAAAACAACAACCATAGAACGAATGTGAATTGGTAATGGTTAACTCTTTTGCAACTCGTGAGACTTTTCAAAAAGAGAGGTTGAGTGAATCGGTGAAAGTGCACTTCCACATTACAGTGGGATAAACTATAGAGTTTTTGAACACTAACGAGTGTGATTTTCGAAAAAATAAAAAAAAACATAAAGTTTCCTTGGTGACCAAGCAAACCTACAAAAAACTTCATTTTGGTATTTTCGAGGTTAAATGGCACTATAAACGTGTTATAGAAAACAACAACCATAGAACGAATGTGAATTGGTAATGGTTAACTCTTTTGCAACTCGTGAGACTTTTCAAAAAGAGAGATTGAGTGAATCAATGAAAGTGCACTTCCACATTACAGTGGGATAAACTATAGAGTTTTTGAACACTAACGAATGTGATTTTCTGAAAAATAAAAAAAAACCTAAAGTTTGCTTGGTCACGAAGCAATCGTACAAAACACTTCATTTTGGTGTTTTCGAAGTCAAATGGCACTATAAACGTGTTATAGAAAACAACAACCATAGAACGAATGTGAGTTAGTAATGGTTAACTCTTTTGCAACATGTGAGACTTTTCAAAAAGAGAGAATGAGTGAATCGATGAAAGTGCACTTCCACATTACAGTGGTATAAACTATAGAGTTTTTGAACACTAACGAATGTGATTTTCTGAAAAATAAACAAAACGTAAAGCTTGCATGTTCACGAAGCAATCCTACAAAACACTTCATTTTGGTATTTTCGAGGTCAAATGGCACTATAAACGTGTTATAGAAAACAACAACCATAGAACGAATGTGAATTGGTAATGGTTAACTCTTTTACAACTCGTGAGACTTTTCAAAAGAGAGAATGAGTGAATCGATGAAAGAGCACTTCCACATTACAGTGGGATAAACTTATAGAGTTTTTGAACACTAACGAATGTGATTTTCTGAAAAAAAAAAAAAAAAAAAAAGTTTGCTTGGTCACGAAGTAATCCTATAGAACACTTCATTTTGGTATATTCGAGGTCAAATGGCACTATACACATGTTATAGAAAACAACAACCATAGAACGAATGTGAGTTGGTAATCGTTAACTCTTTTGCAACTCGTGAGACTTTTCAAAAAGAGAGAATAAGTGAATCGATGAAAGAGCACTTTCACATTATAGTGGGATAAACTATAGAGTTTTTGAACACTAACGAATGTGATTTTCGGAAAAATAAAAAAAAACGTAAAGTTTGCTTGGTCACCAACCAAACCTACAAAAAACTTCATTTTGGTATTTTCGAGGTTAAATGGCACTGTAAACGTGTTATAGAAAACAACAACCATAGAACGAATGTGAATTGGTAATGGTTAACTCTTTTGCAACTTGTGAGACTTTTCAAAAAGAGAGGTTGAGTGAATCGGTGAAAGTGCACTTCCACATTACAGTGGGATAAACTATAGAGTTTTTGAACACTAACGAGTGTGATTTTCGAAAAAATAAAAAAAAACATAAAGTTTGCTTGGTGACCAAGCAAACCTACAAAAAACTTCATTTTGGTATTTTCGAGGTTAAATGGCACTATAAACGTGTTATAGAAAACAACAACCATAGAACGAATGTGAATTGGTAATGATTAACTCTTTTGCAACTCGTGAGACTTTTCAAAAAGAGAGATTGAGTGAATCAATGAAAGTGCACTTCCACATTACAGTGGGATAAACTATAGAGTTTTTGAACACTAACGAGTGTGATTTTCGAAAAAATAAAAAAAACCTAAAGTTTGCTTGGTCACCAAGAAAACCTACATAAAACTTCATTTTGGTATTTTCGAGGTTAAATGGCACTATAAACGTGTTATAGAAAACAACAACCATAGAACGAATGTGAATTGGTAATGGTTAACTCTTTTGCAACTCGTGAGACTTTTCAAAAAGAGAGATTGAGTGAATCAATGAAAGTGCACTTCCACATTACAGTGGGATAAACTATAGAGTTTTTGAACACTAACGAATGTGATTTTCTGAAAAATAAAAAAAAACCTAAAGTTTGCTTGGTCACGAAGCAATCGTACAAAACACTTCATTTTGGTGTTTTCGAAGTCAAATGGCACTATAAACGTGTTATAGAAAACAACAACCATAGAACGAATGTGAGTTAGTAATGGTTAACTCTTTTGCAACACGTGAGACTTTTCAAAAAGAGAGAATGAGTGAATCGATGAAAGTGCACTTCCACATTACAGTGGTATAAACTATAGAGTTTTTGAACACTAACGAATGTGATTTTCTGAAAAATAAACAAAACGTAAAGCTTGCATGGTCAAGAAGCAATCCTACAAAACACTTCATTTTGGTATTTTCGAGGTCAAATGGCACTATAAACGTGTTATAGAAAACAACCACCATAGAACGAATGTGAATTGGTAATGGTTAACTCTTTTACAAAATAAAAAAAAACGTAAAGTTTGCTTGGTCACCAACCAAACCTACAAAAAACCTTCATTTTGGTATTTTCGAGGTTAAATGGCACTGTAACGTGTTATAGAAAACAACAACCATAGAACGAATGTGAATTGGTAATGGTTAACTCTTTTGCAACTTGTGAGACTTTTCAAAAAGAGAGGTTGAGTGAATCGGTGAAAGTGCACTTCCACATTACAGTGGGATAAACTATAGAGTTTTTGAACACTAACGAGTCTGATTTTCGAAAAAATAAAAAAAAAACATAAAGTTTGCTTGGTGACCAAGCAAACCTACAAAAAACTTCATTTTGGTATTTTCGAGGTTAAATGGCACTATAAACGTGTTATAGAAAACAACGACCATAGAACGAATGTGAATTGGTAATGGTTAACTCTTTTGCAACTCGTGAGACTTTTCAAAAAGAGAGATTGAGTGAATCAATGAAAGTGCACTTCCACATTACAGTGGGATAAACTATAGAGTTTTTGAACACTAACGTATGTGATTTTCTGAAAAATAAAAAAAAACCTAAAGTTTGCTTGGTCACGAAGCAATCGTACAAAACACTTCATTTTGGTGTTTTCGAAGTCAAATGGCACTATAAACGTGTTATAGAAAACAACAACCATAGAACGAATGCGAGTTAGTAATGGTTAACTCTTTTGCAACACGTGAGACTTTTCAAAAAGAGAGAATGAGTGAATCGATGAAAGTGCACTTCCACATTACAGTGGTATAAACTATAGAGTTTTTGAACACTAACGAATGTGATTTTCTGAAAAATAAACAAAACGTAAAGCTTGCATGGTCAAGAAGCAATCCTACAAAACACTTCATTTTGGTATTTTCGAGGTCAAATGGCACTATAAACGTGTTATAGAAAACAACCACCATAGAACGAATGTGAATTGGTAATGGTTAACTCTTTTACAACTCGTGAGACTTTTCAAAAGAGAGAATGAGTGAATCGATGAAAGAGCACTTCCACATTACAGTGGGATAAACTATAGAGTTTTTGAACACTAACGAATGTGATTTTCTGAAAAATAAAAAAAAATAAAGTTTGCTTGGTCACGAAGTAATCCTATAGAACACTTCATTTTGGTATATTCGAGGTCAAATGGCACTATACACATGTTATAGAAAACAACAACCATAGAACGAATGTGAGTTGGTAATCGTTAACTCTTTTGCAACTCGTGAGACTTTTCAAAAAGAGAGAATAAGTGAATCGATGAAAGAGCACTTTCACATTATAGTGGGATAAACTATAGAGTTTTTGAACACTAACGAATGTGATTTTCAAAAAAATAAAAAAAACGTAAAGTTTGATTGGTCACGAAGCAGTCCTACAAAACACTTCATTTTGGTATTTTCGGGGTCAAATGGCACTATAAACATGTTATAGAAAATAACAACCATAGAACGAATGTGAGTTGGTAATGGTTAACTCTTTTGCAACTCGTGAGACTTTTCAAAAAGAGAGAATGAGTGAATCGATGAAAGTGCACTTCCACATTACAGTGGGATAAACTATAGAGTTTTTGAACACTAACGAATGTGATTTTCGAAAAAATAAAAAAAACGTAAAGTTTGCTTGGTCACCAAGCAAACCTATAAAAAACTTCATTTTGGTATTTTCGAGGTTAAATGGAACTATAAACGTGTTATAGAAGACAACAACCATAGAACGAATGTGAATTGGTAATGGTTAACTCTTTTACAACTCGTGAGTCTTTTCAAAAAGAGAGATTGAGTGAATCGATGAAAGTGATTTTCCACATTAAAGTGGGATAAACTATAGAGTTTTTGAACACTAACGAATGTGATTTTCTGAAAAATAAACAAAACGTAAAGTTTGCATGGTCACGAAGCAATCCTACAAAACACTTCATTTTGGTATTTTCGAGGTCAAATGGCACTATAAACATGTTATAGAAAACAACAAACATAGAACGAATGTGAGTTGGTAATGGTTAACTCTTTTGCAACTCGTGAGAATTTTCAAAAAGAGAGAATGAGTGAATCGATGAAAGTGCACTTCCACATTACAGTGGGATAAACTATAGAGTTTTTGAACACTAACGAATGTGATTTTCGAAAAAATAAAAAAAACGTAAAGTTTGCTTGGTCACCAAGCAAACCTATAAAAAACTTCATTTTGGTATTTTCGAGGTTAAATGGCACTGTAACGTGTTATAGAAAACAACAACCATAGAACGAATGTGAATTGGTAATGGTTAACTCTTTTGCAACTTGTGAGACTTTTCAAAAAGAGAGGTTGAGTGAATCGGTGAAAGTGCACTTCCACATTACAGTGGGATAAACTATAGAGTTTTTGAACACTAACGAGTCTGATTTTCGAAAAAATAAAAAAAAAACATAAAGTTTGCTTGGTGACCAAGCAAACCTACAAAAAACTTCATTTTGGTATTTTCGAGGTTAAATGGCACTATAAACGTGTTATAGAAAACAACGACCATAGAACGAATGTGAATTGGTAATGGTTAACTCTTTTGCAACTCGTGAGACTTTTCAAAAAGAGAGATTGAGTGAATCAATGAAAGTGCACTTCCACATTACAGTGGGATAAACTATAGAGTTTTTGAACACTAACGTATGTGATTTTCTGAAAAATAAAAAAAAACCTAAAGTTTGCTTGGTCACGAAGCAATCGTACAAAACACTTCATTTTGGTGTTTTCGAAGTCAAATGGCACTATAAACGTGTTATAGAAAACAACAACCATAGAACGAATGCGAGTTAGTAATGGTTAACTCTTTTGCAACACGTGAGACTTTTCAAAAAGAGAGAATGAGTGAATCGATGAAAGTGCACTTCCACATTACAGTGGTATAAACTATAGAGTTTTTGAACACTAACGAATGTGATTTTCTGAAAAATAAACAAAACGTAAAGCTTGCATGGTCAAGAAGCAATCCTACAAAACACTTCATTTTGGTATTTTCGAGGTCAAATGGCACTATAAACGTGTTATAGAAAACAACCACCATAGAACGAATGTGAATTGGTAATGGTTAACTCTTTTACAACTCGTGAGACTTTTCAAAAGAGAGAATGAGTGAATCGATGAAAGAGCACTTCCACATTACAGTGGGATAAACTATAGAGTTTCTGAACACTAACGAATGTGATTTTCTGAAAAATAAAAAAAAATAAAGTTTGCTTGGTCACGAAGTAATCCTATAGAACACTTCATTTTGGTATATTCGAGGTCAAATGGCACTATACACATGTTATAGAAAACAACAACCATAGAACGAATGTGAGTTGGTAATCGTTAACTCTTTTGCAACTCGTGAGACTTTTCAAAAAGAGAGAATAAGTGAATCGATGAAAGAGCACTTTCACATTATAGTGGGATAAACTATAGAGTTTTTGAACACTAACGAATGTGATTTTCAAAAAAATAAAAAAAACGTAAAGTTTGATTGGTCACGAAGCAGTCCTACAAAACACTTCATTTTGGTATTTTCGGGGTCAAATGGCACTATAAACATGTTATAGAAAATAACAACCATAGAACGAATGTGAGTTGGTAATGGTTAACTCTTTTGCAACTCGTGAGACTTTTCAAAAAGAGAGAATGAGTGAATCGATGAAAGTGCACTTCCACATTACAGTGGGATAAACTATAGAGTTTTTGAACACTAACGAATGTGATTTTCGAAAAAATAAAAAAAACGTAAAGGTTGCTTGGTCACCAAGCAAACCTATAAAAAACTTCATTTTGGTATTTTCGAGGTTAAATGGAACTATAAACGTGTTATAGAAGACAACAACCATAGAACGAATGTGAATTGGTAATGGTTAACTCTTTTACAACTCGTGAGTCTTTTCAAAAAGAGAGATTGAGTGAATCGATGAAAGTGATTTTCCACATTAAAGTGGGATAAACTATAGAGTTTTTGAACACTAACGAATGTGATTTTCTGAAAAATAAACAAAACGTAAAGTTTGCATGGTCACGAAGCAATCCTACAAAACACTTCATTTTGGTATTTTCGAGGTCAAATGGCACTATAAACATGTTATAGAAAACAACAAACATAGAACGAATGTGAGTTGGTAATGGTTAACTCTTTTGCAACTCGTGAGAATTTTCAAAAAGAGAGAATGAGTGAATCGATGAAAGTGCACTTCCACATTACAGTGGGATAAACTATAGAGTTTTTGAACACTAACGAATGTGATTTTCGAAAAAATAAAAAAAACGTAAAGTTTGCTTGGTCACCAAGCAAACCTATAAAAAACTTCATTTTGGTATTTTCGAGGTTAAATGGCACTGTAAACGTGTTATAGAAAACAACAACCATAGAACGAATGTGAATTGGTAATGGTTAACTCTTTTACAACTCGTGAGACTTTTCAAAAGAGAGAATGAGTGAATCGATGAAAGAGCACTTCCACATTACAGTGGGATAAACTATAGAGTTTTTGAACACTAACGAATGTGATTTTCTGAAAAAAAAAAAATAATGTTTGCTTGGTCACGAAGTAATCCTATAGAACACTTCATTTTGGTATATTCGAGGTCAAATGGCACTATACACATGTTATAGAAAACAACAACCATAGAACGAATGTGAGTTGGTAATCGTTAACTCTTTTGCAACTCGTGAGACTTTTCAAAAGAGAGAATGAGTGAATCGATGAAAGAGCACTTCCACATTACAGTGGGATAAACTATAGTGTTTTTGATCACTAACGAATGTGATTTTCTGAAAAATAAAAAAAAACGTTACGTTTGCTTGGTCACGAAGCAGTCCTACAAAACACTTCATTTTGTTATTTTCGAGCTCAAATGGCACTATAAACGTGTTATAGAAAACAACAACCATAGAACGAATGTGAGTTGGGAATGGTTAACTCTTTTGCAACTCGTGAGACTTTTCAAAAAGAGAGATTGAGTGAATCAATGAAAGTGCACTTCCACATTACAGTGGGATAAACTATAGAGTTTTTGAACACTAACGAATGTGATTTTCTGAAAAATAAACAAAGCGTAAAGTTTGCATGGTCACGAAGCAATCCTACAAAACACTTCATTTTGGTATTTTCGAGGTCAAATGGCACTATAAACGTGTTATAGAAAACAACAACCATAGAACGAATGTGAATTGGTAATGGTTAACTCTTTTGCAACTCGTGAGACTTTTCAAAAAGAGAGGTTGAGTGAATCGGTGAAAGTGCACTTCCACATTACAGTGGGATAAACTATAGAGTTTTTGAACACTAACGAGTGTGATTTTCGAAAAAATAAAAAAAAACATAAAGTTTCCTTGGTGACCAAGCAAACCTACAAAAAACTTCATTTTGGTATTTTCGAGGTTAAATGGCACTATAAACGTGTTATAGAAAACAACAACCATAGAACGAATGTGAATTGGTAATGGTTAACTCTTTTGCAACTCGTGAGACTTTTCAAAAAGAGAGATTGAGTGAATCAATGAAAGTGCACTTCCACATTACAGTGGGATAAACTATAGAGTTTTTGAACACTAACGAATGTGATTTTCTGAAAAATAAAAAAAAACCTAAAGTTTGCTTGGTCACGAAGCAATCGTACAAAACACTTCATTTTGGTGTTTTCGAAGTCAAATGGCACTATAAACGTGTTATAGAAAACAACAACCATAGAACGAATGTGAGTTAGTAATGGTTAACTCTTTTGCAACATGTGAGACTTTTCAAAAAGAGAGAATGAGTGAATCGATGAAAGTGCACTTCCACATTACAGTGGTATAAACTATAGAGTTTTTGAACACTAACGAATGTGATTTTCTGAAAAATAAACAAAACGTAAAGCTTGCATGGTCACGAAGCAATCCTACAAAACACTTCATTTTGGTATTTTCGAGGTCAAATGGCACTATAAACGTGTTATAGAAAACAACAACCATAGAACGAATGTGAATTGGTAATGGTTAACTCTTTTACAACTCGTGAGACTTTTCAAAAGAGAGAATGAGTGAATCGATGAAAGAGCACTTCCACATTACAGTGGGATAAACTTATAGAGTTTTTGAACACTAACGAATGTGATTTTCTGAAAAATAAAAAAAAATAAAGTTTGCTTGGTCACGAAGTAATCCTATAGAACACTTCATTTTGGTATATTCGAGGTCAAATGGCACTATACACATGTTATAGAAAACAACAACCATAGAACGAATGTGAGTTGGTAATCGTTAACTCTTTTGCAACTCGTGAGACTTTTCAAAAAGAGAGAATAAGTGAATCGATGAAAGAGCACTTTCACATTATAGTGGGATAAACTATAGAGTTTTTGAACACTAACGAATGTGATTTTCGGAAAAATAAAAAAAAACGTAAAGTTTGCTTGGTCACCAACCAAACCTACAAAAAACTTCATTTTGGTATTTTCGAGGTTAAATGGCACTGTAAACGTGTTATAGAAAACAACAACCATAGAACGAATGTGAATTGGTAATGGTTAACTCTTTTGCAACTTGTGAGACTTTTCAAAAAGAGAGGTTGAGTGAATCGGTGAAAGTGCACTTCCACATTACAGTGGGATAAACTATAGAGTTTTTGAACACTAACGAGTGTGATTTTCGAAAAAATAAAAAAAAACATAAAGTTTGCTTGGTGACCAAGCAAACCTTCAAAAAACTTCATTTTGGTATTTTCGAGGTTAAATGGCACTATAAACGTGTTATAGAAAACAACAACCATAGAACGAATGTGAATTGGTAATGGTTAACTCTTTTGCAACTCGTGAGACTTTTCAAAAAGAGAGATTGAGTGAATCAATGAAAGTGCACTTCCACATTACAGTGGGATAAACTATAGAGTTTTTGAACACTAACGAGTGTGATTTTCGAAAAAATAAAAAAAACCTAAAGTTTGCTTGGTCACCAAGAAAACCTACATAAAACTTCATTTTGGTATTTTCGAGGTTAAATGGCACTATAAACGTGTTATAGAAAACAACAACCATAGAACGAATATGAATTTGTAATGGTTAACTCTTTTGCAACACGTGAGACTTTTCAAAAAGAGAGAATGAGTGAATCGATGAAAGTGCACTTCCACATTACAGTGGTATAAACTATAGAGTTTTTGAACACTAACGAATGTGATTTTCTGAATAATAAACAAAACGTAAAACTCGCATGGTCAAGAAGCAATCCTACAAAACACTTCATTTTGGTATTTTCGAGGTCAAATGGCACTATAAACGTGTTATAGAAAACAACAACCATAGAACGAATGTGAATTGGTAATGGTTAACTCTTTTACAACTCGTGAGACATTTCAAAAGAGAGAATGAGTGAATCGATGAAAGAGCACTTCCACATTACAGTGGGATAAACTAAAGAGTTTTTGAACACTAACGAATGTGATTTTCTGAAAAATAAAAAAAAATAAAGTTTGCTTGGTCACGAAGCAATCCTATAGAACACTTCATTTTGGTATATTCGAGGTCAAATGGAACTATACACATGTTATAGAAAACAACAACCATAGAACGAATGTGAGTTGGTAATCGTTAACTCTTTTGCAACTCGTGAGACTTTTCAAAAAGAGAGAATAAGTGAATCGATGAAAGAGCACTTTCACATTACAGTGGGATAAACTATAGAGTTTTTGAACACTAACGAATGTGATTTTCGAAAAAATAAAAAAAACGTAAAGTTTGCTTGGTCACCAAGCAACCTATAAAAAACTTCATTTTGGTATTTTCGAGGTTAAATTGAACTATAAACGTGTTATATAAGACAACAACCATAGAACGAATGTGAGTTAGTAATGGTTAACTCTTTTGCAACACGTGAGACTTTTCAAAAAGAGAGAATGAGTGAATCGATGAAAGTGCACTTCCACATTACAGTGGGATAAACTATAGAGTTTTTGAACACTAACGAATGTCATTTTCTGAAAAATAAACATAAAGTAAAGTTCACTTGGTCACCAAGAAAACCTACATAAAACTTCATTTTGGTATTTTCGAGGTTAAATGGCACTATAAACGTGTTATAGAAAAGAATAACCATAGAACGAATGTGAGTTAGTAATGGTTAACTCTTTTGCAACACGTGAGACTTTTCAAAAAGAGAGAATGAGTGAATCGATGAAAGTGCACTTCTACATTACAGTGGGATAAACTATAGAGTTTTTAAACACTAACGAATGTGATTTTCGGAAAAATAAACAAAACGTAAAGTTTGCATGGTCACGAAGCAATCCTACAAAACACTTCATTTTGGTATTTTCGAGGTCAAATGGCACTATAAACGTGTTATAGAAAACAACAACCATAGAACGAATGTGAATTGGTAATGGTTAACTCTTTTACAACTCGTGAGACTTTTCAAAAAGAGAGATTGAGTGAATCGATTAAAGTGAACTTCCACATTAAAGTGGGATAAACTATAGAGTTTTTGAACACTAACGAATGTGATTTTCTGAAAAATAAACAAAATGTAAAGTTTGCATGGTCACGAAGCAATCCTACAAAACACTTCATTTTGGTATTTTCGAGGTCAAATGGCACTATAAACATGTTATAGAAAACAACAAACATAGAACGAATGTGAGTTGGTAATGGTTAACTCTTTTGCAACTCGTGAGACTTTTCAAAAGAGAGAATGAGTGAATCGATGAAAGAGCACTTCCACATTACAGTGGGACAAACTATAGTGTTTTTGAACACTAACGAATGTGATTTTCTGAAAAATAAAAAAAACGTAACATTTGCTTGGTCACGAAGCAGTCCTACAAAACACTTCATTTTGGTATTTTCAAGGTCAAATGGCACTATAAACGTGTTATAGAAAACAACAACCATAGAACGAATGTGAGTTGGTAATGGTTAACTCTTTTGCAACTCGTGAGACTTTTCAAAAGAGAGAATGAGTGAATCGATGAAAGAGCACTTCCACATTACAGTGGGATAAACTATAGAGTTTTTGAACACTAACGAATGTGATTTTCTGAAAAATAAAAAAAACATAAAGTTTGCTTGGTCACGAAGTAATCCTATAGAACACTTCATTTTGGTATATTCGAGGTCAAATGGCACTATACACATGTTATAGAAAACAACAACCATAGAACGAATGTGAGTTGGTAATCGTTAACTCTTTTGCAACTCGTGAGACTTTTCAAAAAGAGAGAACGAGTGAATCGATGAAAGTGCACTTCCACATTACAGTGGGATAAACTATAGAGTTTTTGAACACTAACGAATGTGATTTTCTGAAAAATAAACAAAACGTAAAGTTTGCATGGTCTCGAAGTAATCCTACAAAACACTTCATTTTGGTATTTTCGAGGTCAAATAGCACTATAAACGTGTTATAGAAAACAACAATCATAGAACGAATGTGAGTTGGTAATGGTTAACTATTTTGCAACTCGTGAAACTTTTCAAAAAGAGAGAATGAGTGAATCGATGAAAGTGCACTTCCACATTACAGTGGGATAAACTATAGAGTTTTTGAACACTAACGAATGTGATTTTCGAAAAAATAAAAAAAACGTAAAGTTTGCTTGGTCACCAAGCAAACCTATAAAAAACTTCATTTTGGTATTTTCGAGGTTAAATGGAACTATAAACGTGTTATAGAAGACAACAACCATAGAACGAATGTGAATTGGTAATGGTTAACTTTTTTGCAACTCATGAGACTTTTCAAAAAGAGAGATTGAGTGAATCAATGAAAGTGCACTTTCACATTACAGTGGGACAAACTATAGAGTTTTTGAACACTAACGAATGTGATTTTATGAAAAATAAAAAAAAACGTAAAGTTTGCTTGGTCACGAAGCAATCGTACAAAACACTTCATTTTGGTGTTTTCGAAGTCAAATGGCACTATAAACGTGTTATAGAAAACAACAACCATAGAACGAATGTGAGTTACTAATGGTTAACTCTTTTGCAACACGTGAGACTTTTCAAAAAGAGAGAATGAGTGAATCGATGAAAGTGCACTTCCACATTACAGTGGGATAAACTATAGAGTTTTTAAACAATAACGAATGTGATTTTCGGAAAAATAAACAAAACGTAAAGTTTGCATGGTCACGAAGCAATCCTACAAAACACTTCATTTTGGTATTTTCGAGGTCAAATGGCACTATAAACGTGTTATAGAAAACAACAACCATAGAACGAATGTGAATTGGTAATGGTTAACTCTTTTACAACTCGTGAGACTTTTCAAAAGAGAGAATGAGTGAATCGATGAAAGAGCACTTCCACATTACAGTGGGATAAACTATAGAGTTTTTGAACACTAACGAATGTGATTTTCTGAAAAATAAAAAAAACATAAAGTTTGCTTGGTCACGAAGTAATCCTATAGAACACTTCATTTTGGTATATTCGAGGTCAAATAGCACTATACACATGTTATAGAAAACAACAACCATATAACGAATGTGAGTTGGTAATCGTTAACTCTTTTGCAACTCGTGAGACTTTTCAAAAAGAGAGAATGAGTGAATCGATGAAAGTGCACTTCCACATTACAGTGGGATAAACTATAGAGTTTTTGAACACTAACGAATGTGATTTTCGAAAAAATAAAAAAAACGTAAAGTTTGCTTGGTCACCAAGCAACCTATAAAAAACTTCATTTTGGTATTTTCGAGGTTAAATGGAACTATAAACGTGTTATATAAGACAACAACCATAGAACGAATGTGAGTTAGTAATGGTTAACTCTTTTGCAACACGTGAGACTTTTCAAAAAGAGAGAATGAGTGAATCGATGAAAGTGCACTTCCACATTACAGTGGGATAAACTATAGAGTTTTTGAACACTAACGAATGTCATTTTCTGAAAAATAAACATAAAGTAAAGTTCACTTGGTCACCAAGAAAACCTACATAAAACTTCATTTTGGTATTTTCGAGGTTAAATGACACTATAAATGTGTTATAGAAAAGAACAACCATAGAACGAATGTGAGTTGGTAATGGTTAACTCTTTTGCAACTCGTGAGACTTTTCAAAAGAGAGAATGAGTGAATCGATGAAAGAGCACTTCCACATTACAGTGGGATAAACTATAGAGTTTTTGAACACTAACGAATGTGATTTTCTGAAAAATAAAAAAAACCTAAAGTTTGCTTGGTCACGAAGTAATCCTATAGAACACTTCATTTTGGTATATTCGAGGTCAAATGGCACTATACACATGTTATAGAAAACAACAACCATAGAACGAATGTGAGTTGGTAATCGTTAACTCTTTTGCAACTCGTGAGACTTTTCAAAAAGAGAGAACGAGTGAATCGATGAAAGTGCACTTCCACATTACAGTGGGATAAACTATAGAGTTTTTGAACACTAACGAATGTGATTTTCTGAAAAATAAACAAAACGTAAAGTTTGCATGGTCTCGAAGTAATCCTACAAAACACTTCATTTTGGTATTTTCGAGGTCAAATAGCACTATAAACGTGTTATAGAAAACAACAATCATAGAACGAATGTGAGTTGGTAATGGTTAACTATTTTGCAACTCGTGAAACTTTTCAAAAAGAGAGAATGAGTGAATCGATGAAAGTGCACTTCCACATTACAGTGGGATAAACTATAGAGTTTTTAAACACTAACGAATGTGATTTTCGGAAAAATAAACAAAACGTAAAGTTTGCATGGTCACGAAGCAATCCTACAAAACACTTCATTTTGGTATTTTCGAGGTCAAATGGCACTATAAACGTGTTATAGAAAACAACAACCATAGAACGAATGTGAATTGGTAATGGTTAACTTTTTTGCAACTCATGAGACTTTTCAAAAAGAGAGATTGAGTGAATCAATGAAAGTGCACTTTCACATTACAGTGGGACAAACTATAGAGTTTTTGAACACTAACGAATGTGATTTTCTGAAAAATAAAAAAAAACGTAAAGTTTGCTTGGTCACGAAGCAATCGTACAAAACACTTCATTTTGGTGTTTTCGAAGTCAAATGGCACTATAAACGTGTTATAGAAAACAACAACCATAGAACGAATGTGAGTTACTAATGGTTAACTCTTTTGCAACACGTGAGACTTTTCAAAAAGAGAGAATGAGTGAATCGATGAAAGTGCACTTCCACATTACAGTGGGATAAACTATAGAGTTTTTAAACACTAACGAATGTGATTTTCGGAAAAATAAACAAAACGTAAAGTTTGCATGGTCACGAAGCAATCCTACAAAACACTTCATTTTGGTATTTTCGAGGTCAAATGGCACTATAAACGTGTTATAGAAAACAACAACCATAGAACGAATGTGAATTGGTAATGGTTAACTCTTTTACAACTCGTGAGACTTTTCAAAAGAGAGAATGAGTGAATCGATGAAAGAGCACTTCCACATTACAGTGGGATAAACTATAGAGTTTTTGAACACTAACGAATGTGATTTTCTGAAAAATAAAAAAAACATAAAGTTTGCTTGGTCACGAAGTAATCCTATAGAACACTTCATTTTGGTATATTCGAGGTCAAATAGCACTATACACATGTTATAGAAAACAACAACCATATAACGAATGTGAGTTGGTAATCGTTAACTCTTTTGCAACTCGTGAGACTTTTCAAAAAGAGAGAATGAGTGAATCGATGAAAGTGCACTTCCACATTACAGTGGGATAAACTATAGAGTTTTTGAACACTAACGAATGTGATTTTCGAAAAAATAAAAAAAACGTAAAGTTTGCTTGGTCACCAAGCAACCTATAAAAAACTTCATTTTGGTATTTTCGAGGTTAAATGGAACTATAAACGTGTTATATAAGACAACAACCATAGAACGAATGTGAGTTAGTAATGGTTAACTCTTTTGCAACACGTGAGACTTTTCAAAAAGAGAGAATGAGTGAATCGATGAAAGTGCACTTCCACATTACAGTGGGATAAACTATAGAGTTTTTGAACACTAACGAATGTCATTTTCTGAAAAATAAACATAAAGTAAAGTTCACTTGGTCACCAAGAAAACCTACATAAAACTTCATTTTGGTATTTTCGAGGTTAAATGACACTATAAATGTGTTATAGAAAAGAACAACCATAGAACGAATGTGAGTTGGTAATGGTTAACTCTTTTGCAACTCGTGAGACTTTTCAAAAGAGAGAATGAGTGAATCGATGAAAGAGCACTTCCACATTACAGTGGGATAAACTATAGAGTTTTTGAACACTAACGAATGTGATTTTCTGAAAAATAAAAAAAACATAAAGTTTGCTTGGTCACGAAGTAATCCTATAGAACACTTCATTTTGGTATATTCGAGGTCAAATGGCACTATACACATGTTATAGAAAACAACAACCATAGAACGAATGTGAGTTGGTAATCGTTAACTCTTTTGCAACTCGTGAGACTTTTCAAAAAGAGAGAACGAGTGAATCGATGAAAGTGCACTTCCACATTACAGTGGGATAAACTATAGAGTTTTTGAACACTAACGAATGTGATTTTCTGAAAAATAAACAAAACGTAAAGTTTGCATGGTCTCGAAGTAATCCTACAAAACACTTCATTTTGGTATTTTCGAGGTCAAATAGCACTATAAACGTGTTATAGAAAACAACAATCATAGAACGAATGTGAGTTGGTAATGGTTAACTATTTTGCAACTCGTGAAACTTTTCAAAAAGAGAGAATGAGTGAATCGATGAAAGTGCACTTCCACATTACAGTGGGATAAACTATAGAGTTTTTGAACACTAACGAATGTGATTTTCGAAAAAATAAAAAAAACGTAAAGTTTGCTTGGTCACCAAGCAAACCTATAAAAAACTTCATTTTGGTATTTTCGAGGTTAAATGGAACTATAAACGTGTTATAGAAGACAACAACCATAGAACGAATGTGAATTGGTAATGGTTAACTTTTTTGCAACTCATGAGACTTTTCAAAAAGAGAGATTGAGTGAATCAATGAAAGTGCACTTTCACATTACAGTGGGACAAACTATAGAGTTTTTGAACACTAACGAATGTGATTTTATGAAAAATAAAAAAAAACGTAAAGTTTGCTTGGTCACGAAGCAATCGTACAAAACACTTCATTTTGGTGTTTTCGAAGTCAAATGGCACTATAAACGTGTTATAGAAAACAACAACCATAGAACGAATGTGAGTTACTAATGGTTAACTCTTTTGCAACACGTGAGACTTTTCAAAAAGGGAGAATGAGTGAATCGATGAAAGTGCACTTCCACATTACAGTGGGATAAACTATAGAGTTTTTAAACAATAACGAATGTGATTTTCGGAAAAATAAACAAAACGTAAAGTTTGCATGGTCACGAAGCAATCCTACAAAACACTTCATTTTGGTATTTTCGAGGTCAAATGGCACTATAAACGTGTTATAGAAAACAACAACCATAGAACGAATGTGAATTGGTAATGGTTAACTCTTTTACAACTCGTGAGACTTTTCAAAAGAGAGAATGAGTGAATCGATGAAAGAGCACTTCCACATTACAGTGGGATAAACTATAGAGTTTTTGAACACTAACGAATGTGATTTTCTGAAAAATAAAAAAAACATAAAGTTTGCTTGGTCACGAAGTAATCCTATAGAACACTTCATTTTGGTATATTCGAGGTCAAATAGCACTATACACATGTTATAGAAAACAACAACCATATAACGAATGTGAGTTGGTAATCGTTAACTCTTTTGCAACTCGTGAGACTTTTCAAAAAGAGAGAATGAGTGAATCGATGAAAGTGCACTTCCACATTACAGTGGGATAAACTATAGAGTTTTTGAACACTAACGAATGTGATTTTCGAAAAAATAAAAAAAACGTAAAGTTTGCTTGGTCACCAAGCAACCTATAAAAAACTTCATTTTGGTATTTTCGAGGTTAAATGGAACTATAAACGTGTTATATAAGACAACAACCATAGAACGAATGTGAGTTAGTAATGGTTAACTCTTTTGCAACACGTGAGACTTTTCAAAAAGAGAGAATGAGTGAATCGATGAAAGTGCACTTCCACATTACAGTGGGATAAACTATAGAGTTTTTGAACACTAACGAATGTCATTTTCTGAAAAATAAACATAAAGTAAAGTTCACTTGGTCACCAAGAAAACCTACATAAAACTTCATTTTGGTATTTTCGAGGTTAAATGACACTATAAATGTGTTATAGAAAAGAACAACCATAGAACGAATGTGAGTTAGTAATGGTTAACTCTTTTGCAACACGTGAGACTTTTCAAAAAGAGAGAATGAGTGAATCGATGAAAGTGCACTTCTACATTACAGTGGGATAAACTATAGAGTTTTTAAACACTAACGAATGTGATTTTCGGAAAAATAAACAAAACGTAAAGTTTGCATGGTCACGAAGCAATCCTACAAAACACTTCATTTTGGTATTTTCGAGGTCAAATGGCACTATAAACGTGTTATAGAAAACAACAACCATAGAACGAATGTGAATTGGTAATGGTTAACTCTTTTACAACTCGTGAGACTTTTAAAAAAGAGAGATTGAGTGAATCGATGAAAGTGAACTTCCACATTAAAGTGGGATAAACTATAGAGTTTTTGAACACTAACGAATGTGATTTTCTGAAAAATAAACAAAATGTAAAGTTTGCATGGTCACGAAGCAATCCTACAAAACACTTCATTTTGGTATTTTCGAGGTCAAATGGCACTATAAACATGTTATAGAAAACAACAAACATAGAACGAATGTGAGTTGGTAATGGTTAACTCTTTTGCAACTCGTGAGACTTTTCAAAAGAGAGAATGAGTGAATCGATGAAAGAGCACTTCCACATTACAGTGGGACAAACTATAGTGTTTTTGAACACTAACGAATGTGATTTTCTGAAAAATAAAAAAAACGTAACATTTGCTTGGTCACGAAGCAGTCCTACAAAACACTTCATTTTGGTATTTTCAAGGTCAAATGGCACTATAAACGTGTTATAGAAAACAACAACCATAGAACGAATGTGAGTTGGTAATGGTTAACTCTTTTGCAACTCGTGAGACTTTTCAAAAGAGAGAATGAGTGAATCGATGAAAGAGCACTTCCACATTACAGTGGGATAAACTATAGAGTTTTTGAACACTAACGAATGTGATTTTCTGAAAAATAAAAAAAACATAAAGTTTGCTTGGTCACGAAGTAATCCTATAGAACACTTCATTTTGGTATATTCGAGGTCAAATAGCACTATACACATGTTATAGAAAACAACAACCATAGAACGAATGTGAGTTGGTAATCGTTAACTCTTTTGCAACTCGTGAGACTTTTCAAAAAGAGAGAACGAGTGAATCGATGAAAGTGCACTTCCACATTACAGTGGGATAAACTATAGAGTTTTTGAACACTAACGAATGTGATTTTCTGAAAAATAAACAAAACGTAAAGTTTACATGGTCTCGAAGTAATCCTACAAAACACTTCATTTTGGTATTTTCGAGGTCAAATAGCACTATAAACGTGTTATAGAAAACAACAATCATAGAACGAATGTGAGTTGGTAATGGTTAACTATTTTGCAACTCGTGAAACTTTTCAAAAAGAGAGAATGAGTGAATCGATGAAAGTGCACTTCCACATTACAGTGGGATAAACTATAGAGTTTTTGAACACTAACGAATGTGATTTTCGAAAAAATAAAAAAAACGTAAAGTTTGCTTGGTCACCAAGCAAACCTATAAAAAACTTCATTTTGGTATTTTCGAGGTTAAATGGAACTATAAACGTGTTATAGAAGACAACAACCATAGAACGAATGTGAATTGGTAATGGTTAACTTTTTTGCAACTCATGAGACTTTTCAAAAAGAGAGATTGAGTGAATCAATGAAAGTGCACTTTCACATTACAGTGGGACAAACTATAGAGTTTTTGAACACTAACGAATGTGATTTTCTGAAAAATAAAAAAAAACGTAAAGTTTGCTTGGTCACGAAGCAATCGTACAAAACACTTCATTTTGGTGTTTTCGAAGTCAAATGGCACTATAAACGTGTTATAGAAAACAACAACCATAGAACGAATGTGAGTTACTAATGGTTAACTCTTTTGCAACACGTGAGACTTTTCAAAAAGAGAGAATGAGTGAATCGATGAAAGTGCACTTCCACATTACAGTGGGATAAACTATAGAGTTTTTAAACACTAACGAATGTGATTTTCGGAAAAATAAACAAAACGTAAAGTTTGCATGGTCACGAAGCAATCCTACAAAACACTTCATTTTGGTATTTTCGAGGTCAAATGGCACTATAAACGTGTTATAGAAAACAACAACCATAGAACGAATGTGAATTGGTAATGGTTAACTCTTTTACAACTCGTGAGACTTTTCAAAAGAGAGAATGAGTGAATCGATGAAAGAGCACTTCCACATTACAGTGGGATAAACTATAGAGTTTTTGAACACTAACGAATGTGATTTTCTGAAAAATAAAAAAAACATAAAGTTTGCTTGGTCACGAAGTAATCCTATAGAACACTTCATTTTGGTATATTCGAGGTCAAATAGCACTATACACATGTTATAGAAAACAACAACCATATAACAAATGTGAGTTGGTAATCGTTAACTCTTTTGCAACTCGTGAGACTTTTCAAAAAGAGAGAATGAGTGAATCGATGAAAGTGCACTTCCACATTACAGTGGGATAAACTATAGAGTTTTTGAACACTAACGAATGTGATTTTCGAAAAAATAAAAAAAACGTAAAGTTTGCTTGGTCACCAAGCAACCTATAAAAAACTTCATTTTGGTATTTTCGAGGTTAAATGGAACTATAAACGTGTTATATAAGACAACAACCATAGAACGAATGTGAGTTAGTAATGGTTAACTCTTTTGCAACACGTGAGACTTTTCAAAAAGAGAGAATGAGTGAATCGATGAAAGTGCACTTCCACATTACAGTGGGATAAACTATAGAGTTTTTGAACACTAACGAATGTCATTTTCTGAAAAATAAACATAAAGTAAAGTTCACTTGGTCACCAAGAAAACCTACATAAAACTTCATTTTGGTATTTTCGAGGTTAAATGACACTATAAATGTGTTATAGAAAAGAACAACCATAGAACGAATGTGAGTTAGTAATGGTTAACTCTTTTGCAACACGTGAGACTTTTCAAAAAGAGAGAATGAGTGAATCGATAAAAGTGCACTTCTACATTACAGTGGGATAAACTATAGAGTTTTTAAACACTAACGAATGTGATTTTCGGAAAAATAAACAAAACGTAAAGTTTGCATGGTCACGAAGCAATCCTACAAAACACTTCATTTTGGTATTTTCGAGGTCAAATGGCACTATAAACGTGTTATAGAAAACAACAACCATAGAACGAATGTGAATTGGTAATGGTTAACTCTTTTACAACTCGTGAGACTTTTCAAAAAGAGAGATTGAGTGAATCGATGAAAGTGAACTTCCACATTAAAGTGGGATAAACTATAGAGTTTTTGAACACTAACGAATGTGATTTTCTGAAAAATAAACAAAATGTAAAGTTTGCATGGTCACGAAGCAATCCTACAAAACACTTCATTTTGGTATTTTCGAGGTCAAATGGCACTATAAACATGTTATAGAAAACAACAAACATAGAACGAATGTGAGTTGGTAATGGTTAACTCTTTTGCAACTCGTGAGACTTTTCAAAAGAGAGAATGAGTGAATCGATGAAAGAGCACTTCCACATTACAGTGGGACAAACTATAGTGTTTTTGAACACTAACGAATGTGATTTTCTGAAAAATAAAAAAAACGTAACATTTGCTTGGTCACGAAGCAGTCCTACAAAACACTTCATTTTGGTATTTTCAAGGTCAAATGGCACTATAAACGTGTTATAGAAAACAACAACCATAGAACGAATGTGAGTTGGTAATGGTTAACTCTTTTGCAACTCGTGAGACTTTTCAAAAGAGAGAATGAGTGAATCGATGAAAGAGCACTTCCACATTACAGTGGGATAAACTATAGAGTTTTTGAACACTAACGAATGTGATTTTCTGAAAAATAAAAAAAACATAAAGTTTGCTTGGTCACGAAGTAATCCTATAGAACACTTCATTTTGGTATATTCGAGGTCAAATGGCACTATACACATGTTATAGAAAACAACAACCATAGAACGAATGTGAGTTGGTAATCGTTAACTCTTTTGCAACTCGTGAGACTTTTCAAAAAGAGAGAACGAGTGAATCGATGAAAGTGCACTTCCACATTACAGTGGGATAAACTATACAGTTTTTGAACACTAACGAATGTGATTTTCTGAAAAATAAACAAAACGTAAAGTTTGCATGGTCTCGAAGTAATCCTACAAAACACTTCATTTTGGTATTTTCGAGGTCAAATAGCACTATAAACGTGTTATAGAAAACAACAATCATAGAACGAATGTGAGTTGGTAATGGTTAACTATTTTGCAACTCGTGAAACTTTTCAAAAAGAGAGAATGAGTGAATCGATGAAAGTGCACTTCCACATTACAGTGGGATAAACTATAGAGTTTTTGAACACTAACGAATGTGATTTTCGAAAAAATAAAAAAAACGTAAAGTTTGCTTGGTCACCAAGCAAACCTATAAAAAACTTCATTTTGGTATTTTCGAGGTTAAATGGAACTATAAACGTGTTATAGAAGACAACAACCATAGAACGAATGTGAATTGGTAATGGTTAACTTTTTTGCAACTCATGAGACTTTTCAAAAAGAGAGATTGAGTGAATCAATGAAAGTGCACTTTCACATTACAGTGGGACAAACTATAGAGTTTTTGAACACTAACGAATGTGATTTTCTGAAAAATAAAAAAAAACGTAAAGTTTGCTTGGTCACGAAGCAATCGTACAAAACACTTCATTTTGGTGTTTTCGAAGTCAAATGGCACTATAAACGTGTTATAGAAAACAACAACCATAGAACGAATGTGAGTTACTAATGGTTAACTCTTTTGCAACACGTGAGACTTTTCAAAAAGAGAGAATGAGTGAATCGATGAAAGTGCACTTCCACATTACAGTGGGATAAACTATAGAGTTTTTAAACACTAACGAATGTGATTTTCGGAAAAATAAACAAAACGTAAAGTTTGCATGGTCACGAAGCAATCCTACAAAACACTTCATTTTGGTATTTTCGAGGTCAAATGGCACTATAAACGTGTTATAGAAAACAACAACCATAGAACGAATGTGAATTGGTAATGGTTAACTCTTTTACAACTCGTGAGACTTTTCAAAAGAGAGAATGAGTGAATCGATGAAAGAGCACTTCCACATTACAGTGGGATAAACTATAGAGTTTTTGAACACTAACGAATGTGATTTTCTGAAAAATAAAAAAAACATAAAGTTTTCCTTGGTCACGAAGTAATCCTATAGAACACTTCATTTTGGTATATTCGAGGTCAAATAGCACTATACACATGTTATAGAAAACAACAACCATATAACGAATGTGAGTTGGTAATCGTTAACTCTTTTGCAACTCGTGAGACTTTTCAAAAAGAGAGAATGAGTGAATCGATGAAAGTGCACTTCCACATTACAGTGGGATAAACTATAGAGTTTTTGAACACTAACGAATGTGATTTTCGAAAAAATAAAAAAAACGTAAAGTTTGCTTGGTCACCAAGCAACCTATAAAAAACTTCATTTTGGTATTTTCGAGGTTAAATGGAACTATAAACGTGTTATATAAGACAACAACCATAGAACGAATGTGAGTTAGTAATGGTTAACTCTTTTGCAACACGTGAGACTTTTCAAAAAGAGAGAATGAGTGAATCGATGAAAGTGCACTTCCACATTACAGTGGGATAAACTATAGAGTTTTTGAACACTAACGAATGTCATTTTCTGAAAAATAAACATAAAGTAAAGTTCACTTGGTCACCAAGAAAACCTACATAAAACTTCATTTTGGTATTTTCGAGGTTAAATGACACTATAAACGTGTTATAGAAAAGAACAACCATATAACGAATGTGAGTTAGTAATGGTTAACTCTTTTGCAACACGTGAGACTTTTCAAAAAGAGAGAATGAGTGAATCGATGAAAGTGCACTTCTACATTACAGTGGGATAAACTATAGAGTTTTTAAACACTAACGAATGTGATTTTCGAAAAAATAAACAAAACGTAAAGTTTGCATGGTCACGAAGCAATCCTACAAAACACTTCATTTTGGTATTTTCGAGGTCAAATGGCACTATAAACGTGTTATAGAAAACAACAACCATAGAACGAATGTGAATTGGTAATGGTTAACTCTTTTACAACTCGTTAGACTTTTCAAAAAGAGAGATTGAGTGAATCGATGAAAGTGAACTTCCACATTAAAGTGGGATAAACTATAGAGTTTTTGAACACTAACGAATGTGATTTTCTGAAAAATAAACAAAATGTAAAGTTTGCATGGTCACGAAGCAATCCTACAAAACACTTCATTTTGGTATTTTCGAGGTCAAATGGCACTATAAACATGTTATAGAAAACAACAAACATAGAACGAATGTGAGTTGGTAATGGTTAACTCTTTTGCAACTCGTGAGACTTTTCAAAAAGAGAGAATGAGTGAATCGATGAAAGTGCACTTCCACATTACAGTGGGATAAACTATAGAGTTTTTGAACACTAACGAATGTCATTTTCTGAAAAATAAACATAAAGTAAAGTTCACTTGGTCACCAAGAAAACCTACATAAAACTTCATTTTGGTATTTTCGAGGTTAAATGGCACTATAAACGTGTTATAGAAAAGAACAACCATAGAACGAATGTGAGTTAGTAATGGTTAACTCTTTTGCAACTCGTGAGACTTTTCAAAAAGAGAGAATGAGTGAATCGATGAAAGTGCACTTCCACATTACAGTGGGATAAACTATAGAGTTTTTGAACACTAAAGAATGTGTTTTTCTGAAAAATAAACAAAACGTAAAGTTTGCATGGTCTCGAAGCAATCCTACAAAACACTTCATTTTGGTATTTTCGAGGTCATATAGCACTATAAACGTGTTATAGAAAACAACAATCATTGAACGAATGTGAGTTGGTAATGGTTAACTCTTTTGCAACTCGTGAGACTTTTCAAAAAGAGAGAATGAGTGAATCGATGAAAGTGCACTTCCACATTACAGTGGGATAAACTATAGAGTTTTTGAACACTAACGAATATCATTTTCTGAAAAATAAACATAAAGTAAACTTCACTTGGTCACCAAGAAAACCTACATAAAACTTCATTTTTGTATTTTCGAGGTTAAATGGCACTATAAACGTGTTATAGAAAAGAACAACCATAGAACGAATGTGAGTTAGTAATGGTTAACTCTTTTGCAACTCGTGAGACTTTTCAAAAAGAGAGAATGAGTGAATCGATGAAAGTGCACTTCCACATTACAGTGGGATAAACTATAGAGTTTTTGAACACTAACGAATGTGATTTTCTGAAAAATAAACAAAACGTAAAGTTTGCATGGTCTCGAACAATCCTACAAAACACTTTATTTTGGTATTTTCGAGGTCATATTGCACTATAAACGTGTTATAGAAAACAACAATCATAGAACGAATATGAATTGGTAATGGTTAACTCTTTTGCAACTCGTGAGACTTTTCAAAAGAGAGAATGAGTGAATCGATGAAAGAGCACTTCCACATTACAGTGGGACAAACTATAGTGTTTTTGAACACTAACGAATGTGATTTTCTGAAAAATAAAAAAAACGTAACATTTGCTTGGTCACGAAGCAGTCCTACAAAACACTTCATTTTGGTATTTTCAAGGTCAAATGGCACTATAAACGTGTTATAGAAAACAACAACCATAGAACGAATGTGAGTTGGTAATGGTTAACTCTTTTGCAACTCGTGAGACTTTTCAAAAAGAGAGATTAAGTGAAATGATGAAAGTGCACTTCCACATTACAGTGGGATAAACTATAGAGTTTTTGAACACTAACGAATCTGATTTTCTAAAAAATAAACAAAACGTAAAGTTTGAATGGTCACGAAGCAATCCTACAAAACACTTCATTTTGGTATTTTCGAGGTCAAATAGCACTATAAACGTGTTATAGAAAACAACAACCATAGAACGAATATGAATTTGTAATGGTTAACTCTTTTGCAACTCGTGAGACTTTTCAAAAGAGAGAATGAGTGAATCGATGAAAGAGCACTTCCACATTACAGTGGGATAAACTATAGAGTTTTTGATCACTAACGAATGTGATTTTCTGAAAAATAAAAAAAACGTTACGTTTGCTTGGTCACGAAGCAGTCCTACAAAACACTTCATTTTGGTATTTTCGAGCTCAAATGGCACTATAAACGTGTTATAGAAAACAACAACCATAGAACGAATGTGAGTTGGGAATGGTTAACTCTTTTGCAACTCGTGAGACTTTTCAAAAAGAGAGATTGAGTGAATCGATGAAAGTGCACTTCCACATTATAGTGGGATAAACTATAGAGTTTTTGAACACTAACGAATGTGATTTTCTAAAAAATAAACAAAACGTAAAGTTTGCATGGTCACGAAGCAATCCTACAAAACACTTCATTTTGGTATTTACGAGGTCAAATGGCATTATAAACGTGTTATAGAAAACAACAACCATAGAACGAATGTGAGTTGGTTATGGTTAACTCTTTTGCAACTCGTGAGACTTTTCAAAAGGAGAGAATGAGTGAATCGATGAAAGTGCACTTCCACATTACAGTGGGATAAACTATAGAGTTTTTGAACACTAACGAATGTCATTTTCTAAAAAATAAACAAACCGTAAAGATTACTTGGTCACCAAGAAAACCTACATAAAACTTCATTTTGGTATTTTCGAGGTTAAATGGCACTATAAACGTGTTATAGAAAACAACAACCATAGAACGAATGTGAGTTGGTAATGGTTAACTCTTTTGCAACTCGTGAGACTTTTCAAAAAGAGAGAATGAGTGAATCGATGAAAGTGCACTTCCACATTACAGTGGGATAAACTATAGAGTTTTTGAACACTAACGAATGTCATTTTCGGAAAAATAAAAAAAAACGTAAAGTTTGCTTGGTCACCAAGCAAACCTAAAAAAAACTTCATTTTGGTATTTTCGAGGTTAAATGGCACTATAAACGTGTTATAGAAAACAACAACCATAGAACGAATGTGAATTGGTAATGGTTAACTCTTTTGCAACTCGTGAGACTTTTCATAAAGAGAGGTTGAGTGAATCGATGAAAGTGCACTTCCACATTACAGTGGGATAAACTATAGAGTTTTTGAACACTAACGAGTGTGATTTTCGAAAAAATAAAAAAAACGTAAAGTTTGCTTGGTGACCAAGCAAACCTACAAAAAACTTCATTTTGGTATTTTCGAGGTTAAATGGCACTATAAACGTGTTATAGAAAACAACAACCATAGAACGAATGTGATTTGTAATGGTTAACTCTTTTGCAACTCGTGAGACTTTTCAAAAAGAGAGATTGAGTGAATCAATGAAAGTGCACTTCCACATTACAGTGGGATAAACTATAGAGTATTTGAACACTAACGAATGTGATTTTCTGAAAAATAAAAAAAAACGTAAAGTTTGCTTGGTCACGAAGCAATCGTACAAAACACTTCATTTTGGTGTTTTCGAAGTCAAATGGCACTATAAACGTGTTATAGAAAACAACAACCATAGAACGAATGTGAGTTAGTAATGGTTAACTCTTTTGCAACACGTGAGACTTTTCAAAAAGAGAGAATGAGTGAATCGATGAAAGTGCACTTCCACATTACAGTGGGATAAACTATAGAGTTTTTGAACACTAACGAATGTGATTTTCTGAAAAATAAACAAAACGTAAAGTTTGCATGGTCACGAAGCAATCCTACAAAACACTTCATTTTGGTATTTTCGAGGTCAAATGGCACTATAAACGTGTTATAGAAAACAACAACCATAGAATGAATGTGAATTGGTAATGGTTAACTCTTTTGCAACTCGTGAGACTTTTCAAAAAGAGAGATTGAGTGAATCAATGAAAGTGCACTTCCACATTACAGTGGGATAAACTATAGAGTTTTTGAACACTAATGAATGTGATTTTCTGAAAAATAAACAAAACGTAAAGTTTGCATGGTCTCGAAGCAATCCTATAGATCACTTCATTTTGGTATATTCGAGGTCAAATGGCACTATACACATGTTATAGAAAACAACAACCATAAAACGAATGTGAGTTGGTAATCGTGAACTCTTTTGCAACTCGTGAGACTTTTCAAAAGGAGAGAATGTGTGAATCGATGAAAGAGCACTTTCACATTACAGTGGGATAAACTATAGAGTTTTTGAACACTAACGAATGTGATTTTCTGAAAAATAAAAAAAACGTAAAGTTTGCTTGGTCACGAAGCAGTCCTACAAAACACTTCATTTTGGTATTTTCGAGGTCAAATGGCACTATAAACATGTTATAGAAAATAACAACCATAGAACGAATGTGAGTTGGTAATGGTTAACTCTTTTGCAACTCGTGAGACTTTTCAAAAAGAGAGAGTGAGTGAATCGATGAAAGTGCACTTCCACATTACAGTGGGATAAACTATAGAGTTTTTGAACACTAACGAATGTGATTTTCGAAAAAATAAAAAAAACGTAAAGTTTGCTTGGTCACCAAGCAAACCTATAAAAAACTTCATTTTGGTATTTTCGAGGTTAAATAGAACTATAAACGTGTTATAGAAGACAACAACCATTGAACGAATGTGAATTGGTAATGGATAACTCTTTTACAACTCGTGAGACTTTTCAAAAAGAGAGAATGAGTGAATCGATGAAAGTGCACTTCCACATTACAGTGGGATAAACTATAGAGTTTTTGAACACTAACGAATGTGATTTTCTGAAAAATAAACAAAACGTAAAGTTTGCATGGTCTCGAAGCAATCCTACAAAACACTTCATTTTGGTATTTTCGAGGTCAAATAGCACTATAAACGTGTTATAGAAAACAACAATCATAGAACGAATATGAATTGGTAATGGTTAACTCTTTTGCAACTCGTGAGACTTTTCAAAAGAGACAATGAGTGAATCGATGAAAGAGCACTTCTGTTGGTCCCAAGTTGAGTTTACTTGGTCACCAAGAAAACCTACATAAAACTTCATTTTGGTATTTTCGAGGTTAAATGACACTATAAACGTGTTATAGAAAACAACAACCATAGAACGAATGTGGGTTGGTAATGGTTAACTCTTTTGCAACTCGTGAGACTTTTCAAAAAGAGACAATGAGTGAATCGATGAAACTGCACTTCCACATTACAGTGGGATAAACTATAGAGTTTTTGAACACTAACGAATGAGATTTTCTGAAAAATAAAAAAAAAACGTAAAGTTTGCTTGGTCACAAAGCAATCGTACAAAACACTTCATTTTGGTGTTTTCGAAGTCAAATGGCACTATAAACGTGTTATAGAAAACAACAACCATAGAACGAATGTGAGTTAGTAATGGTTAACTCTTTTGCAACACGTGAGACTTTTCAAAAAGAGAGAATGAGTGAATCGATGAAAGTGCACTTCCATATTACATTGGGATAAACTATAGAGTTTTTGAACACTAACGAATGTGATTTTCTGAAAAATAAACAAAACGTAAAGTTTGCATGGTCACGAAGCAATCCCACAAAACACTTCATTTTTGTATTTTCGAGGTCAAATGGCACTATAAACGTGTTATAGAAAACAACAACCATAGAACGAATGTGAATTGGTAATGGTTAACTCTTTTGCAACTCGTGAGACTTTTCAAAAGAGAGAATGAGTGAATCGATGAAAGAGCACTTCCACATTACAGTGGGCTAAACTATAGAGTTTTTGAACACTAACGAATGTGATTTTCGGAAAAAAAAAAAAAACGTAAAGTTTGCTTGGTCACCAAGCAAACCTACAAAAAACTTCATTTTGGTATTTTCGAGGTTAAATGGCACTGTAAACGTGTTATAGAAAACAACAACCATAGAACGAATGTGAATTGGTAATGGTTAACTCTTTTACAACTCGTGAGACTTTTCAAAAAGAGAGATTGAGTGAATCGACGAAAGTGAACTTCCACATTAAAGTGGGATAAACTATAGAGTTTTTCAACACTGACGAGTGTGATTTTCGAAAAAATAAAAAAAAACGTAAAGTTTGCTTGGTGACCAAGAAAACCTACAAAAAACTTCATTTTGGTATTTTCGAGGTTAAATGGCACTATAAACGTGTTATAGAAAACAACAACCATAGAACGAATGTGAATTGGTAATGGTTAACTCTTTTACAACTCGTGAGACTTTTCAAAAGAGAGAATGAGTGAATCGATGAAAGAGCACTTCCACATTACAGTGGGATAAACTATAGAGTTTTTGAACACTAACGAATGTGATTTTCTGAAAAATAAAAAAAACATAAAGTTTGCTTGGTCACAAAGTAATCCTATAGAACACTTCATTTTGGTATATTCGAGGTCAAATAACACTATACACATGTTATAGAAAACAACAACCATAGAACGAATGTGAGTTGGTAATGGTTAACTCTTTTGCAACTCGTGAGACTTTTCAAAAAGAGAGAATGAGTGAATCGATGAAAGTGCACTTCCACATTACAGTGGGATAAACTATAGAGTTTTTTAACACTAACGAGTGTGATTTTCGAAAAAATAAAAAAAAACGTAAAGTTTGCTTGGTGACCAAGCAAACCTACAAAAAACTTCATTTTGGTATTTTCGAGGTTAAATGGCACTATAAACGTGTTATAGAAAACAACAACCATAGAACGAATGTGAATTGGTAATGGTTAACTCTTTTGCAACTCGTGAGACTTTTCAAAAAGAGAGATTGAGTGAATCAATGAAAGTGCACTTCCACATTACAGTGGGATAAACTATAGAGTTTTTGAACACTAACGAATGTGATTTTCTGAAAAATAAAAAAAAACGTAAAGTTTGCTTGGTCACGAAGCAATCGTACAAAACACTTCATTTTGGTGTTTTCGAAGTCAAATGGCACTATAAACGTGTTATAGAAAACAACAACCATAGAATGAATGTGAGTTAGTAATGGTTAACTCTTTTGCAACACGTGAGACTTTTCAAAAAGAGAGAATGAGTGAATCGATGAAAGTGCACTTCCACATTACAGTGGGATAAACTATATAGATTTTTGAACACTAACGAATGTGATTTTCCGAAAAATAAAGAAAACGTAAAGTTTGCATGGTCACGAAGCAATCCTACAAAACACTTCATTTTGGTATTTTCGAGGTCAAATGGCACTATAAACGTGTTATAGAAAACAACAACCATAGAACGAATGTGAATTGGTAATGGTTAACTCTTTTGCAACTCGTGAGACTTTTCAAAAGAGAGAATGAGTGAATCGATGAAAGAGCACTTCTGTTGGTCCCAAGTTGAGTTAAGATTGAGTAAGCTAAGAAAGTCTAGAGGGGAGGGGTGAATAGACTTTCAAAAATCTTTCAAAATATCAGAATATGCAATGCGGAATTTAGTTTTCTTATGTACTGTACTGTGCTTACTTAGCTCAGATCAGTACTTTCAAAACAGTATGGGCCTTACTAGTTTATACTCAACTTTTAATCAGATCTTTAACTTTGTAAATTCTACTTTTCTTGGTTAACCAATATCAAACATAAAATACCAAACAGAAAGTAAAGAACACAAGATTTATAGTGGTTCGACAAATGTCTACATCCACTCTCACAAACCCAGTTGTGATGTTTTATTAACTCCTCCTTGAGTCTCTTGTGGCTTAAAGTCCCAAGACTAAGACTGTGATCTTATCGATTACACTCCCAAGTGTATCTTCGATCGACTAGTAATTCTACAAGTAACTAGCACACTTGTTTACAACAACACAAACTTTAAAATGAAAAGTAAAACTTCTCTGTGTTAGCCTTTGATTCTTCTCTTCAATTCAGTGGCTTCTCCTCTTTAATCTCCTTCAACTCTGTGAGTTCTTCTTGTGCTCTGCAGACTTGCTCTTCAATTGCTCTTAGATCAGTAATTGTTCAATAGTAGCAGTCTTTCAGTCGTCTCTTCAAGTAGGAGATCGTACAGTATTTATAGAACTTAGTATGACAGTTAGCAGTTTGTGAACTAACTCTCAACTAACTCTAAAACTGTTTTTGTAACTTCTTCTTGTAACCGACTTTGTAACTTCCTTCCAAGTCAGCATCTCTTCAAATATATTCAGTTACACCTTAAATAAGTTTTCCAAACTTATTCTTCAATTTCACCAAATCAGCACAGTAACTTACTGTTCTGATTTTTACTCTTCTGATTTTTACTCTACTGAGCCAATCAGCACAGTAACTTTAAAAACTGTTCAAAACTTCTCCAGAATTCTTCTAAGCTTTTCTTCAACTCTTCTTGAAGTCTTCTTATTCTGAAGTAGTCCTCTGAGTCATCTTTAGTCTTCTGATCTTCTTCTAATCTAGTGTTCTAATCTACTGTTCTGAACTTTTACAATGCTGAATACAATAGAATATAACTTTACAAATATAAAACCTATTTATACATCAACTGAACTATATACAGATGAGTATATCAAAGTCCTATACTATAAGTTGTCTATACAACACAAAACATCAGCTTAGTTCCTAACAGTTCATATATCAGATCAGTAAACACAATAAGATCAGTAACCATATAAGATCAGTAACTCAGATTTCAAATATCTCATTAAAATCAATATTCTTATTTCAGATTCCATTAAGATCAGTAATATTATTTTCAATACTTCTTAATAAGATCAGTAAACTTATTTCAGATGACTCAGTTAAGATCAGTAATCTTGTTTTCAAATGACTTAGTTAAGATGACTTAGAACCACATATATTACTAACTTTAAGTTGCTTTTGGCCATCAAAACATACAATCATCAATTAGAACATTGTTTCAAGGATTCATATCCCAACAATTTCCCCCTTTTTGATGAAGCCAAAACTACTTAAATGTTAATAAATCAGTAGTTAAGTATGTAGTCTATAATAATAGTTCATCAAATCAAATTTCAGATTCATATTCATATCAGATCATATAATGCACATATTACACATAATCACAGAATATGACTCAAACAAAAATATAGAAATAAAGATTAAGGTTAAGAAATGTTATCTTGTGAGTTTATCCTTCATCTTCTTTCTTTATCTTCAGATTCTGAATGCAACATACATCCTTGCCTTGATATCCATCATATGTTGATGATCAGTGATCCCTTCTTCTTTGATAATCTCAGCAATTATATTGTTAATCTCCTTGTAATCAGGTTCTCCATTCTCTAGTCTTGGAGGTTCCCAATTTGGTTCTTCAGGACATAAGATCGTTGTTCCAGCACGAGCAGCAACTTGTGCTATGTCTTCCCAAAAATCTTTATCTATGTTCAGCATGAACTCTTCAAAATCAGCAAATTCAGCTTCCTTGCTTGAATGATCACCAAACTTTCTCACAATAAAGTTTGCAATTTGCCACTTCTTCTTCAGATTTTTCAAGTATTTCATATTCTCTGTTAGAACAATAAAATCAACAAAATTCTCATCTTGAAAATTTTCATCAAATTCTTTTCCTTCAGCTTTCCTTTGAGCATTCATCTTTCTCTTCAAAGTAGCAACTCTATTATCAAATCTTGTTTTTAAGAACTTAACATCCTTATTTTTCTTCTTTTTCAGCTCTGCTTCTTCAGCTTTCTTTTTCTTTAACACTTCAAGCTTTTCTTATTTTTCACTTGAAACACCAATTTTCAGGTTGCTTCTTGATCTGGTAACTCTACCAGTTTCTTCTTCTTGTTCTTCTTCATCAGACAAGACTAATTTCCTCTTCTTCTGAATAGAACTTTCAGCAATATCAGATTTCTTCTTCTCAACAATTTCTTCAGTTTGTTGTTTCTGTTGCTTCCTGAGTTTGATTTTCTCATTCAAACTAGCAATTTCTTCTTTCAACTCATCTTGACTCACAACCAATTGAGCTTGTTGTGACTGAGTTTGTTCCATCACTCTTCTTGTCTTATCTTCCCCCTTTTTGGCTTCATCATGCCACTCTTTCAAGGAAGATATGTGTTGCTCCAACTTCTTATGCAACACCTGAGATAGGTTCTTCTCTTGCAATCTATGAAGATCATAAATTTTAGACATTGTATGCTCCATAACTTTTTCATAAGAATTCTCAGAATTCATCTTATTCATTCTCTCAGTAGCTTCTTGGAACATTTTCATAGTTGTTTCCAACTTAGCTGTAAGCTCTTCATTATGCTTTTTCAACAATTCAAAGCTAGAATTATCAGATTCCTTCTCAACAGGAACTGCTCTGATCTGTTCCTGCACATCTTCAGGAATAATAGGATCAGCATACTGAAATGGAGTGCTTTCCATCTCTTCAGCATTTAAATCTTGTTTTTCCACAACTTCTGTTTCCTCAATTACAACAGTGTTCTCAAACACCTCTGTTGCATTGTCAACATCTTCATCAACTTCCATAATATCCTCTTCAACAACTTTCTCAGCTTCATCAACAACCTTTTCTGCACTTTCCATAAAAACATCATCATCTGCAGTAGTAGTGTCAACCTTTTCCACAGAATACTTAATTCCTGTTAATCTTTCAACAAGGTGAACTACAGACTCTGGAGTTACGAGCTCAAGAAATGAGTTAACACCAGCTGCATGCATCTGCTCTGCTTCCCAATCATCAAAGATTGAAGCACCACCCATACATTCCATAATAGCCAAATTCTCCTTAAGAGTACTCCTCTTAAGATACACCCATGTGCCAATCCTAAGGAGTTTCTCAAACTCAACTGAACTTTCATCCAACCCAGGAAATTGCTTCAACAAAGCCAATCTCAAATCTATCCTGATTCTGTCTTCCTTATCACAAATAGGATAATCCATTAAACCAGCAAGTTTAGGTGCAAAATATTCAGGTTCAAGGGATGATGAAATGTCAATTGGTACAGTAGAAGGTTCAAATTCATGTTCAGTAGAGTGATCATGAACTTGTGTTGGGGAATGATGTGGAGTGGGTTGATGTAGAGGACTTGAAATAGGAGTGGGAATAAAAGTAGTGTTCTGAGGGGATGAATGGGGAGTGTTCTGAGACATTGGAAAATAGTGAGCTGATTCTCCAGAACATGAAGATTGAGGGTTAATGGGATCAGCTGGGCTTGGATCAGAAAGTGAAGGGGTAGGAGATACATCAACAAGCCTTCTCCTAGCACTTCTTCTCTTGGTTCTTTTATGTAAAACAACAGGACTTGAATTACTAACCTCTTGCTCTTCAGAGCTTGCTTGCACCACAGTCTCAATAAACCGGACTGATGGTTCTGAGGCAGCTGTAGCAGACCTTCCTCTCCTTGGTCTAGTACTGTTCGGATCATGCCTTGATTTCGATCTAATCTCTAGTTGATTATCATCAGATCGATACATTGAAGCTCCAGATTCTTGTGCTTCAGGTTCTTGAGGTTGTTCCAAGGGGTGTTCTTGTTCAAATCGAACAGACTCCTTTTTCATCAAGAATTTTCCATGATGGAATTTCTTGGGATTACTCCAGTACGCCTTTTTGACAACCAACTGAGGCAACAAGATACTCAACTTGTTCCCGAACCCTAATTTCGATTTAATCGAAAATTCCAATGTATCCTCATCGAACAAAACTTTTTCTTTCTCATTTACCAGTCTTTCCAAGAAAAACCCTTGCCAATCACCTTGAACTCTGTCAATGATTGCTGCCATTATTCGGATTTTTGAACTTGATAGAGCATCCTGACTGTGATGTTGCCCTAACAAACATTTTCCAGCTATGTCCATAAAAAATTGAAGACCAGTAGGAAGAACATCCTTCTTAAGATTGCTTAAGGACTATGTTTCTACACCCGACCATCTTCCTACACATTCTTTCTCTTCTCCTGCTTTGTAGGTCATAATATCCACTGGGCCTTGGGGTAAATCCAGCATAACTTCAAGAATTTCTCTTGTAATCGCGACCTTGTGCCTAGAAAGAATGGAGTGGACACCATTGTTATCACCTTTAAGCTGTAAATAAAATTCCATCGCCTCTGGTTCAAACACATTCATCGGAGATGATTCAAGAAACTTCCTTAGCCCGCACTCTTCACACATCGTCAGAATTGCTTGGTTCTCAGCACTGTGACGGCCATTGAAGTATACAACATTTCTACAAAGATTCCTTTTTCTCGAACCCAAAAATCAGAATCAAAAGTGCCTGCGACTTCGTTAGATTCACTGATAATATTGATAATCGCCATTTTAGAATTTAGTAGAAGATTGAGTATAGATTGAGTATAGATTTATAAGCAGTTTCGAGGTGAGATATTTCCAGAATAGTAAGTAATGAAGATGAAGTTATGAGAAATCGTGTTCAATAAATTCAAACCAAATCTAGGGCTTGGATTGATTTTACTTAGCACGATGAGTGGTTAGGATTCGATCTCGAAATCTGTGAATTAAAAAACGATCCAAATTCTAAAACCCTTCCAACTCTTGGAACCAAATTGTGTTTGATAAATACACCAACAAAAATTAGGTCAAAAATAGAGGAGTGTACTAATCTTCTCTATTAGTAATCTAAAATTTGAGCAGTTTTTTGACTTAGAATTATTCTAATGCATATCAGCACAGTAGTTTCCAACACTTTTTCACTTCATTTTCTTACATTTAACAATATTAACATATACTTATCTGGATCAGCTGAGTACTGTGATCAGCTGAGTAAACTTCTTCAGACATCAGATCAGTAGTTGGGTCAGCACAGTAGTTTTCAGATCAGGACCCAATTTTCCTGATTTCACCTTTTTGCTATCAGCACAGTAATCCTCAGATCAGTACTGTGTCAGATTAGTAGAATTCTGTAGACAGATTATTAGTAATCAAATCTTTATGAAGATAGATTAGTAGTCAGATCAGTTATGTAGAATAATTGAATTTGTAGTCAGATTAGTTCTGTAGACAAAGAAACTTTGTAATCAGATCAGTTCTGTAGACAAATCAATTTATTAATTAGAACAGATCAGTAGACTAATATAGCCTGTAATCAGATCAGATTTGTAGACTTTCAAATCTGTAATCAGATCAGTTCCCCCTTCAGTGGAGAACTCCTCTTCTGTGCCTGTTTCACCTTGGTAGAAGTGTTAGTTCATCAATAATTGGTGAATGACAGTACAGATCAGTAATGAATAATTAAGTCAATGATCACATCAAGGTTTATGCTAGAGTGACTTAGTGTTCTGAGTCAACAAAAAGATCTTTAAGAAATCACAGATTCCCCCTTAATGTATGTTCTCAGTATCCCTCAGCTTTACCAGCTTTCTCATCGGGAGTAAGGTCACTTTAGTAACCTTGTTACCTGATTTAAATGTAGTGGTCTGACATAGGGTTGTCTCTTCTGAATTTTGAGTTTTGATGTACTGCTCTTAGTTTCTGCTTCATATTCCTCTTGGTATAAGATCAGTACCTGAAATGTTAGTACAGTTCTATATACATATAGAATCCATATCTATCAACCCTAGGCTAATGCATAACTCTCTAAATCTCAGTTCAGCCAATGGTTTTGTAAAGATGTCAGCTCTTTGAATATCAGTATGAATCTTTTCCATCCTAATATTCTTCTTTTCCACATGATCCCTAATAAAGTGATGTCTAATGTCAACATGCTTGCATCTAGTATGTAAAACGGGATTCTGTGTGATGGCAATGGCACTATTACTGTCACAATATATAGGTACATTAGATTCTACAATATTGTAGTCTCTGAGTTGTTGTATTAGCCAAAGAAGCTGACTACAACAACTACCTACAGCCATATATTCTGCTTCAGTAGTAGAAGTTGCCACACTTGTCTGTTTCTTTGAAAACCATGATATGAGCTTAGTTCCTAAGAATTGACATGAACCTGAAGTAGATTTTCTATCTATTTTGCAACCTCCAAAGTCCGAGTCTGAATAACCACTTAAGGATATATCATCATCTGCAGGATACCACAATCCTCGATTAATGGTCCCCTTTAGATATTTCAATATCCTTTTGGCAGCTTCCAGATGACTTTCTTTGGGGTTTGCTTGAAATCTTGCACATACTCCAACAGAAAAAGCAATATCAGGTCTGCTGGCAGTTAGATAGAGTAGAGAGCCAATTAAAGCACGATAATGAGGTTGGTCAGAAGACTTACCTCTTTCATCAGGATCCATTCTATATGTTGGTTGCATAGGCACACCAACTGTCTTACAGGTTTTAATACCAAATTTATCTAGCAAATTCTTAGTGTATTTTGCTTGATTTATAAAGATACCTTCTGAAGTCTGTTTTACTTGAAGACCAAGAAAATATGTCATTTCTCCCATCATAGACATTTCAAATTTACTTTGCATGAGTGTAGAAAAGCTTTCACTCAAGTTTTTGTTGGGTGATCCAAAGATAATATCATCCACATAAATTTGAACAAGAAATATATCATTACCTTCTTGTCTTCTAAACAAAGTTCTATCAACCTTGCCTTTAGTAAAACCATTTTCAAGTAAGAATAGAGAAAGTGTATCATACCAGGCTCTTGGGGCTTGTTTCAATCCATAGAGTGCTTTCTTTAACCTGTATACTTGGTGACTATTCACTTCAAAACCAGGTGGTTGTTCCACATAAACTTCTTCAGCAAGTATACCATTCAAAAATGCACTTTTCACATCCATTTGATACACAGTGAATTTCATATGAGCAGCATAAGCAAGAAACAATCTTATAGCTTCTAGTCTAGCTACAGGAGCAAAAGTTTCATCATAATCAATACCCTCAGCTTGAGAGTAGCCCTGAGCAGCTAATCTAGCTTTGTTTCTTACAACAAGATCATTTTCATCCCTTTTGTTCTTGAAAATCCACTTAGTGCCTACAACATTATGATCACTATGTCTATCAACAAGTTCCCAAACTTCATTTCTAGTAAACTGATTAAGTTCTTCTTGCATGGCTATAATCCAGTAACTATCACTTAAAGCTTCATTCACAGTTTTAGGCTCAATAGATGATAGAAAACAACACCAGCAAAATAAAGACTTACTAGGTTCTTCCTGGGAATCAAACAATTGTTTTCTAGTTTTAACACCTTTGCTAGAATCACCTAGAATCAGATCAGTAGAATGAGCAGACTTCCATCTCCTTCTATTCTTAACAGAAATGCTATTATCATTTATATCATGCAAATCATCATGCAGATCAGTATCATTCATATCAGCAGATTTGTTTATAGGAGAGCAGTCATTCAATTCTGGTAGTTCAGAAGTTTTAGATGACTCACCTTTGTCTTTTACCTTTTCTTTATCAGAATTTTGATCTAGGACATTCAGGAAAGGATTATATGCTTGTACAGATTCATATATTTCTGCATCATCATCTTCATTGTTGGTTTGAAGCTTTAAATTGTCAATTTTCTTACTGAGCTGATGATCAGCAGAGTCCTGCACATACTCATCAAAGCCTACATGGGGTGTTTCTTCCACACATAGGGTTGAGTAATTAAACACTCTAAATGCTTTGCTTACAGAAGAGTATCCTAAGAATATCCCTTCATCATCTTTTGCATCAAAAGCTTGTAATTTACTTTTGCCATTGTTATGTATGAAACACTTACATCCAAAGATATGAAAATAAGAAACTCTTGGTTTTCTGCCTTTCCATACCTCATAAGGTGTTTTACCATGCACCTTATTAAGAGCACTTCGATTTTGGGAGTGGCAAGCCGTGTTAATAACTTCTGCCCAAAATTTCTGAGGTGTGTTGAATTCTGCAATCATGGCTCTGCATGCTTCTTTTAGTGTTCTGTTTCTCCTTTCTGCAACACCATTTTGTTGAGGGGTTCTGGCTGCACTTGTCAAATGCTGTATGCCAGACTTAGAACAGTAGTCAGAAATGTAACAATTAATAAACTCAGTCCCCTTGTCACTTCTTATCTTGACAATGGGTTGTCCTTTTTCAACCTGCAACCTTTTTAATAGATCTGGAAGTAGTGTTTGTGTATCACTCTTTTTGTGTAGAAAGACTACCCAAGTAAACTTAGAATAGTCATCTACAACAACCAGAGTATACCTTCTACCATTCAGTGTAGGAGGTTTGATAGGACCATGAAGATCCATATGCAAGAGTTCTAAGACTCTGCTTGTTGAAAGAGTTGGAATGGACTTAAATGAAACCTTTACCTGTTTACCTTTTTGACAGGAGTCACACATTTGTGATTTGGAATAGATTTCATTGGGAATGCCCTCAACAAGATGTTCTCTAGCAATCTTGTTGATTATCTTAAAGTTCAGGTGGCAGAGGCGTTTATGCCAGAGCCAACTGTTTTCTTTAGGACTCTTAGTAATAAGACAAGCATTCTTAGGACAACTATTCCAATTCACAATGTATACACTTCCTTGTCGTGTGCCAACAAGTAGAACATTGTGAGTCCTTTTGTCTATTATTTCACATCTTCTGGTTTTGAACTGAACTTTGTATCCCCTGTCACAACATTGAGATACAGATAATAAGTTATATTTCAAACCTTCAACATAGGAGACATCTTGGATTTCAACATCTCCATTCTTGATGAATCCAAATCCTTTTGTGATTGCCATTGAGCTATCACCAAAGATGACTTTTGGTCCTTCCTTCTCATGGTAGTCTGTAAGCAAGGCCTTGGTACCAGTCATGTGATGAGAACAACCACTGTCTATGTACCAGGTCTCACCAACTGAACCACCTTTCTTGTATAAGTCCAGTCGATCCTGCAAGGTAGTGATCTTAATAATTTAGGTACCCTTGTTTATTGGGGTCCTTGGGGGTTAGTGGTGAGAGGTACCCAAATAAACATTGAAGATTTGAATAGATGGGACCTCTTCAGTTTCCTTCCAAATTTATCACAAAACAGTACTTTGTTAACCAATTCAGAATTATCAGCAGACTTAGGATCTATTTTTCTGAGATAGCCTTTCCTTGGTTCTATCCCTTTTTCAGTAAGATCAGTATGCCTGTAATAGTTTGAATAAGGTTTGAAAGCATGTGGACCATATGGCTTATATATGCGCATTGGTCTTTCCTCTCCATAGATATCACAAGATAAATGTGGAGGATAAAGAACAGGTTTGTTATGATAATGAGGCACAAATCTCCTAGGTTTAGTTGAATACAACTGAGACTGCCTTATAAAAGGAGGTCTAGGCTGTTCCCAACTTGCCTGTGTTTGTCTTGACCTACTGTTCTGAGTTTTTCTCTTCTGATACCAGTAGTGATCTGATCTGGTCAGAGGAGTATAACTCTTCTGGTATGGTCTTGACTGTACTGGTCTTAATACATTCTTCATTTTACCATTTTTGGTAGGAGGAGGTATGTATTTAGACTGTACTTTGAGTTTTGGATCATCATCATAAATCATAGGTTCTTTCCCTTTATCTAGTTGCAAAGAACTTGAACTAGCTCCATTAGTGTTCTTAAATTCTGAAGTAGAGGAACTAGGCAGATCAGTACCTATTCCACTTTTGTCATTTGGAGCTCTATATCTGTCTGAAATTGTTTGATTAATCTTGGTAGAGTTAATCATTCCAGATAGCTTTCTATCTAGGCTCACTACTTCAGATTCTAAGAATCTATTGCGCTCTTCTAGTTTTTCACATTTGATCTTTAAATCATTGAATTCATTAGTCTCTTTGGCTTGAGTTTTGAGCATACCATGATATAGTTTGTCAATGGATGCAAACTTTTCTTGAAGTTGAGACAACTCTTCTGATAGTCTTGCATTTTTAACAACTATATTAGGATCCACCTTTAACTGAGCTTCTTTCAGATTAATGATTTCTTGTTTTAAAGATATATTCTCATCACTGATTTCAATGAATGCTTTATTAGCTTGTAGAAGGTCTTCTTCAGTCACTCCATTGGAATGATGAAGACTACTTCCTACACTGCTATCAGTAGCATCACTTTCATCAGTGTCAGAATTTTTGGAAGATTGAAAAGTGTTAGCAGGTGATACCTCATCATTTATTTTGGCCATCATTGCCAGTCCATCATCTGCTATGAAGGCTTCATTCTCATTGCTCGAGGGGTATTCGGATGAAGACGATGGCAACTCTTCTGATTCCGAATCAGAATCATTGTTTGCCATCATTGCCTTCTTACCCTTGGCATATTTTCGATCTCTTCTGGCTTTCCTTTCTTCTCGATCTTCAGAACTCAGATCAGGACATTCATAAGCATAATGACCTGGCTTATCACAATTATAGCAAACAGGATTATTAGAAGATCTCTTAGGAGATGAATGATTTTGGTTCCTGTCATGCTTGTCTATAGAGTTCCTATCCTTCTTATCAGAATACTTTATATCCCTCTTATCAGATGAGTTCCTATCTCTCCTGTTCTCATTAGAGATCTCATCCCTTCTTTCAGAAGAGTTTTGATCCCTTCTGATCCCAGAAGAGTCCCTGTTACTAGAACCCTTGGTTTCCTTATAGAATCTCTTGTATCTACCATACCTCTTATTTAGTCTATCAAATCTTTTGATCATAAGACTCATCTGATATTTCAGACTAAGATCAGAACTATCTAGTTCATCTTTTATGCTTGAGGCCTTAGACTTAGATGATCTAGACCCCTTTGAGGTAGAGGCTTTAAAAGCTATGTCTTTAGAGGCAGCATTATCCTTATGACTAACAGTAATAGGATCTTCTTCATCTAACTCAAACTCATGTGCCTTAAGGGTCTGGAACATAGTTTCTGCTGGCCAAGAATCAATGTCTTGTGTGGTTTTAATGATCATCTTGACAATTTTCCACCTTTCATCCAAAGCTTTCAAGATTCTCAAGTTAATTTCTCTTTCAGTATAAGTCTTTCCTAACACATCAAGATCATTCATAATCTTTGTAAATAGAGTATCCAATTCATCAATTGATTCTCCTGTCTTCATCTTAAATGTTTCAAACCTTTGGACAGTTGTGGATAATTTGCTTTCTTTGATCAGTGTAGTACCTTCACAAAGAATAGCCAATTTGTCCCACATTTGCTTTGCAGTCTTACATTTTAAAACTTTACCAAGATACTCATTTGGCAAGGTGTGTAAAATATAATTCTTAGCAAGACTATCCAAATTGTTTTGTCGCATTTCTTCAAAAGTCAGTTCTGACCTTGGTTTAGGGACCAGTGCTCCAACTGGTTTAGAAGGATCCATAAAAGCAGTGTTCTCCACCATGGTAACAATTGGTCCTTCAGTTATCACAGAAATCATCAGATCATGGGTTGAGCTAAAGATGGCCTCCATCCTAAGCTTCCAGTAGTCATAATCTGCAATCTTGAACTTAGGAAGTTTGTTCACATTAGTGTCATCCATGTTTGATCAGACAGATAAGATCAGTAGTGTAGCAGATAATTTTCAAGTATTCAGATAGTAACAAATATCAAGAAACAGTAGCAAGATCAGTAAGATTTCTCTCAAGATCTACAAGGTTATCAAGAAACAGCAGTCCAAAGAACTACTGCTCTGATACCACTTGTTGGTCCCAAGTTGAGTTAAGATTGAGTAAGCTAAGAAAGTCTAGAGGGGAGGGGTGAATAGACTTTCAAAAATCATTCAAAATATCAGAATATGCAATGCGGAATTTAGTTTTCTTATGTACTGTACTGTGCTTACTTAGCTCAGATCAGTACTTTCAAAACAGTATGGGCCTTACTAGTTTATACTCAACTTTTAATCAGATCTTTAACTTTGTAAATTCTACTGTTCTTGGTTAACCAGTATCAAACAGAAAATACCAAACAGAAAGTAAAGAACACAAGATTTATAGTGGTTCGACAAATGTCTACATCCACTCCCAGGACTAAGACTGTGATCTTATGGCTTAAAGTCCCAAGACTAAGACTGTGATCTTATCGATTACACTCCCAAGTGTATCTTCGATCGACTAGTAATTCTACAAGTAACTAGCACACTTGTTTACAACAACACAAACTTTAAAATGAAAAGTAAAACTTCTCTGTGTTAGCCTTTGATTCTTCTCTTCAATTCAGTGGCTTCTCCTCTTTAATCTCCTTCAACTCTGTGAGTTCTTCTTGTGCTCTGTAGACTTGCTCTTCAATTTCTCTTAGATCAGTAATTGTTCAATAGTAGCAGTCTTTCAGTCGTCTCTTCAAGTAGGAGATCATACAGTATTTATAGAACTTAGTATGACAGTTAGCAGTTTGTGAACTAACTCTCAACTAACTCTAAAACTGTTTTTGTAACCGACTTTGTAACTTCCTTCCAAGTCAGCATCTCTTCAAATATATTCAGTTACACCTTAAATAAGTTTTCCAAACTTATTCTTCAATTTCACCAAATCAGCACTGTAACTTACTGTTCTGATTTTTACTCTTCTGATTTTTACTCTGCTGAGCCAATCAGCACAGTAACTTTAAAAACTGTTCAAAACTTCTCCAGAATTCTTCTAAGCTTTTCTTCAACTCTTCTTGAAGTCTTCTTATTCTGAAGTAGTCCTCTTAGTCTTCTTTAGTCTTCTGATCTTCTTCTAATCTAGTGTTCTAATCTACTGTTCTGAACTTTTACAATGCTGAATACAATAGAATATAACTTTACAAATATAAAACCTATCTATACATCAACTTAACTATATACAGATGAGTATATCAAAGTCCTATACTATAAGCTGTCTATACAACACAAAACATCAGCTTAGTTCCTAACAGTTCATATATCAGATCAGTAAACACAATAAGATCAGTAACTCAGATTTCAAATATCTCATTAAAATCAATATTCTTATTTCAGATTCCATTAAGATCAGTAATATTATTTTCAATACTTCTTAATAAGATCAGTAAACTTATTTCAGATGACTCAGTTAAGATCAGTAATCTTGTTTTCAAATGACTTAGTTAAGATGACTTAGAACCACATATATTACTAACTTTAAGTTGCTTTTGGGCATCAAAACATACAATCATCAATTAGAACATTGTTTCAAGGATTCATATCCCAACAACTTCCACATTACAGTGGGCTAAACTATTGAGTTTTTGAAAACTAACGAATGTGATTTTCGAAAAAAAAAAAACGTAAAGTTTGCTTGGTCACCAAGCAAACCTACAAAAAACATCATTTTGGTATTTTCGAGGTTAAATGGCACTGTAAACGTGTTATAGAAAACAACAACCATAGAACGAATGTGAATTGGTAATGGTTAACTCTTTTGCAACTCGTGAGACTTTTCAAAAAGAGAGGTTGAGTGAATCGATGAAAGTGCACTTCCACATTACAGTGGGATAAACTATAGAGTTTTTGAACACTAACGAGTGTGATTTTCGAAAAAAAAAAAAAACGTAAAGTTTGCTTGGTGACCAAGCAAACCTACAAAAAACTTCATTTTGGTATTTTCGAGGTTAAATGACACTATAAACGTGTTATAGAAAACAACAACCATAGAACGAATTTGAATTGGTAATGGTTAACTCTTTTGCAACTCGTGAGACTTTTCAAAAAGAGAGGTTGAGTGAATCGATGAAAGTGCACTTCCACATTACAGTGGGATAAACTATAGAGTTTTTGAACACTAACGAGTGTGATTTTCGAAAAAATTAAAAAAAACGTAAAGTTGCTTGGTGACCAAGCATACCTACAAAAAACTTCATTTTGGTATTTTCGAGGTTAAATGGCACTATAAACGTGTTATAGAAAACAACAACCATAGAACGAATGTGAATTGGTAATGGTTAACTCTTTTGCAACTCGTGAGACTTTTCAAAAGGAGAGATTGAGTGAATCAATGAAAGTGCACTTCCACATTACAGTGGGATAAACTACAGAGTTTTTGAACACTAACGAATGTGATTTTCTGAAAAATAAAAAAAAACGTAAAGTTTGCTTGGTCACGAAGCAATCGTACAAAACACTTCATTTTGGTGTTTTCGAAGTCAAATGGCACTATAAACGTGTTATAGAAAACAACAACCATAGAATGAATGTGAGTTAGTAATGGTTAACTCTTTTGCAACACGTGAGACTTTTCAAACCGAGAGAATGAGTGAATCGATGAAAGTGCACTTCCACATTACAGTGGGATAAACTATAGAGTTTTTGAACACTAACGAATGTGATTTTCTGAAAAATAAACAAAACGTAAAGTTTGCATGGTCACGAAGCAATCCTACAAAACACTTCATTTTGATATTTTCGATGTCAAATGGCACTATAAACGTGTTATAGAAAACAACAACCATAGAACGAATGTGAATTGGTAATGGTTAACTCTTTTGCAACTCGTGAGACTTTTCAAAAGAGAGAATGAGTGCATCGATGAAAGAGCACTTCCACATTACAGTGGGCTAACGAATGTGATTTTCGAAAAAATAAATAAACCGTAAAGTTTGCTTGGTCACCAAGCAAACCTATAAAAAACTCCATTTTGGTATTTTCGAGGTTAAATGGAACTATAAACGTGTTATAGAAGACAACAACCATAGAACGAATGTGAATTGGTAATGGTTAACTCTTTTACAACTCGTGAGACTTTTCAAAAAGAGAGATTGAGTGAATCGATGAAAGTGAACTTCCTCATTAAAGTGGGATAAACTATAGAGTTTTTGAACACTAACGAATGTGATTTTCTGAAAAAAAAACAAAACGTAAAGTTTGCATGGTCACGAAGCAATCCTACAAAACACTTCATTTTGGTATTTTCGAGGTCAAATGGCACTATAAACGTGTTATAGAAAACAACAAACATAGAACGAATGTGAGTTAGTAATGGTTAACTGTTTTGCAACACGTGAGACTTTTCAAAAAGAGAGAATGTGTGAATCGATGAAAGTGCACTTCCACATTACAGTGGGATAAACTATAGAGTTTTTGAACACTAACGAATGTGATTTTCTGAAAAATAAACAAAACGTAAAGTTTGCTTGGTCACGAAGCAATCGTACAAAACACTTAATTTTCGTGTTTTCGAAGTCAAATGGCACTATAAACGTGTTATAGAAAACAACAACCATAGAACGAATGTGAGTTAGTAATGGTTAACTCTTTTGCAACTCGTGAGACTTTTCAAAAAGAGAGGTTGAGTGAATCGATGAAAGTGCACTTCCACATTACAGTGGGATAAACTATAGAGTTTTTGAACACTAACGAATGTCATTTTCTGAAAAATAAACAAAACGTAAAGTTTCCTTGGTCACCAAGAAAACCTACATAAAACTTCATTTTGGTATTGTCGAGGTTAAATGGCACTATAAACATGTTATAGAAAACGACAACCATAGAACGAATATGATTTGGTAATGGTTAACTCTTTTGCAACTCGTGAGACTTTTTAAAAAGAGAGAATGAGTGAATCGATGAAAGTGCACTTCCACATTACAGTGGGATAAACTATAGAGTTTTTGAACACTAACGAGTGTGATTTTCGAAAAAATAAAAAAAAACGTAAAGTTTGCTTGGTGACCAAGCAAACCTACAAAAAACTTCATTTTGGTATTTTCGAGGTTAAATGGCACTGTAAACGTGTTATAGAAAACAACAACCATAGAACGAATGTGAGTTGGTAATGGTTAACTCTTTTGCAACTCGTGAGACTTTTTAAAAACAGAGAATGAGTGAATCGATGAAAGTGCACTTCCACATTACAGTCAGATAAATTATAGAGTCTTTGAACACTAACGAATGTGATTTTCTAAAAACTAAAAAAAACGTAAAGTTTGCTTGGTCACCAAGAAAACCTACATAAAACTTCATTTTGGTATTTTCGAGGTTAAATGGCACTATATACGTTTTATAGAAAACAACAACCATAGAACGAATGTGAGTTGGTAATGGTTAACTCTTTTGCAACTCGTGAGACTTTTCAAAAAGAGACAATGAGTGAATCGATGAAAGTGCACTTCCACATTACAGTGGGACAAACTATAGAGTTTTTGAACACTAACGAATGTGATTTTCTGAAAAATAAAAAAAAACGTATAGTTTGCTTGGTCACGAAGCAATCGTATAAAACACTTCATTTTGGTGTTTTCGAAGTCAAATGGCACTATAAACGTGTTATAGAAAACAACAACTATAGAACGAATGTGAGTTAGTAATGGTTAACTTTTTTGCAACACGTGAGACTTTTCAAAAAGAGAGAATGAGTGAATCGATGAAAGTGCACTTCCACATTACAGTGGGATAAACTATAGAATTTTTGAACACTAACGAATGTGATTTTCTGAAAAATAAACAAAACGTAAAGTTTGCATGGTCACGAAGCAATCGTATAAAACACTTCATTTTGGTGTTTTCGAAGTCAAATGGCACTATAAACGTGTTATAGAAAACAACAACTATAGAACGAATGTGAGTTAGTAATGGTTAACTTTTTTGCAACACGTGAGACTTTTCAAAAAGAGAGAATGAGTGAATCGATGAAAGTGCACTTCCACATTACAGTGGGATAAACTATAGAATTTTTGAACACTAACGAATGTGATTTTCTGAAAAATAAACAAAACGTAAAGTTTGCATGGTCACGAAGCAATCGTATAAAACACTTCATTTTGGTGTTTTCGAAGTCAAATGGCACTATAAACGTGTTATAGAAAACAACAACCATAGAACGAATGTGAGTTAGTAATGGTTAACTCTTTTGCAACTCGTGAGACTTTTCAAAAAGAGAGGTTGAGTGAATCGATGAAAGTGCACTTCCACATTACAGTGGGATAAACTATAGAGTTTTTGAACACTAACGAATGTCATTTTCTGAAAAATAAACAAAACGTAAAGTTTTCTTGGTCACCAAGAAAACCTACATAAAATTTCATTTTGGTATTTTCGAGGTTAAATGGCACTATAAACATGTTATAGAAAACGACAACCATAGAACGAATATGAGTTGGTAATGGTTAACTCTTTTGCAACTCGTGAGACTTTTTAAAAAGAGAGAATGAGTGAATCGATGAAAGTGCACTTCCACATTACAGTGGGATAAACTATAGAGTTTTTGAACACTAACGAATGTGATTTTCTGAAAAATAAAAAAAACGTAAAGTTTGCTTGGTCACGAAGTAATCCTACAGAACACTTCATTTTTTTATTTTCGAAGTCAAATGGCACTATAAACGTGTTATAGAAAACAACAACCATAGAACGAATGTGAGTTGGTAATGGTTAACTCTTTTGCAACTCGTGAGACTTTTTAAAAACATAGAATGAGTGAATCGATGAAAGTGCACTTCCACATTACAGTCGGATAAATTATAGAGTTTTTGAACACTAACGAATGTGATTTTCTGAAAAATAAAAAAAAATGTAAAGTTTGCTTGGTCACGAAGCAATCGTACAAAACACTTCATTTTGGTATTTTCGAAGTCAAATGGCACTATAAACGTGTTATAGAAAACAACAACCATAGAACGAATGTGAGTTGGTAATGGTTAACTCTTTTGCAACTCGTGAGACTTTTCAAAAAGAGAGATTGAGTGAATCAATGAAAGTGCACTTCCACATTACAGTGGGATAAACTATAGAGTTTTTGAACACTAACGTATGTGATTTTCTGAAAAATAAAAAAAAACGTAAAGTTTGCTTGGTCACGAAGCAATCGTATAAAACACTTCATTTTGGTGTTTTCGAAGTCAAATGGCACTATAAACGTGTTATAGAAAACAACAACCATAGAACGAATGTGAGTTAGTAATGGTTAACTCTTTTGCAACTCGTGAGACTTTTCAATAAGAGAGGTTGAGTGAATCGATGAAAGTGCACTTCCACATTACAGTGGGATAAACTATAGAGTTTTTGAACACTAACGAATGTGATTTTCTGAAAAATAAACAAAACATAAAGTTTGCTTGGTCACGAAGCAATCGTATAAAACACTTCATTTTGGTGTTTTCGAAGTCAAATGGCACTATAAACGTGTTATAGAAAACAACAACCATAGAACGAATGTGAGTTAGTAATGGTTAACTGTTTTGCAACACGTGAGACTTTTCAAAAAGAGAGAATGAGTGAATCGATGAAAGTGCACTTCCACATTACAGTGGGATAAACTATAGAGTTTTTGAACACTAACGAATGTGATTTTCGAAAAAATAAAAAAAATGTAAAGTTTGCTTGGTCACCAAGAAAACCTACATAAAACTTCATTTTGGTATTTTCGAGGTTAAATGGCACTATAAACGTTTTATAGAAAACAACAACCATAGAACGAATGTGAGTTGGTAATGGTTAACTCTTTTGCAACTCGTGAGACTTTTCAAAAAGAGACAATGAGTGAATCGATGAAAGTGCACTTCCACATTACAGTGGGACAAACTATAGAGTTTTTGAACACTAACGAATGTGATTTTCTGAAAAATAAAAAAAACGTATAGTTTGCTTGGTCACGAAGCAATCGTATAAAACACTTCATTTTGGTGTTTTCGAAGTCAAATGGCACTATAAACGTGTTATAGAAAACAACAACCATAGAACGGATGTGAGTTAGTAATGGTTAACTGTTTTGCAACACGTGAGACTTTTCAAAAAGAGAGAATGAGTGAATCGATGAAAGTGCACTTCCACATTACAGTGGGATAAACTATAGAGTTTTTGAACACTAACGAATGTGATTTTCTGAAAAATAAAAAAAAATGTAAAGTTTGCTTGGTTACGAAGCAATCGTACAAAACACTTCATTTTGGTATTTTCGAAGTCAAATGGCACTATAAACGTGTTATAGAAAACAACAACCATAGAACGAATGTGAGTTAGTAATGGTTAACTGTTTTGCAACACGTGAGACTTTTCAAAAAGAGAGAATGAGTGAATCGATGAAAGTGCACTTCCACATTACAGTGGGATAAACTATAGAGGTTTTGAACACTAACGAATGTGATTTTCTGAAAAATAAACAAAACGTAAAGTTTGCAAGGTCACGAAGCAATCCTACAAAACACTTCATTTTGGTATTTTCGAGGTCAAATGACACTATAAACGTGTTATAGAAAACAACAACCATAGAACGAATGTGAATTGGTAATGGTTAACTCTTTTGCAACTCGTGAGACTTTTCAAAAGAGAGAATGAGTGAATCGATGAAAGAGCACTTCCACATTACAGTGGGCTAAACTATAGAGTTTTTGAACACTAACGAATGTGATTTTCGGAAAAATAAAAAAAAACGTAAAGTTTGCCAAACCTACAAAAAACTTCATTTTGGTATTTTCGAGGTTAAATGGCACTGTAAACGTGTTATAGAAAACAACAACCATAGAACGAATGTGAATTGGTAATGGTTAACTCTTTTGCAACTCGTGTGACTTTTCAAATAGAGAGGTTGAGTGAATCGATGAAAGTACACTTCTACATTATAGTGGGATAAACCATAGAGTTTTTGAACACTAACGAGTGTGATTTTCGAAAAAATTAAAAAAAACGTAAAGTTTGCTTGGTGACCAAGCAAACCTACAAAAAACTTCATTTTGGTATTTTCGAGGTTAAATGGCACTATAAACGTGTTATAGAAAACAACAACCATAGAACGAATGTGAATTGGTAATGGTTAACTCTTTTGCAACTCGTGAGACTTTTCAAAAAGAGAGATTGAGTGAATCAATGAAAGTGCACTTCCACATTACAGTGGGATAAACTATAGAGTTTTTGAACACTAACGAATGTGATTTTCTGAAAAATAAAAAAAACGTAAAGTTTGCTTGGTCACGAAGCAATCGTATAACACACTTCATTTTGGTGTTTTCGAAGTCAAATGGCACTATAAACGTGTTATAGAAAACAACAACCATAGAACGAATGTGAGTTAGTAATGGTTAACTGTTTTGCAACACGTGAGACTTTTCAAAAAGAGAGAATGAGTGAATCGATGAAAGTGCACTTCCACATTACAGTGGGCTAAACTATTGATTTTTGAACACTAACGAATGGGATTTTTGAAAAAATAAAAAAAAACGTAAAGTTTGCTTGGTCACCAAGCAAACCTACAAAAAACATCATTTTGGTATTTTCGAGGTTAAATGGCACTGTAAGCGTGTTATAAAAAACAACAACCATAGAACGAATGTGAATTGGTAATGGTTAACTCTTTTGCAACTCGTGAGACTTTTCAAAAAGAGAGGTTGAGTGAATCGATGAAAGTGCACTTCCACATTACAGTGGGATAAACTATAGAGTTTTTGAACACTAACGAGTGTGATTTTCTGAAAAAAAAAAAAAACGTAAAGTTTGCTTGGTCACGAAGCAATCGTATAAAACACTTCATTTTGGTGTTTTCGAAGTCAAATGGCACTATAAACGTGTTATAGAAAACAACAACCATAGAACGAATGTGAGTTAGTAATGGTTAACTGTTTTGCAACACGTGAGACTTTTCAAAAAGAGAGAATGAGTGAATCGATGAAAGAGCACTTCCACATTACAGTGGGCTAAACTATAGAGTTTTTGAACACTAACGAATGTGATTTTTGGAAAAATAAAAAAAAACGTAAAGTTTGCTAAACCTACAAAAAACTTCATTTTGGTATTTTCGAGGTTAAATGGCACTGTAAACGTGTTATAGAAAACAACAACCATAGAACTAATGTGAATTGGTAATGGTTAACTCTTTTGCAACTCGTGTGACTTTTCAAAAAGAGAGGTTGAGTGAATCGATGAAAGTACACTTCTACATTATAGTGGGATAAACCATAGAGTTTTTGAACACTAACGAGTGTGATTTTCGAAAAAATTAAAAAAAACGTAAAGTTTGCTTGGTGACCAAGCAAACCTACAAAAAACTTCATTTTGGTATTTTCGAGGTTAAATGACACTATAAACGTGTTATAGAAAACAACAACCATAGAACGAATGTGAATTGGTAATGGTTAACTCTTTTGCAACTCGTGAGACTTTTCAAAAAGAGAGATTGAGTGAATCAATGAAAGTGCACTTCCACATTACAGTGGGATAAACTATAGAGTTTTTGAACACTAACGAATGTGATTTTCTGAAAAATAAAAAAAACGTAAAGTTTGCTTGGTCACGAAGCAATCGTATAAAACACTTCATTTTGGTGTTTTCGAAGTCAAATGGCACTATAAACGTGTTATAGAAAACAACAACCATAGAACGAATGTGAGTTAGTAATGGTTAACTGTTTTGCAACACGTGAGACTTTTCAAAAAGAGAGAATGAGTGAATCGATGAAAGTGCACTTCCACATTACAGTGGGCTAAACTATTGAGTTTTTGAACACTAACGAATGGGATTTTTGAAAAAATAAAAAAAAACGTAAAGTTTGCTTGGTCACCAAGCAAACCTACAAAAAACATCATTTTGGTATTTTCGAGGTTAAATGGCACTGTAAGCGTGTTATAAAAAACAACAACCATAGAACGAATGTGAATTGGTAATGGTTAACTCTTTTGCAACTCGTGAGACTTTTCAAAAAGAGAGGTTGAGTGAATCGATGAAAGTGCACTTCCACATTACAGTGGGATAAACTATAGAGTTTTTGAACACTAACGAGTGTGATTTTCTGAAAAATAAAAAAAAACGTAAAGTTTGCTTGGTCACGAAGCAATCGTATAAAACACTTCATTTTGGTGTTTTCGAAGTCAAATGGCACTATAAACGTGTTATAGAAAACAACAACCATAGAACGAATGTGAGTTAGTAATGGTTAACTGTTTTGCAACACGTGAGACTTTTCAAAAAGAGAGAATGAGTGAATCGATGAAAGTGCACTTCCACATTACAGTGGGATAAACTATAGAGTTTTTGAACACTAACGAATGTGATTTTCTGAAAAATAAATAAAACGTAAAGTTTGCTTGGTCACGAAGCAATCGTACAAAACACTTCATTTTGGTGTTTTCGAAGTCAAATGGCACTATAAACGTGTTATAGAAAACAACAACCATAGAACGAATGTGAGTTAGTAATGGTTAACTCTTTTGCAACACGTGAGACTTTTCAAAAAGAGAGAATGAGTGAATCGATGAAAGTGCACTTCCACATTACAGTGGGATAAACTATAGAGTTTTTGAACACTAACGAATGTGATTTTCTGAAAAATAAACAAAACGTAAAGTTTGCATGGTCACGAAGCAATCCTACAAAACACTTCATTTTGGTATTTTCGAGGTCAAATGGCACTATAAACGTATTATAGAAAACAACAACCATAGAACGAATGTGAATTGGTAATGGTTAACTCTTTTGCAACTCGTGAGACTTTTCAAAAGAGAGAATGAGTGAATCGATGAAAGAGCACTTCCACATTACAGTGGGCTAAACTATAGAGTTTTTGAACACTAACGAATGTGATTTTCTGAAAAATAAAAAAAAAAACGTAAAGTTTGCTTGGTCACAAAGCAATCGTATAAAACACTTCATTTTGGTGTTTTCGAAGTCAAATGGCACTATAAACGTGTTATAGAAAACAACAACCATAGAACGAATGTGAGTTAGTAATGGTTAACTGTTTTGCAACTCGTGAGACTTTTCAATAAGAGAGGTTGAGTGAATCGATGAAAGTGCACTTCCACATTACAGTGGGATAAACTATAGAGTTTTTGAACACTAACGAGTGTGATTTTCGAAAAAATAAAAAAAAACGTAAAGTTTGCTTGGTGACCAAGCAAACCTACAAAAAACTTCATTTTGGTATTTTCGAGGTTAAATGGCACTGTAAACGTGTTATAGAAAACAACAACCATAGAACGAATGTGAGTTAGTAATGGTTAACTCTTTTGCAACACGTGAGACTTTTCAAAAAGAGACAATGAGTGAATCGATGAAAGTGCACTTCCACATTACAGTGGGATAAACTATAGAGTTTTTGAACACTAACGAATTAGATTTTCTGAAAAATAAAAAAAAAAACGTAAAGTTTGCTTGGTCACGAAGCAATCGTATAAAACACTTCATTTTGGTGTTTTCGAAGTCAAATGGCACTATAAACGTGTTATAGAAAACAACAACCATAGAACGGATGTGAGTTAGTAATGGTTAACTGTTTTGCAACACGTGAGACTTTTCAAAAAGAGAGAATGAGTGAATCGATGAAAGTGCACTTCCACATTACAGTGGGATAAACTATAGAGTTTTTGAACACTAACGAATGTGATTTTCTGAAAAATAAACAAAACGTAAAGTTTGCTTGGTCACAAAGCAATCGTACAAAACACTTCATTTTGGTGTTTTCAAAGTCAAATAGCACTATAAACGTGTTATAGAAAACAACAACCATAGAACGAATGTGAGTTAGTAATGGTTAACTCTTTTGCAACACGTGAGACTTTTCAAAAAGAGAGAATGAGTGAATCGATGAAAGTGCACTTCCACATTACAGTGGGATAAACTATAGAGGTTTTGAACACTAACGAATGTGATTTTCTGAAAAATAAACAAAACGTAAAGTTTGCATGGTCACAAAGCAATCCTACAAAACACTTCATTTTGGTATTTTCGAGGTCAAATGACACTATAAACGTGTTATAGAAAACAACAACCATAGAACGAATGTGAATTGGTAATGGTTAACTCTTTTGCAACTCGTGAGACTTTTCAAAAGAGAGAATGAGTGAATCGATGAAAGAGCACTTCCACATTACAGTGGGCTAAACTATAGAGTTTTTGAACACTAACGAATGTGATTTTCGGAAAAATAAAAAAAAAACGTAAAGTTTGCCAAACCTACAAAAAACTTCATTTTGGTATTTTCGAGGTTAAATGGCACTGTAAACGTGTTATAGAAAACAACAACCATAGAACGAATGTGAATTGGTAATGGTTAACTCTTTTGCAACTCGTGTGACTTTTCAAAAAGAGAGGTTGAGTGAATCGATGAAAGTACACTTCTACATTATAGTGGGATAAACCATAGAGTTTTTGAACACTAACGAGTGTGATTTTCGAAAAAATTAAAAAAAACGTAAAGTTTGCTTGGTGACCAAGCAAACCTACAAAAAACTTCATTTTGGTATTTTCGAGGTTAAATGGCACTATAAACGTGTTATAGAAAACAACAACCATAGAACGAATGTGAATTGGTAATGGTTAACTCTTTTGCAACTCGTGAGACTTTTCAAAAAGAGAGATTGAGTGAATCAATGAAAGTGCACTTCCACATTACAGTGGGATAAACTATAGAGTTTTTGAACACTAACGAATGTGATTTTCTGAAAAATAAACAAAACGTAAAGTTTGCTTGGTCACGAAGCAATCGTACAAAACACTTCATTTTGGTGTTTTCGAAGTCAAATGGCACTATAAACGTGTTATAGAAAACAACAACCATAGAACGAATGTGAGTTAGTAATGGTTAACTCTTTTGCAACACGTGAGACTTTTCAAAAAGAGAGAATGAGTGAATCGATGAAAGTGCACTTCCACATTACAGTGGGATAAACTATAGAGTTTTTGAACACTAACGAATGTGATTTTCTGAAAAATAAACAAAACGTAAAGTTTGCATGGTCACGAAGCAATCCTACAAAAAACATCATTTTGGTATTTTCGAGGTTAAATGGCACTGTAAGCGTGTTATAGAAAACAACAACCATAGAACGAATGTGAATTGGTAATGGTTAACTCTTTTGCAACTCGTTAGACTTTTCAAAAGAGAGAATGAGTGAATCGATGAAAGAGCACTTCCACATTACAGTGGGCTAAACTATAGAGTTTTTGAACACTAACGAATGTGATTTTCTGAAAAATAAACAAAACGTAAAATTTGCATGGTCACGAAGCAATCCTACAAAACACTTCATTTTGGTATTTTCGAGGTCAAATGGCACTATAAACGTATTATAGAAAACAACAACCATAGAACGAATGTGAATTGGTAATGGTTAACTCTTTTGCAACTCGTGAGACTTTTCAAAAGAGAGAATGAGTGAATCGATGAGAGAGCACTTCCACATTACAGTGGGCTAAACTATAGAGTTTTTGAACACTAACGAATGGGATTTTCGGAAAAATAAAAAAAAACGTAAAGTTTGCCAAACCTACAAAAAACTTCATTTTGGTATTTTCGAGGTTAAATGGCACTGTAAACGTGTTATAGAAAACAACAACCATAGAACGAATGTGAATTGGTAATGGTTAACTCTTTTGCAACTCGTGAGACTTTTCAAAAAGAGAGGTTGAGTGAATCGATGAAAGTACAATTCTACATTACAGTGGGATAAACCATAGAGTTTTTGAACACTAACGAGTGTGATTTTCGAAAAAATTAAAAAAAACGTAAAGTTTGCTTGGTGACCAAGCAAACCTACAAAAAACTTCATTTTGGTATTTTCGAGGTTAAATGGCACTATAAACGTGTTATAGAAAACAACAACCATAGAACGAATGTGAATTGGTAATGGTTAACTCTTTTGCAACTCGTGAGACTTTTCAAAAAGAGAGATTGAGTGAATCAATGAAAGTGCACTTCCACATTACAGTGGGATAAACTATAGAGTTTTTGAACACTAACGAATGTGATTTTCTGAAAAATAAAAAAAAACGTAAAGTTTGCTTGGTCACGAAGCAATCGTACAAAACACTTCATTTTGGTGTTTTCGAAGTCAAAAGGCACTATAAACGTGTTATAGAAAACAACAACCATAGAATGAATGTGAGTTAGTAATGGTTAACTCTTTTGCAACACGTGAGACTTTTCAAAAAGAGAGAATGAGTGAATCGATGAAAGTGCACTTCCACATTACAGTGGGATAAACTATAGAGTTTTTGAACACTAACGAATGTGATTTTCTGAAAAATAAACAAAACGTAAAGTTTGCATGGTCACGAAGCAATCCTACAAAACACTTCATTTTGGTATTTTCGAAGTCAAATGGCACTATAAACGTGTTATAGAAAACAACAACCATAGAACGAATGTGAATTGGTATTGGTTAACTCTTTTGCAACTCGTGAGACTTTTCAAAAGAGAGAATGAGTGAATCGATGAAAGAGCCCTTCCACATTACAGTGGGCTAAACTATTGAGTTTTTGAACACTAACGAATGTGATTTTCGAAAAAAAAAAAAAACCTAAAGTTTGCTTGGTCACCAAGCAAACCTACAAAAAACTTCATTTTGGTATTTTCGAGGTTAAATGGCACTGTAAACGTGTTATAGAAAACAACAACCATAGAACGAATGTGAATTGGTAATGGTTAACTCTTTTGCAACTCGTGAGACTTTTCAAAAAGAGAGGTTGAGTGAATCGATGAAAGTGCACTTCCACATTACAGTGGGATAAACTATAGAGTTTTTGAACACTAACGAGTGTGATTTTCGAAAAAATAAAAAAAAAAACGTAAATTTTGCTTGGTGACCAAGCAAACCTACAAAAAACTTCATTTTGGTATTTTCGAGTTTAAATGGCACTGTAAACGTGTTATAGAAAATAACAACCATAGAACGAATGTGAATTGGTAATGGTTAACTCTTTTGCAACTCGTGAGACTTTTCAAAAAGAGAGGTTGAGTGAATCGATGAAAGTACTCTTCCACATTACAGTGGGATAAACTATAGAGTTTTTGAACACTAACGAATGTCATTTTCTGAAAAATAAACAAAAAGTAAAGTTCACTTGGTCACCAAGAAAACCTACATAAAACTTCATTTTGGTATTTTCGAGGTTAAATGGCACTATAAACGTTTTATAGAAAACAACAACCATAGAACGAATGTGAGTTGGTAATGGTTAACTCTTTTGCAACTCGTGAGACTTTTCAAAAAGAGACAATGAGTGAATCGATGAAAGTGCACTTCCACATTACAGTGGGATAAACTATAGAGTTTTTGAACACTAACGAGTGTGATTTTCGAAAAAATAAAAAAAAACGTAAAGTTTGCTTGGTGACCAAGCAAACCTACAAAAAACTTCATTTTGGTATTTTCGAGGTTAAATGGCACTGTAAACGTGTTATAGAAAACAACAACCATAGAACGAATGTGAATTGGTAATGGTTAACTCTTTTGCAACTCGTGAGACTTTTCAAAAAGAGAGGTTGAGTGAATCGATGAAAGTGCACTTCCACATTACAGTGGGATAAACTATAGAGTTTTTGAACACTAACGAGTGTGATTTTCGAAAAAATTAAAAAAAACGTAAAGTTTGCTTGGTGACCAAGCAAACCTACAAAAAACTTCATTTTGGTATTTTCGAGGTTAAATGGCACTATAAACGTGTTATAGAAAACAACAACCATAGAACGAATGTGAATTGGTAATGGTTAACTCTTTTGCAACTCGTGAGATTTTTCAAAAAGAGAGATTGAGTGAATCAATGAAAGTGCACTTCCACATTACAGTGGGATAAACTATAGAGTTTTTGAACACTAACGAATGTGATTTTCTGAAAAATAAAAAAAAACGTAAAGTTTGCTTGGTCACGAAGCAATCGTACAAAACACTTCATTTTGGTGTTTTCGAAGTCAAATGGCACTATAAACGTGTTATAGAAAACAACAACCATAGAATGAATGTGAGTTAGTAATGGTTAACTCTTTTGCAACACGTGAGACTTTTCAAAAAGAGAGAATGAGTGAATCGATGAAAGTGCACTTCCACATTACAGTGGGATAAACTATAGAGTTTTTGAACACTAACGAATGTGATTTTCTGAAAAATAAAAAAAAACGTAAAGTTTGCATGGTCACGAAGCAATCGTACAAAACACTTCATTTTGGTGTTTTCGAAGTCAAATGGCACTATAAACGTGTTATAGAAAATAACAACCATAGAATGAATGTGAGTTAGTAATGGTTAACTCTTTTGCAACACGTGAGACTTTTCAAAAAGAGAGAATGAGTAATCGATGAAAGTGCACTTCCACATTACAGTGGGATAAACTATTGAGTTTTTGAACACTAACGAATGTGATTTTCGAAAAAAAAAAAAAACGTAAAGTTTGCTTGGTCACCAAGCAAACCTACAAAAAACTTCATTTTGGTATTTTCGAGGTTAAATGGCACTGTAAACGTGTTATAGAAAACAACAACCATAGAACGAATGTGAATTGGTAATGGTTAACTCTTTTGCAACTCGTGAGACTTTTCAAAAAGAGAGGTTGAATGAATCGATGAAAGTGCACTTCCACATTACAGTGGGATAAACTATAGAGTTTTTGAACACTAACGAGTGTGATTTTCGAAAAAATAAAAAAAAACGTAAAGTTTGCTTGGTGACCAAGCAAACCTACAAAAAACTTGATTTTGGAATTTTCGAGGTTAAATGGCACTGTAAACGTGTTATAGAAAACAACAACCATAGAACGAATGTGAATTGGTAATGGTTAACTCTTTTGCAACTCGTGAGACTTTTCAAAAAGAGAGGTTGAGTGAATCGATGAAAGTGCTCTTCCACATTACAGTGGGATAAACTATAGAGTTTTTGAACACTAACGAATGTCATTTTCTGAAAAATAAACAAAAAGTAAAGTTCACTTGGTCACCAAGAAAACCTACATAAAACTTCATTTTGGTATTTTCGAGGTTAAATGGCACTATAAACGTTTTATAGAAAACAACAACCATAGAACGAATGTGAGTTGGTAATGGTTAACTCTTTTGCAACTCGTGAGACTTTTCCAAAAGTGACAATGAGTGAATCGATGAAAGTGCACTTCCACATTACAGTGGGATAAACTATAGAGTTTTTGAACACTAACGAATGTGATTTTCTGAAAAATAAAAAAAAACGTTAAGTTTGCTTGGTCACGAAGCAATCGTATAAAACACTTCATTTTGGTGTTTTCGAAGTCAAATGGCACTATAAACGTGTTATAGAAAACAACAACCATAGAACGAATGTGAGTAGTGTAATGGTTAACTGTTTTGCAACACGTGAGACTTTTCAAAAAGAGAGAATGAGTGAATCGATGAAAGTGCACTTCCACATTACAGTGGGATAAACTATAGAGTTTTTGAACACTAACGAATGTGATTTTCTAAAAAATAAACAAAACGTAAAGTTTTCATGGTCACGAAGCAATCCTACAAAACACTTCATTTTGGTTTTTTCTAGGTCAAATGGCATTATAAACGTGTTATAGAAAACAACAACCATAGAACGAATGTAAGTTGGTAATGGTTAACTCTTTCGCAACTCGTGAGACTTTTCAAAAAGAGAGAATGAGTGAATCGATGAAAGTGCACTTACACATTATAGTGGGATAAACTATAGAGTTTTTGAACACTAACGAATGTCATTTTCTAAAAAATAAACAAAACGTAAAGTTTGCTTGGTCACCAAGAAAACCTACATAAAACTTCATTTTGGTATTTTCGAGGTTAAATGGCACTATAAACGTTTTATAGAAAACAACAACCATAGAACGAATGTGAGTTGGTAATGGTTAACTCTTTTGCACCTCGTGAGACTTTTCAAAGAGAGACAATGAGTGAATCGATGAAAGTGCACTTCCACATTACAGTGGGATAAACTATAGAGTTTTTGAACACTAACGAGTGTGATTTTCTGAAAAATAAAAAAAACGAAACGTTTGCTTGGTCACGAAGCAGTCCTACAAAACACTTCATTTTGGTATTTTCGAGGTCAAATGGCACTATAAACGTGTTATAGAAAACAACAACCATAGAACGAATGTGACTTGGTAATGGTTAACTCTTTTGCAACTCGTGAGACTTTTCAAAAAGAGAGATTGAGTGAATCGATGAAAGTGCACTTCCACATTACAGTGGGATAAACTATAGAGTTTTTGAACACTAACGAATGTGATTTTCTGAAAAATAAAAAAAACGTAAAGTTTGCTTGGTCACGAAGCATCGTACAAAACACTTCATTTTGGTGTTTTCGAAGTCAAATGGCACTATAAACGTGTTATAGAAAACAACAAACATAGAACGAATGTGAGTTTGTAATGGTTAATAGTTTTGCAACACGTGAGACTTTTCAAAAAGAGAGAATGAGTGAATCGATGAAAGTGCACTTCCACATTACACTAGGATAAACTATAGAGTTTTTGAACACTAACGAGTGTGATTTTCGAAAAAATTAAAAAAAACGTAAAGTTTGCTTTGTGACCAAGCAACCCTACAAAAAACTTCATTTTGGTATTTTCGAGGTTAAATGGCACTATAAACGTGTTATAGAAAACAACAACCATAGAACGAATGTGAATTGGTAATGGTTAACTCTTTTGCAACTCGTGAGACTTTTCAAAAGGAGAGATTGAGTGAATCAATGAAAGTGCACTTCCACATTACAGTGGGATAAACTACAGAGTTTTTGAACACTAACGAATGTGATTTTCTGAAAAATAAAAAAAAACGTAAAGTTTGCTTGGTCACGAAGCAATCGTACAAAACACTTCATTTTGGTGTTTTCGAAGTCAAATGGCACTATAAACGTGTTATAAAAAACAACAACCATAGAATGAATGTGAGTTTGTAATGGTTAACTCTTTTGCAACTCGTGAGACTTTTCAAAAAGAGAGATTGAGTGAATCGATGAAAGTGCACTTCCACATTACAGTGGGATAAACTATAGAGTTTTTGAACACTAACGAATGTGATTTTCTGAAAAATAAACAAAACGTAAAGTTTGCATGGTCACGAAGCAATCCTACAAAACACTTAATTTTGATATTTTCGATGTCAAATGGCACTATAAACGTGTTATAGAAAACAACAACCATAGAACGAATGTGAATTGGTAATGGTTAACTCTTTTGCAACTCGTGAGACTTTTCAAAAGAGAGAATGAGTGAATCGATGAAAGAGCACTTCCACATTACAGTGGGCTAACGAATGTGATTTTCGAAAAAATAAATAAAACGTAAAGTTTGCTTGGTCACCAAGCAAACCTATAAAAAACTCCATTTTGGTATTTTCGAGGTTAAATGGAACTATAAACGTGTTATAGAAGACAACAACCATAGAACGAATGTGAATTGGTAATGGTTAACTCTTTTACAACTCGTGAGACTTTTCAAAAAGAGAGATTGAGTGAATCGATGAAAGTGAACTTCCACATTAAAGTGGGATAAACTATAGAGTTTTTGAACACTAACGAATGTGATTTTCTGAAAAATAAACAAAACGTAAAGTTTGCATGGTCACGAAGCAATCCTACAAAACACTTCATTTTGGTATTTTCGAGGTCAAATGCACTATAAACGTGTTATAGAAAACAACAAACATAGAACGAATGTGAGTTAGTAATGGTTAACTGTTTTGCAACACGTGAGACTTTTCAAAAAGAGAGAATGAGTGAATCGATGAAAGTGCACTTCCACATTACAGTGGGATAAACTATAGAGTTTTTGAACACTAACGAATGTGATTTTCTGAAAAATAAACAAAACGTAAAGTTTGCTTGGTCACGAAGCAATCGTACAAACCACTTAATTTTCGTGTTTTCGAAGTCAAATGGCACTATAAACGTGTTATAGAAAACAACAACCATAGAACGAATGTGAGTTAGTAATGGTTAACTCTTTTGCAACTCGTGAGACTTTTCAAAAAGAGAGGTTGAGTGAATCGATGAAAGTGCACTTCCACATTACAGTGGGATAAACTATAGAGTTTTTGAACACTAACGAATGTCATTTTCTGAAAAATAAACAAAACGTAAAGTTTCCTTGGTCACCAAGAAAACCTACATAAAACTTCATTTTGGTATTGTCGAGGTTAAATGGCACTATAAACATGTTATAGAAAACGACAACCATAGAACGAATATGAGTTGGTAATGGTTAACTCTTTTGCAACTCGTGAGACTTTTTAAAAAGAGAGAATGAGTGAATCGATGAAAGTGCACTTCCACATTACAGTGGGATAAACTATAGAGTTTTTGAACACTAACGAATGTGATTTTCTGAAAAATAAAAAAAAACGTAAAGTTTGCTTGGTCACGAAGTAATCCTACAGAACACTTCATTTTTTTATTTTCGAAGTCAAATGGCACTATAAACGTGTTATAGAAAACAAAAACCATAGAACGAATGTGAGTTGGTAATGGTTAACTCTTTTGCAACTCGTGAGACTTTTTAAAAACAGAGAATGAGTGAATCGATGAAAGTGCACTTCCACATTACAGTCAGATAAATTATAGAGTCTTTGAACACTAACGAATGTGATTTTCTAAAAACTAAAAAAAACGTAAAGTTTGCTTGGTCACCAAGAAAACCTACATAAAACTTCATTTTGGTATTTTCGAGGTTAAATGGCACTATATACGTTTTATAGAAAACAACAACCATAGAACGAATGTGAGTTGGTAATGGTTAACTCTTTTGCAACTCGTGAGACTTTTCAAAAAGAGACAATGAGTGAATAGATGAAAGTGCACTTCCACATTACAGTGGGACAAACTATAGAGTTTTTGAACACTAACGAATGTGATTTTCTGAAAAATAAAAAAAAACGTATAGTTTGCTTGGTCACGAAGCAATCGTATAAAACACTTCATTTTGGTGTTTTTGAAGTCAAATGGCACTATAAACGTGTTATAGAAAACAATAACCATAGAACGGATGTGAGTTAGTAATGGTTAACTGTTTTGCAACACGTGAGACTTTTCAAAAAGAGAGAATGAGTGAATCGATGAAAGTGCACTTCCACATTACAGTGGGATAAACTATAGAGTTTTTGAACACTAACGAATGTGATTTTCTGAAAAATAAACAAAACGTAAAGTTTGCTTGGTCACGAAGCAATCGTACAAAACACTTCATTTTGGTGTTTTCGAAGTCAAATGGCACTATAAACGTGTTATAGAAAACAACAACTATAGAACGAATGTGAGTTAGTAATGGTTAACTCTTTTGCAACACGTGAGACTTTTCAAAAAGAGAGAATGAGTGAATCGATGAAAGTGCACTTCCACATTACAGTGGGATAAACTATAGAATTTTTGAACACTAACGAATGTGATTTTCTGAAAAATAAACAAAACGTAAAGTTTGCATGGTCACGAAGCAATCGTATAAAACACTTCATTTTGGTGTTTTCGAAGTCAAATGGCACTATAAACGTGTTATAGAAAACAACAACCATAGAACGAATGTGAGTTAGTAACGGTTAACTGTTTTGCAACACGTGAGACTTTTCAAAAAGAGAGAATGAGTGAATCGATGAAAGTGCACTTCCACATTACAGTGGGATAAACTATAGAGATTTTGAACACTAACGAATGTGATTTTCTGAAAAATAAACAAAACGTAAAGTTTGCTTGGTCACGAAGCAATCATACAAAATACTTCATTTTGGTGTTTTCGAAGTCAAATGGCACTATAAACGTGTTATAGAAAACAACAACCATAGAACGAATGTGAGTTAGTAATGGTTAACTCTTTTGCAACTCGTGAGACTTTTCAAAAAGAGAGGTTGAGTGAATCGATGAAAGTGCACTTCCACATTACAGTGGGATAAACTATAGAGTTTTTGAACACTAACGAATGTCATTTTCTGAAAAATAAACAAAACGTAAAGTTTTCTTGGTCACCAAGAAAACCTACATAAAATTTCATTTTGGTATTTTCGAGGTTAAATGGCACTATAAACATGTTATAGAAAACGACAACCATAGAACGAATATGAGTTGGTAATGGTTAACTCTTTTGCAACTCGTGAGACTTTTTAAAAAGAGAGAATGAGTGAATCGATGAAAGTGCACTTCCACATTACAGTGGGATAAACTATAGAGTTTTTGAACACTAACGAATGTGATTTTCTGAAAAATAAAAAAAACGTAAAGTTTGCTTGGTCACGAAGTAATCCTACAGAACACTTCATTTTTTTATTTTCGAAGTCAAATGGCACTATAAACGTGTTATAGAAAACAACAACCATAGAACGAATGTGAGTTGGTAATGGTTAACTCTTTTGCAACTCGTGAGACTTTTTAAAAACATAGAATGAGTGAATCGATGAAAGTGCACTTCCACATTACAGTCGGATAAATTATAGAGTTTTTGAACACTAACGAATGTGATTTTCTGAAAAATAAAAAAAAATGTAAAGTTTGCTTGGTCACGAAGCAATCGTACAAAACACTTCATTTTGGTATTTTCGAAGACAAATGGCACTATAAACGTGTTATAGAAAACAACAACCATAGAACGAATGTGAGTTAGTAATGGTTAACTCTTTTGCAACTCGTGAGACTTTTCAAAAAGAGAGATTGAGTGAATCAATGAAAGTGCACTTCCACATTACAGTGGGATAAACTATAGAGTTTTTGAACACTAACGAATGTGATTTTCTGAAAAATAAAAAAAAATGTAAAGTTTGCTTGGTCACGAAGCAATCGTATAAAACACTTCATTTTGGTGTTTTCGAAGTCAAATGGCACTATAAACGTGTTATAGAAAACAACAACCATAGAACGAATGTGAGTTAGTAATGGTTAACTCTTTTGCAACTCGTGAGACTTTTCAATAAGAGAGGTTGAGTGAATCGATGAAAGTGCACTTCCACATTACAGTGGGATAAACTATAGAGTTTTTGAACACTAACGAATGTGATTTTCTGAAAAATAAACAAAACATAAAGTTTGCTTGGTCATGAAGCAATCGTATAAAACACTTCATTTTGGTGTTTTCGAAGTCAAATGGCACTATAAACGTGTTATAGAAAACAACAACCATAGAACGAATGTGAGTTAGTAATGGTTAACTGTTTTGCAACACGTGAGACTTTTCAAAAAGAGAGAATGAGTGAATCGATGAAAGTGCACTTCCACATTACAGTGGGATAAACTATAGAGTTTTTGAACACTAACGAATGTGATTTTCGAAAAAATAAAAAAAATGTAAAGTTTGCTTGGTCACCAAGAAAACCTACATAAAACTTCATTTTGGTATTTTCGAGGTTAAATGGCACTATAAACGTTTTATAGAAAACAACAACCATAGAACGAATGTGAGTTTGTAATGGTTAACTCTTTTGCAACTCGTGAGACTTTTCAAAAAGAGACAATGAGTGAATCGATGAAAGTGCACTTCCACATTACAGTGGGACAAACTATAGAGTTTTTGAACACTAACGAATGTGATTTTCTGAAAAATAAAAAAAACGTATAGTTTGCTTGGTCACGAAGCAATCGTATAACACACTTCATTTTGGTGTTTTCGAAGTCAAATGGCACTATAAACGTGTTATAGAAAACAACAACCATAGAACGGATGTGAGTTAGTAATGGTTAACTGTTTTGCAACACGTGAGACTTTTCAAAAAGAGAGAATGAGTGAATCGATGAAAGTGCACTTCCACATTACAGTGGGATAAACTATAGAGTTTTTGAACACTAACGAATGTGATTTTCTGAAAAATAAACAAAACGTAAAGTTTTCTTGGTCACGAAGCAATCGTACAAAACACTTCATTTTGGTGTTTTCGAAGTCAAATGGCACTATAAACGTGTTATAGAAAACAACAACTATAGAACGAATGTGAGTTAGTAATGGTTAACTCTTTTGCAACTCGTGAGACTTTTCAAAAAGAGAGGTTGAGTGAATCGATGAAAGTGCACTTCCACATTACAGTGGGATAAACCATAGAGTTTTTGAACACTAACGAGTGTGATTTTCGAAAAAATTTAAAAAAACGTAAAGTTTGCTTGGTGACCAAGCAAACCTACAAAAAACTTCATTTTGGTATTTTCGAGGTTAAATGGCACTATAAACGTGTTATAGAAAACAACAATCATAGAACGAATGTGAATTGGTAATGGTTAACTCTTTTGCAACTCGTGAGACTTTTCAAAAAGAGAGATTGAGTGAATCAATGAAAGTGCACTTCCACATTACAGTGGGATAAACTATAGAGTTTTTGAACACTAACGAATGTGATTTTCTGAAAAATAAAAAAAAACGTAAAGTTTGCTTGGTCACGAAGCAATCGTATAAAACACTTCATTTTGGTGTTTTCGAAGTCAAATGGCACTATAAACGTGTTATAGAAAACAACAACCATAGAACGAATGTGAATTGGTAATGGTTAACTCTTTTGCAACTCGTGAGACTTTTCAATAAGATAAGAGAGGTTGAGTGAATCGATGAAAGTGCACTTCCACATTACAGTGGGATAAACTATAGAGTTTTTGAACACTAACGAGTGTGATTTTCGAAAAAATAAAAAAAAACGTAAAGTTTGCTTGGTGACCAAGCAAACCTACAAAAAACTTCATTTTGGTATTTTCGAGGTTAAATGGCACTGTAAACGTGTTATAGAAAACAACAACCATAGAACGAATGTGAATTGGTAATGGTTAACTCTTTTGCAACTCGTGAGACTTTTCAAAAAGAGAGGTTGAGTGAATCGATGAAAGTGCACTTCCACATTACAGTGGGATAAACTATAGAGTTTTTGAACACTAACGAATGTCATTTTCTGAAAAATAAACAAAAAGTAAAGTTCACTTGGTCACCAAGAAAACCTACATAAAACTTCATTTTGGTATTTTCGAGGTTAAATGGCACTATAAACGTTTTATAGAAAACAACAACCATAGAACGAATGAGAGTTGGTAATGGTTAACTGCTTTGCAACTTGTGAGACTTTTCAAAAAGAGACAATGAGTGAATCGATGAAAGTGCACTTCCACATTACAGTGGGATAAACTATAGAGTTTTTGAACACTAACGAATTAGATTTTCTGAAAAATAAAAAAAAAACGTAAAGTTTGCTTGGTCATGAAGCAATCGTATAAAACACTTCATTTTGGTGTTTTCGAAGTCAAATGGCACTATAAACGTGTTATAGAAAACAACAACCATAGAACGAATGTGAGTTAGTAATGGTTAACTCTTTTGCAACACGTGAGACTTTTCAAAAAGAGAGAATGAGTGAATCGATGAAAGTGCACTTCCACATTACAGTGGGATAAACTATAGAGTTTTTGAACACTAACGAATGTGATTTTCTGAAAAATAAACAAAACGTAAAGTTTGCATGGTCACGAAGCAATCCTACAAAACACTTCATTTTGGTATTTTCGAGGTCAAATGGTACTATAAACGTGTTATAGAAAACAACAACCATAGAACGAATGTGAATTGGTAATGGTTAACTCTTTTGCAACTCGTGAGACTTTTCAAAAGAGAGAATGAGTGAATCGATGAAAGAGCACTTCCACATTACAGTGGGCTAAACTATAGAGTTTTTGAACACTAACGAATGTGATTTTCGGAAAAATAAAAAAAAACGTAAAGTTTGCCAAACCTACAAAAAACTTCATTTTGGTATTTTCGAGGTTAAATGGCACTGTAAACGTGTTATAGAAAACAACAACCATAGAACGAATGTGAATTGGTAATGGTTAACTCTTTTGCAACTCGTGAGACTTTTCAAAAAGAGAGGTTGAGTGAATCGATGAAAGTACACTTCTACATTACAGTGGGATAAACCATAGAGTTTTTGAACACTAACGAGTGTGATTTTCGAAAAAATTAAAAAAAACGTAAAGTTTGCTTGGTGACCAAGCAAACCTACAAAAAACTTCATTTTGGTATTTTCGAGGTTAAATGGCACTATAAACGTGTTATAGAAAACAACAATCATAGAACGAATGTGAATTGGTAATGGTTAACTCTTTTGCAACTCGTGAGACTTTTCAAAAAGAGAGATTGAGTGAATCAATGAAAGTGCACTTCCACATTACAGTGGTATAAACTATAGAGTTTTTGAACACTAACGAATGTGATTTTCTGAAAAATAAAAAAAAACGTAAAGTTTGCTTGGTCACGAAGCAATCGTATAAAACACTTCATTTTGGTGTTTTCGAAGTCAAATGGCACTATAAACGTGTTATAGAAAACAACAACCATAGAACGAATGTGAGTTAGTAATGGTTAACTGTTTTGCAACTCGTGAGACTTTTCAATAAGAGAGGTTCAGTGAATCGATGAAAGTGCACTTCCACATTACAGTGGGATAAACTATAGAGTTTTTGAACACTAACGAGTGTGATTTTCGAAAAAATAAAAAAAAATGTAAAGTTTGCTTGGTGACCAAGCAAACCTACAAAAAACTTCATTTTGGTATTTTCGAGGTTAAATGGCACTGTAAACGTGTTATAGAAAACAACAACCATAGAACGAATGTGAATTGGTAATGGTTAACTCTTTTGCAACTCGTGAGACTTTTCAAAAAGAGAGGTTGAGTGAATCGATGAAAGTGCACTTCCACATTACAGTGGGATAAACTATAGAGTTTTTGAACACTAACGAATGTCATTTTCTGAAAAATAAACAAAAAGTAAAGTTCACTTGGTCACCAAGAAAACCTACATAAAACTTCAATTTGGTATTTTCGAGGTTAAATGGCACTATAAACGTTTTATAGAAAACAACAACCATAGAACGAATGAGAGTTGGTAATGGTTAACTCCTTTGCAACTCGTGAGACTTTTCAAAAAGAGACAATGAGTGAATCGATGAAAGTGCACTTCCACATTACAGTGGGATAAACTATAGAGTTTTTGAACACTAACGAATTAGATTTTCTGAAAAATAAAAAAAAACGTAAAGTTTGCTTGGTCACGAAGCAATCGTATAAAACACTTCATTTTGGTGTTTTCGAAGTCAAACGGCACTATAAACGTGTTATAGAAAACAACAACCATAGAACGAATGTGAGTTAGTAATGGTTAACTGTTTTGCAACACGTGAGACTTTTCAAAAAGAGAGAATGAGTGAATCGATGAAAGTGCACTTCCACATTACAGTGGGATAAACTATAGAGTTTTTGAACACTAACGAATGTGATTTTCTGAAAAATAAACAAAACGTAAAGTTTGCTTGGTCACAAAGCAATCGTACAAAACATTTCATTTTGGTGTTTTCAAAGTCAAATAGCACTATAAACGTGTTATAGAAAACAACAACCATAGAACGAATGTGAGTTAGTAATGGTTAACTCTTTTGCAACACGTGAGACTTTTCAAAAAGAGAGAATGAGTGAATCGATGAAAGTGCACTTCCACATTACAGTGGGATAAACTATAGAGGTTTTGAACACTAACGAATGTGATTTTCTGAAAAATAAACAAAACGTAAAGTTTGCATGGTCACGAAGCAATCCTACAAAACACTTCATTTTGGTATTTTCGAGGTCAAATGACACTATAAACGTGTTATAGAAAACAACAACCATAGAACGAATGTGAATTGGTAATGGTTAACTCTTTTGCAACTCGTGAGACTTTTCAAAAGAGAGAATGAGTGAATCGATGAAAGAGCACTTCCACATTACAGTGGGCTAAACTATAGAGTTTTTGAACACTAACGAATGTGTTTTTCGGAAAAATAAAAAAAAACGTAAAGTTTGCCAAACCTACAAAAAACTTCATTTTGGTATTTTCGAGGTTAAATGGCACTGTAAACGTGTTATAGAAAACAACAACCATAGAACGAATGTGAATTGGTAATGGTTAACTCTTTTGCAACTCGTGAGACTTTTCAAAAAGAGAGGTTGAGTGAATCGATGAAAGTACACTTCTACATTACAGTGGGATAAACCATAGAGTTTTTGAACACTAACGAGTGTGATTTTCGAAAAAATTAAAAAAAACGTAAAGTTTGCTTGGTGACCAAGCAAACCTACAAAAAACTTCATTTTGGTATTTTCGAGGTTAAATGGCACTATAAACGTGTTATAGAAAACAACAATCATAGAACGAATGTGAATTGGTAATGGTTAACTCTTTTGCAACTCGTGAGACTTTTCAAAAAGAGAGATTGAGTGAATCAATGAAAGTGCACTTCCACATTACAGTGGGATAAACTATAGAGTTTTTGAACACTAACGAATGTGATTTTCTGAAAAATAAAAAAAAACGTAAAGTTTGCTTGGTCACGAAGCAATCGTATAAAACACTTCATTTTGGTGTTTTCGAAGTCAAATGGCACTATAAACGTGTTATAGAAAACAACAACCATAGAACGAATGTGAGTTAGTAATGGTTAACTGTTTTGCAACTCGTGAGACTTTTCAATAAGAGAGGTTGAGTGAATCGATGAAAGTGCACTTCCACATTACAGTGGGATAAACTATAGAGTTTTTGAACACTAACGAGTGTGTTGGTCCTGAAAGGAGTATATAACAAGTGTATGGGGGGGGGGAATACACTTGTATGCAATTCTTTTGCTAATTGATCAAACCAGAGTTCAGTAAAGTTGTCTTGGACAACTCTGCTGAAGAAGATTAACTCTTCTAAGATAATCAGACTACTAAGTACTATTGAGTACTTAGTTGATTGACTATCTAGGGGAGTTATATGTGCGGAATAATGGTTGGCCCTTTAAGTTTAGACTCCTTTAATTTCTGAAATCACTTAGTCAATGCAACACAGTTCAATTTAGCTTCAGGGAACTTGTCCAAATCAGTTTTGCACAGTCTTTGAATATGTATCTTTGAAAGATCAGTTTTGTGTGCAGTGTTGAATGAATGTAAGTACTTGTAAAGCAAATCAACACAAGAGTTTATAGTGGTTCAGAGACTCAAGCTCCTACATCCACTTTCCCTGATTTAACAGGATAATTCCTTCACTCTTGGAATTAACTTGTTTTATAGTGCCAAGGTGCACTTGATCAAGAACACCACTCCTTGGTGAATTGATCCCTAGGATGTCTAGAGTCCTAGTACCCTCTTCTCAACTCAGAACTGAACTGTTCTTCTCTCAACAGTCAGCTCCTACCACTTCTACTACTACAACCTTCTCACTTTCACTTTTGAAAGGTGTAAGGGTTGAAGTAAGGTTCCAACTAATGAGATATCCTTTACAGTGAAGATCAGTGTATAAGGATAGGATATCTCTCTAAGCTTGTGTATGGATATACAATTGGGTTCAGCTTAGATGAAGTGTTTGAAGACTAAGATAGTCTTTGAAAGCTTTGAAAGCACTCTAGCTTGTAAGAACTTTGAGCTTAGTTGGATTGTGTTGAGGTGCTTTCAAATGGTCTTCACACTTCTGTATTTATAGACAAAATGGAGGATTTGCCCGTTGGAGAGGCAGCCCCAAATTGCTATAAATGTCTTCCTTGAGTTCTTCAAACTGGAAGACAGATTCTTGATAATGACATGTCCTCATTTGGGTAATAAACGGCTGTAACAGTTTTGTCTTCATTCTGCAGCACTTTTCCCAATGTTTGACTTCCTGTTAGGACTTGGACATGGCTTCTGAAGGTTGATCCAATGATAGGACAACATTCCTTATCATCTGGACAACTCTCCTTATCACTATCAGCAGTTTTGCTTTTCAGCATGGTTGGCTTGCTCTTCTTCAGATGACTTGGCTCTTTCCCTTTATTTCTCTTGAGTATGGTCTTAGCTTATTTCTTTGAGGACCTTTAGGGACTGGTTGTCTCAAACTCTTCAGCATAGTTGATCTCAGGCTTTCAGAGCACTTGATCTTGGTCAATTTAGCTGAGACAACTCCTCTGGACAACTCTCCTGATCAGTATATTTAATCTTTTTGCATCTGAGCACTTTATGCATAGAGTTGACTTCTCTGGACAACTCTCCTGATAAACATCTTTGAGTAGTCTTGTCCTTTTGAGCTAGGTAAGCTTGTTCTTGCATATGGCTAGCTTCTTTGGACAACTCTCCTGATCAGAGCATATGAATATTTTCTCTGGACAACTCTCCTGATCAGAGCATCTTCATTGGATTTGTCCTTTTGAGCTTTACAATCTTGTTCTTGCATAAGAGCATCTTCTCTGGACAACTCTCCTGATGAGAGCATCTTAGATTTCATAGAGTGTCCTTTCTCTTAAGTGATTATTCCAGAATTTGAGCCTTGAGGGGACTTGAACTTGTTCATCTTCAAAGCATAGGTTCCCCCTCAAATTGTGCATCTAATTGTCTAAGAGCTACCTAACATTTCAGCTTCTCATCTAGCCTTTTACTATGTGTTCTATCATTTTTAGAACACTATCAATTTGACTTAGGCATGTCTCAGGGGGTTTTGGTATTAGATCAAAACATATCTCATTTTATTCCAAACAGAGTGTGATTTTCGAAAAAATAAAAAAAAACGTAAAGTTTGCTTGGTGACCAAGCAAACCTACAAAAAACTTCATTTTGGTATTTTCGAGGTTAAATGGCACTGTAAACGTGTTATAGAAAACAACAACCATAGAACGAATGTGAATTGGTAATGGTTAACTCTTTTGCAACTCGTGAGACTTTTCAAAAAGAGAGGTTGAGTGAATCGATGAAAGTGCACTTCCACATTACAGTGGGATAAACTATAGAGTTTTTGAACACTAACGAATGTCATTTTCTGAAAAATAAACAAAAAGTAAAGTTCACTTGGTCACCAAGAAAACCTACATAAAACTTCAATTTGGTATTTTCGAGGTTAAATGGCACTATAAACGTTTTATAGAAAACAACAACCACAGAACGAATGAGAGTTGGTAATGGTTAACTCCTTTGCAACTCGTGAGACTTTTCAAAAAGAGACAATGAGTGAATCGATGAAAGTGCACTTCCACATTACAGTGGGATAAACTATAGAGTTTTTGAACACTAACGAATTAGATTTTCTGAAAAATAAAAAAAAAACGTAAAGTTTGCTTGGTCACGAAGCAATCGTATAAAACACTTCATTTTGGTGTTTTCGAAGTCAAATGGCACTATAAACGTGTTATAGAAAACAACAACCATAGAACGAATGTGAGTTAGTAATGGTTAACTGTTTTGCAACACGAGAGACTTTTCAAAAAGAGAGAATGAGTGAATCGATGAAAGTGCACTTCCACATTACAGTGGGATAAACTATAGAGTTTTTGAACACTAACGAATGTGATTTTCTGAAAAATAAACAAAACGTAAAGTTTGCTTGGTCACAAAGCAATCGTACAAAACACTTCATTTTGGTGTTTTCAAAGTCAAATAGCACTATAAACGTGTTATAGAAAACAACAACCATAGAACGAATGTGAGTTAGTAATGGTTAACTCTTTTGCAACACGTGAGACTTTTCAAAAAGAGAGAATGAGTGAATCGATGAAAGTGCACTTCCACATTACAGTGGGATAAACTATAGAGGTTTTGAACACTAACGAATGTGATTTTCTGAAAAATAAACAAAACGTAAAGTTTGCATGGTCACGAAGCAATCCTACAAAACACTTCATTTTGGTATTTTCGAGGTCAAATGACACTATAAACGTGTTATAGAAAACAACAACCATAGAACGAATGTGAATTGGTAATGGTTAACTCTTTTGCAACTCGTGAGACTTTTCAAAAGAGAGAATGAGTGAATCGATGAAACAGCACTTCCACATTACAGTGGGCTAAACTATAGAGTTTTTGAACACTAACGAATGTGATTTTCGGAAAAATAAAAAAAAACGTAAAGTTTGCCAAACCTACAAAAAACTTCATTTTGGTATTTTCGAGGTTAAATGGCACTGTAAACGTGTTATAGAAAACAACAACCATAGAACGAATGTGAGTTAGTAATGGTTAACTCTTTTGCAACACGTGAGACTTTTCAAAAAGAGACAATGAGTGAATCGATGAAAGTGCACTTCCACATTACAGTGGGATAAACTATAGAGTTTTTGAACACTAACGAATTAGATTTTCTGAAAAATAAAAAAAAAACCTAAAGTTTGCTTGGTCACGAAGCAATCGTATAAAACACTTCATTTTGGTGTTTTCGAAGTCAAATGGCACTATAAACGTGTTATAGAAAACAACAACCATAGAACGAATGTGAGTTAGTAATGGTTAACTGTTTTGCAACACGTGAGACTTTTCAAAAAGAGAGAATGAGTGAATCGATGAAAGTGCACTTCCACATTACAGTGGGATAAACTATAGAGTTTTTGAACACTAACGAATGTGATTTTCTGAAAAATAAACAAAACGTAAAGTTTGCTTGGTCACAAAGCAATCGTACAAAACACTTCATTTTGGTGTTTTCAAAGTCAAATAGCACTATAAACGTGTTATAGAAAACAACAACCATAGAACGAATGTGAGTTAGTAATGGTTAACTCTTTTGCAACACGTGAGACTTTTCAAAAAGAGAGAATGCGTGAATCGATGAAAGTGCACTTCCACATTACAGTGGGATAAACTATAGAGGTTTTGAACACTAACGAATGTGATTTTCTGAAAAATAAACAAAACGTAAAGTTTGCATGGTCACGAAGCAATCCTACAAAACACTTCATTTTGGTATTTTCGAGGTCAAATGACACTATAAACGTGTTATAGAAAACAACAACCATAGAACGAATGTGAATTGGTAATGGTTAACTCTTTTGCAACTCGTGAGACTTTTCAAAAGAGAGAATGAGTGAATCGATGAAAGAGCACTTCCACATTACAGTGGGCTAAACTATAGAGTTTTTGAACACTAACGAATGTGATTTTCGGAAAAATAAAAAAAAACGTAAAGTTTGCCAAACCTACAAAAAACTTCATTTTGGTATTTTCGAGGTTAAATGGCAATGTAAACGTGTTATAGAAAACAACAACCATAGAACGAATGTGAATTGGTAATGGTTAACTCTTTTGCAACTCGTGTGACTTTTCAAAAAGAGAGGTTGAGTGAATCGATGAAAGTACACTTCTACATTATAGTGGGATAAACCATAGAGTTTTTGAACACTAACGAGTGTGATTTTCGAAAAAATTAAAAAAAACGTAAAGTTCGCTTGGTGACCAAGCAAACCTACAAAAAACTTCATTTTGGTATTTTCGAGGTTAAATGGCACTATAAACGTGTTATAGAAAACAACAACCATAGAACGAATGTGAATTGGTAATGGTTAACTCTTTTGCAACTCGTGAGACTTTTCAAAAAGAGAGATTGAGTGAATCAATGAAAGTGCACTTCCACATTACAGTGGGATAAACTATAGAGTTTTTGAACACTAACGAATGTGATTTTCTGAAAAATAAAAAAAACGTAAAGTTTGCTTGGTCAAGAAGCAATCGTATAAAACACTTCATTTTGGTGTTTTCGAAGTCAAATGGCACTATAAACGTGTTATAGAAAACAACAACCATAGAACGAATGTGAGTTAGTAATGGTTAACTGTTTTGCAACACGTGAGACTTTTCAAAAAGAGAGAATGAGTGAATCGATGAAAGTGCACTTCCACATTACAGTGGGCTAAACTATTGAGTTTTTGAACACTAACGAATGGGATTTTTGAAAAAAAAAAAAAAAACGTAAAGTTTGCTTGGTCACCAAGCAAACCTACAAAAAACATCATTTTGGTATTTTCGAGGTTAAATGGCACTGTAAACGTGTTATAGAAAACAACAACCATAGAACGAATGTGAGTTAGTAATGGTTAACTGTTTTGCAACACGTGAGACTTTTCAAAAAGAGAGAATGAGTGAATCGATGAAAGTGCACTTCCACATTACAGTGGGATAAACTATAGAGTTTTTGAACACTAACGAATGTGATTTTCTGAAAAATAAACAAAACGTAAAGTTTGCTTGGTCACAAAGCAATCGTACAAAACACTTCATTTTGGTGTTTTCAAAGTCAAATAGCACTATAAACGTGTTATAGAAAACAACAACCATAGAACGAATGTGAGTTAGTAATGGTTAACTCTTTTGCAACACGTGAGACTTTTCAAAAAGAGAGAATGCGTGAATCGATGAAAGTGCACTTCCACATTACAGTGGGATAAACTATAGAGGTTTTGAACACTAACGAATGTGATTTTCTGAAAAATAAACAAAACGTAAAGTTTGCATGGTCACGAAGCAATCCTACAAAACACTTCATTTTGGTATTTTCGAGGTCAAATGACACTATAAACGTGTTATAGAAAACAACAACCATAGAACGAATGTGAATTGGTAATGGTTAACTCTTTTGCAACTCGTGAGACTTTTCAAAAGAGAGAATGAGTGAATCGATGAAAGAGCACTTCCACATTACAGTGGGCTAAACTATAGAGTTTTTGAACACTAACGAATGTGATTTTCGGAAAAAAAAAAAAAAACGTAAAGTTTGCCAAACCTACAAAAAACTTCATTTTGGTATTTTCGAGGTTAAATGGCAATGTAAACGTGTTATAGAAAACAACAACCATAGAACGAATGTGAATTGGTAATGGTTAACTCTTTTGCAACTCGTGTGACTTTTCAAAAAGAGAGGTTGAGTGAATCGATGAAAGTACACTTCTACATTATAGTGGGATAAACCATAGAGTTTTTGAACACTAACGAGTGTGATTTTCGAAAAAATTAAAAAAAACGTAAAGTTCGCTTGGTGACCAAGCAAACCTACAAAAAACTTCATTTTGGTATTTTCGAGGTTAAATGGCACTATAAACGTGTTATAGAAAACAACAACCATAGAACGAATGTGAATTGGTAATGGTTAACTCTTTTGCAACTCGTGAGACTTTTCAAAAAGAGAGATTGAGTGAATCAATGAAAGTGCACTTCCACATTACAGTGGGATAAACTATAGAGTTTTTGAACACTAACGAATGTGATTTTCTGAAAAATAAAAAAAACGTAAAGTTTGCTTGGTCACGAAGCAATCGTATAAAACACTTCATTTTGGTGTTTTCGAAGTCAAATGGCACTATAAACGTGTTATAGAAAACAACAACCATAGAACGAATGTGAGTTAGTAATGGTTAACTGTTTTGCAACACGTGAGACTTTTCAAAAAGAGAGAATGAGTGAATCGATGAAAGTGCACTTCCACATTACAGTGGGCTAAACTATTGAGTTTTTGAACACTAACGAATGGGATTTTTGAAAAAATAAAAAAAAACGTAAAGTTTGCTTGGTCACCAAGCAAACCTACAAAAAACATCATTTTGGTATTTTCGAGGTTAAATGGCACTGTAAGCGTGTTATAAAAAACAACAACCATAGAACGAATGTGAATTGGTAATGGTTAACTCTTTTGCAACTCGTGAGACTTTTCAAAAAGAGAGGTTGAGTGAATCGATGAAAGTGCACTTCCACATTACAGTGGGATAAACTATAGAGTTTTTTAACACTAACGAGTGTGATTTTCTGAAAAATAAAAAAAAACGTAAAGTTTGCTTGGTCACGAAGCAATCGTATAAAACACTTCATTTTGGTGTTTTCGAAGTCAAATGGCACTATAAACGTGTTATAGAAAACAACAACCATAGAACGAATGTGAGTTAGTAATGGTTAACTGTTTTGCAACACGTGAGACTTTTCAAAAAGAGAGAATGAGTGAATCGATGAAAGTGCACTTCCACATTACAGTGGGATAAACTATAGAGTTTTTGAACACTAACGAATGTGATTTTCTGAAAAATAAACAAAACGTAAAGTTTGCTTGGTCACGAAGCAATCGTACAAAACACTTCATTTTGGTGTTTTCGAAGTCAAATGGCACTATAAACGTGTTATAGAAAACAACAACCATAGAACGAATGTGAGTTAGTAATGGTTAACTCTTTTGCAACACGTGAGACTTTTCAAAAAGAGAGAATGAGTGAATCGATGAAAGTGCACTTCCACATTACAGTGGGATAAACTATAGAGTTTTTGAACACTAACGAATGTGATTTTCTGAAAAATAAACAAAACGTAAAGTTTGCATGGTCACGAAGCAATCCTACAAAACACTTCATTTTGGTATTTTCGAGGTCAAATGACACTATAAACGTGTTATAGAAAACAACAACCATAGAACGAATGTGAATTGGTAATGGTTAACTCTTTTGCAACTCGTGAGACTTTTCAAAAGAGAGAATGAGTGAATCGATGAAAGAGCACTTCCACATTACAGTGGGCTAAACTATAGAGTTTTTGAACACTAACGAATGTGATTTTCGGAAAAATAAAAAAAAACGTAAAGTTTGCCAAACCTACAAAAAACTTCATTTTGGTATTTTCGAGGTTAAATGGCAATGTAAACGTGTTATAGAAAACAACAACCATAGAACGAATGTGAATTGGTAATGGTTAACTCTTTTGCAACTCGTGTGACTTTTCAAAAAGAGAGGTTGAGTGAATCGATGAAAGTACACTTCTACATTATAGTGGGATAAACCATAGAGTTTTTGAACACTAACGAGTGTGATTTTCGAAAAAATTAAAAAAAACGTAAAGTTCGCTTGGTGACCAAGCAAACCTACAAAAAACTTCATTTTGGTATTTTCGAGGTTAAATGGCACTATAAACGTGTTATAGAAAACAACAACCATAGAACGAATGTGAATTGGTAATGGTTAACTCTTTTGCAACTCGTGAGACTTTTCAAAAAGAGAGATTGAGTGAATCAATGAAAGTGCACTTCCACATTACAGTGGGATAAACTATAGAGTTTTTGAACACTAACGAATGTGATTTTCTGAAAAATAAAAAAAACGTAAAGTTTGCTTGGTCAAGAAGCAATCGTATAAAACACTTCATTTTGGTGTTTTCGAAGTCAAATGGCACTATAAACGTGTTATAGAAAACAACAACCATAGAACGAATGTGAGTTAGTAATGGTTAACTGTTTTGCAACACGTGAGACTTTTCAAAAAGAGAGAATGAGTGAATCGATGAAAGTGCACTTCCACATTACAGTGGGATAAACTATAGAGTTTTTGAACACTAACGAATGTGATTTTCTGAAAAATAAACAAAACGTAAAGTTTGCTTGGTCACAAAGCAATCGTACAAAACACTTCATTTTGGTGTTTTCAAAGTCAAATAGCACTATAAACGTGTTATAGAAAACAACAACCATAGAACGAATGTGAGTTAGTAATGGTTAACTCTTTTGCAACACGTGAGACTTTTCAAAAATAGAGAATGAGTGAATCGATGAAAGTGCACTTCCACATTACAGTGGGATAAACTATAGAGGTTTTGAACACTAACGAATGTGATTTTCTGAAAAATAAACAAAACGTAAAGTTTGCATGGTCACGAAGCAATCCTACAAAACACTTCATTTTGGTATTTTCGAGGTCAAATGACACTATAAACGTGTTATAGAAAACAACAACCATAGAACGAATGTGAATTGGTAATGGTTAACTCTTTTGCAACTCGTGAGACTTTTCAAAAGAGAGAATGAGTGAATCGATGAAACAGCACTTCCACATTACAGTGGGCTAAACTATAGAGTTTTTGAACACTAACGAATGTGATTTTCGGAAAAATAAAAAAAAACGTAAAGTTTGCCAAACCTACAAAAAACTTCATTTTGGTATTTTCGAGGTTAAATGGCACTGTAAACGTGTTATAGAAAACAACAACCATAGAACGAATGTGAGTTAGTAATGGTTAACTCTTTTGCAACACGTGAGACTTTTCAAAAAGAGACAATGAGTGAATCGATGAAAGTGCACTTCCACATTACAGTGGGATAAACTATAGAGTTTTTGAACACTAACGAATTAGATTTTCTGAAAAATAAAAAAAAAACCTAAAGTTTGCTTGGTCACGAAGCAATCGTATAAAACACTTCATTTTGGTGTTTTCGAAGTCAAATGGCACTATAAACGTGTTATAGAAAACAACAACCATAGAACGAATGTGAGTTAGTAATGGTTAACTGTTTTGCAACACGTGAGACTTTTCAAAAAGAGAGAATGAGTGAATCGATGAAAGTGCACTTCCACATTACAGTGGGATAAACTATAGAGTTTTTGAACACTAACGAATGTGATTTTCTGAAAAATAAACAAAACGTAAAGTTTGCTTGGTCACAAAGCAATCGTACAAAACACTTCATTTTGGTGTTTTCAAAGTCAAATAGCACTATAAACGTGTTATAGAAAACAACAACCATAGAACGAATGTGAGTTAGTAATGGTTAACTCTTTTGCAACACGTGAGACTTTTCAAAAAGAGAGAATGCGTGAATCGATGAAAGTGCACTTCCACATTACAGTGGGATAAACTATAGAGGTTTTGAACACTAACGAATGTGATTTTCTGAAAAATAAACAAAACGTAAAGTTTGCATGGTCACGAAGCAATCCTACAAAACACTTCATTTTGGTATTTTCGAGGTCAAATGACACTATAAACGTGTTATAGAAAACAACAACCATAGAACGAATGTGAATTGGTAATGGTTAACTCTTTTGCAACTCGTGAGACTTTTCAAAAGAGAGAATGAGTGAATCGATGAAAGAGCACTTCCACATTACAGTGGGCTAAACTATAGAGTTTTTGAACACTAACGAATGTGATTTTCGGAAAAATAAAAAAAAACGTAAAGTTTGCCAAACCTACAAAAAACTTCATTTTGGTATTTTCGAGGTTAAATGGCAATGTAAACGTGTTATAGAAAACAACAACCATAGAACGAATGTGAATTGGTAATGGTTAACTCTTTTGCAACTCGTGTGACTTTTCAAAAAGAGAGGTTGAGTGAATCGATGAAAGTACACTTCTACATTATAGTGGGATAAACCATAGAGTTTTTGAACACTAACGAGTGTGATTTTCGAAAAAATTAAAAAAAACGTAAAGTTCGCTTGGTGACCAAGCAAACCTACAAAAAACTTCATTTTGGTATTTTCGAGGTTAAATGGCACTATAAACGTGTTATAGAAAACAACAACCATAGAACGAATGTGAATTGGTAATGGTTAACTCTTTTGCAACTCGTGAGACTTTTCAAAAAGAGAGATTGAGTGAATCAATGAAAGTGCACTTCCACATTACAGTGGGATAAACTATAGAGTTTTTGAACACTAACGAATGTGATTTTCTGAAAAATAAAAAAAACGTAAAGTTTGCTTGGTCAAGAAGCAATCGTATAAAACACTTCATTTTGGTGTTTTCGAAGTCAAATGGCACTATAAACGTGTTATAGAAAACAACAACCATAGAACGAATGTGAGTTAGTAATGGTTAACTGTTTTGCAACACGTGAGACTTTTCAAAAAGAGAGAATGAGTGAATCGATGAAAGTGCACTTCCACATTACAGTGGGATAAACTATAGAGTTTTTGAACACTAACGAATGTGATTTTCTGAAAAATAAACAAAACGTAAAGTTTGCTTGGTCACAAAGCAATCGTACAAAACACTTCATTTTGGTGTTTTCAAAGTCAAATAGCACTATAAACGTGTTATAGAAAACAACAACCATAGAACGAATGTGAGTTAGTAATGGTTAACTCTTTTGCAACACGTGAGACTTTTCAAAAATAGAGAATGAGTGAATCGATGAAAGTGCACTTCCACATTACAGTGGGATAAACTATAGAGGTTTTGAACACTAACGAATGTGATTTTCTGAAAAATAAACAAAACGTAAAGTTTGCATGGTCACGAAGCAATCCTACAAAACACTTCATTTTGGTATTTTCGAGGTCAAATGACACTATAAACGTGTTATAGAAAACAACAACCATAGAACGAATGTGAATTGGTAATGGTTAACTCTTTTGCAACTCGTGAGACTTTTCAAAAGAGAGAATGAGTGAATCGATGAAACAGCACTTCCACATTACAGTGGGCTAAACTATAGAGTTTTTGAACACTAACGAATGTGATTTTCGGAAAAATAAAAAAAAACGTAAAGTTTGCCAAACCTACAAAAAACTTCATTTTGGTATTTTCGAGGTTAAATGGCACTGTAAACGTGTTATAGAAAACAACAACCATAGAACGAATGTGAGTTAGTAATGGTTAACTCTTTTGCAACACGTGAGACTTTTCAAAAAGAGACAATGAGTGAATCGATGAAAGTGCACTTCCACATTACAGTGGGATAAACTATAGAGTTTTTGAACACTAACGAATTAGATTTTCTGAAAAATAAAAAAAAAACCTAAAGTTTGCTTGGTCACGAAGCAATCGTATAAAACACTTCATTTTGGTGTTTTCGAAGTCAAATGGCACTATAAACGTGTTATAGAAAACAACAACCATAGAACGAATGTGAGTTAGTAATGGTTAACTGTTTTGCAACACGTGAGACTTTTCAAAAAGAGAGAATGAGTGAATCGATGAAAGTGCACTTCCACATTACAGTGGGATAAACTATAGAGTTTTTGAACACTAACGAATGTGATTTTCTGAAAAATAAACAAAACGTAAAGTTTGCTTGGTCACAAAGCAATCGTACAAAACACTTCATTTTGGTGTTTTCAAAGTCAAATAGCACTATAAACGTGTTATAGAAAACAACAACCATAGAACGAATGTGAGTTAGTAATGGTTAACTCTTTTGCAACACGTGAGACTTTTCAAAAAGAGAGAATGCGTGAATCGATGAAAGTGCACTTCCACATTACAGTGGGATAAACTATAGAGGTTTTGAACACTAACGAATGTGATTTTCTGAAAAATAAACAAAACGTAAAGTTTGCATGGTCACGAAGCAATCCTACAAAACACTTCATTTTGGTATTTTCGAGGTCAAATGACACTATAAACGTGTTATAGAAAACAACAACCATAGAACGAATGTGAATTGGTAATGGTTAACTCTTTTGCAACTCGTGAGACTTTTCAAAAGAGAGAATGAGTGAATCGATGAAAGAGCACTTCCACATTACAGTGGGCTAAACTATAGAGTTTTTGAACACTAACGAATGTGATTTTCGGAAAAATAAAAAAAAACGTAAAGTTTGCCAAACCTACAAAAAACTTCATTTTGGTATTTTCGAGGTTAAATGGCAATGTAAACGTGTTATAGAAAACAACAACCATAGAACGAATGTGAATTGGTAATGGTTAACTCTTTTGCAACTCGTGTGACTTTTCAAAAAGAGAGGTTGAGTGAATCGATGAAAGTACACTTCTACATTATAGTGGGATAAACCATAGAGTTTTTGAACACTAACGAGTGTGCTTTTCGAAAAAATTAAAAAAAACGTAAAGTTCGCTTGGTGACCAAGCAAACCTACAAAAAACTTCATTTTGGTATTTTCGAGGTTAAATGGCACTATAAACGTGTTATAGAAAACAACAACCATAGAACGAATGTGAATTGGTAATGGTTAACTCTTTTGCAACTCGTGAGACTTTTCAAAAAGAGAGATTGAGTGAATCAATGAAAGTGCACTTCCACATTACAGTGGGATAAACTATAGAGTTTTTGAACACTAACGAATGTGATTTTCTGAAAAATAAAAAAAACGTAAAGTTTGCTTGGTCAAGAAGCAATCGTATAAAACACTTCATTTTGGTGTTTTCGAAGTCAAATGGCACTATAAACGTGTTATAGAAAACAACAACCATAGAACGAATGTGAGTTAGTAATGGTTAACTGTTTTGCAACACGTGAGACTTTTCAAAAAGAGAGAATGAGTGAATCGATGAAAGTGCACTTCCACATTACAGTGGGCTAAACTATTGAGTTTTTGAACACTAACGAATGGGATTTTTGAAAAAAAAAAAAAAAACGTAAAGTTTGCTTGGTCACCAAGCAAACCTACAAAAAACATCATTTTGGTATTTTCGAGGTTAAATGGCACTGTAAACGTGTTATAGAAAACAACAACCATAGAACGAATGTGAGTTAGTAATGGTTAACTGTTTTGCAACACGTGAGACTTTTCAAAAAGAGAGAATGAGTGAATCGATGAAAGTGCACTTCCACATTACAGTGGGATAAACTATAGAGTTTTTGAACACTAACGAATGTGATTTTCTGAAAAATAAACAAAACGTAAAGTTTGCTTGGTCACAAAGCAATCGTACAAAACACTTCATTTTGGTGTTTTCAAAGTCAAATAGCACTATAAACGTGTTATAGAAAACAACAACCATAGAACGAATGTGAGTTAGTAATGGTTAACTCTTTTGCAACACGTGAGACTTTTCAAAAAGAGAGAATGCGTGAATCGATGAAAGTGCACTTCCACATTACAGTGGGATAAACTATAGAGGTTTTGAACACTAACGAATGTGATTTTCTGAAAAATAAACAAAACGTAAAGTTTGCATGGTCACGAAGCAATCCTACAAAACACTTCATTTTGGTATTTTCGAGGTCAAATGACACTATAAACGTGTTATAGAAAACAACAACCATAGAACGAATGTGAATTGGTAATGGTTAACTCTTTTGCAACTCGTGAGACTTTTCAAAAGAGAGAATGAGTGAATCGATGAAAGAGCACTTCCACATTACAGTGGGCTAAACTATAGAGTTTTTGAACACTAACGAATGTGATTTTCGGAAAAAAAAAAAAAAAACGTAAAGTTTGCCAAACCTACAAAAAACTTCATTTTGGTATTTTCGAGGTTAAATGGCAATGTAAACGTGTTATAGAAAACAACAACCATAGAACGAATGTGAATTGGTAATGGTTAACTCTTTTGCAACTCGTGTGACTTTTCAAAAAGAGAGGTTGAGTGAATCGATGAAAGTACACTTCTACATTATAGTGGGATAAACCATAGAGTTTTTGAACACTAACGAGTGTGATTTTCGAAAAAATTAAAAAAAACGTAAAGTTCGCTTGGTGACCAAGCAAACCTACAAAAAACTTCATTTTGGTATTTTCGAGGTTAAATGGCACTATAAACGTGTTATAGAAAACAACAACCATAGAACGAATGTGAATTGGTAATGGTTAACTCTTTTGCAACTCGTGAGACTTTTCAAAAAGAGAGATTGAGTGAATCAATGAAAGTGCACTTCCACATTACAGTGGGATAAACTATAGAGTTTTTGAACACTAACGAATGTGATTTTCTGAAAAATAAAAAAAACGTAAAGTTTGCTTGGTCACGAAGCAATCGTATAAAACACTTCATTTTGGTGTTTTCGAAGTCAAATGGCACTATAAACGTGTTATAGAAAACAACAACCATAGAACGAATGTGAGTTAGTAATGGTTAACTGTTTTGCAACACGTGAGACTTTTCAAAAAGAGAGAATGAGTGAATCGATGAAAGTGCACTTCCACATTACAGTGGGCTAAACTATTGAGTTTTTGAACACTAACGAATGGGATTTTTGAAAAAATAAAAAAAAACGTAAAGTTTGCTTGGTCACCAAGCAAACCTACAAAAAACATCATTTTGGTATTTTCGAGGTTAAATGGCACTGTAAGCGTGTTATAAAAAACAACAACCATAGAACGAATGTGAATTGGTAATGGTTAACTCTTTTGCAACTCGTGAGACTTTTCAAAAAGAGAGGTTGAGTGAATCGATGAAAGTGCACTTCCACATTACAGTGGGATAAACTATAGAGTTTTTTAACACTAACGAGTGTGATTTTCTGAAAAATAAAAAAAAACGTAAAGTTTGCTTGGTCACGAAGCAATCGTATAAAACACTTCATTTTGGTGTTTTCGAAGTCAAATGGCACTATAAACGTGTTATAGAAAACAACAACCATAGAACGAATGTGAGTTAGTAATGGTTAACTGTTTTGCAACACGTGAGACTTTTCAAAAAGAGAGAATGAGTGAATCGATGAAAGTGCACTTCCACATTACAGTGGGATAAACTATAGAGTTTTTGAACACTAACGAATGTGATTTTCTGAAAAATAAACAAAACGTAAAGTTTGCTTGGTCACGAAGCAATCGTACAAAACACTTCATTTTGGTGTTTTCGAAGTCAAATGGCACTATAAACGTGTTATAGAAAACAACAACCATAGAACGAATGTGAGTTAGTAATGGTTAACTCTTTTGCAACACGTGAGACTTTTCAAAAAGAGAGAATGAGTGAATCGATGAAAGTGCACTTCCACATTACAGTGGGATAAACTATAGAGTTTTTGAACACTAACGAATGTGATTTTCTGAAAAATAAACAAAACGTAAAGTTTGCATGGTCACGAAGCAATCCTACAAAACACTTCATTTTGGTATTTTCGAGGTCAAATGACACTATAAACGTGTTATAGAAAACAACAACCATAGAACGAATGTGAGTTAGTAATGGTTAACTCTTTTGCAACACGTGAGACTTTTCAAAAAGAGACAATGAGTGAATCGATGAAAGTGCACTTCCACATTACAGTGGGATAAACTATAGAGTTTTTGAACACTAACGAATGTGATTTTCTGAAAAATAAACAAAACGTAAAGTTTGCTTGGTCACAAAGCAATCGTACAAAACACTTCATTTTGGTGTTTTCAAAGTCAAATAGCACTATAAACGTGTTATAGAAAACAACAACCATAGAACGAATGTGAGTTAGTAATGGTTAACACTTTTGCAACACGTGAGACTTTTCAAAAATAGAGAATGAGTGAATCGATGAAAGTGCACTTCCACATTACAGTGGGATAAACTATAGAGGTTTTGAACACTAACGAATGTGATTTTCTGAAAAATAAACAAAACGTAAAGTTTGCATGGTCACGAAGCAATCCTACAAAACACTTCATTTTGGTATTTTCGAGGTCAAATGACACTATAAACGTGTTATAGAAAACAACAACCATAGAACGAATGTGAATTGGTAATGGTTAACTCTTTTGCAACTCGTGAGACTTTTCAAAAGAGAGAATGAGTGAATCGATGAAAGAGCACTTCCACATTACAGTGGGCTAAACTATAGAGTTTTTGAACACTAACGAATGTGATTTTCGGAAAAATAAAAAAAAACGTAAAGTTTGCCAAACCTACAAAAAACTTCATTTTGGTATTTTCGAGGTTAAATGGCACTGTAAACGTGTTATAGAAAACAACAACCATAGAACGAATGTGAGTTAGTAATGGTTAACTCTTTTGCAACACGTGAGACTTTTCAAAAAGAGACAATGAGTGAATCGATGAAAGTGCACTTCCACATTACAGTGGGCTAAACTATTGAGTTTTTGAACACTAACGAATGGGATTTTTGAAAAAAAAAAAAAAAACGTAAAGTTTGCTTGGTCACCAAGCAAACCTACAAAAAACATCATTTTGGTATTTTCGAGGTTAAATGGCACTGTAAACGTGTTATAGAAAACAACAACCATAGAACGAATGTGAGTTAGTAATGGTTAACTGTTTTGCAACACGTGAGACTTTTCAAAAAGAGAGAATGAGTGAATCGATGAAAGTGCACTTCCACATTACAGTGGGATAAACTATAGAGTTTTTGAACACTAACGAATGTGATTTTCTGAAAAATAAACAAAACGTAAAGTTTGCTTGGTCACAAAGCAATCGTACAAAACACTTCATTTTGGTGTTTTCAAAGTCAAATAGCACTATAAACGTGTTATAGAAAACAACAACCATAGAACGAATGTGAGTTAGTAATGGTTAACTCTTTTGCAACACGTGAGACTTTTCAAAAAGAGAGAATGCGTGAATCGATGAAAGTGCACTTCCACATTACAGTGGGATAAACTATAGAGGTTTTGAACACTAACGAATGTGATTTTCTGAAAAATAAACAAAACGTAAAGTTTGCATGGTCACGAAGCAATCCTACAAAACACTTCATTTTGGTATTTTCGAGGTCAAATGACACTATAAACGTGTTATAGAAAACAACAACCATAGAACGAATGTGAATTGGTAATGGTTAACTCTTTTGCAACTCGTGAGACTTTTCAAAAGAGAGAATGAGTGAATCGATGAAAGAGCACTTCCACATTACAGTGGGCTAAACTATAGAGTTTTTGAACACTAACGAATGTGATTTTCGGAAAAAAAAAAAAAAACGTAAAGTTTGCCAAACCTACAAAAAACTTCATTTTGGTATTTTCGAGGTTAAATGGCAATGTAAACGTGTTATAGAAAACAACAACCATAGAACGAATGTGAATTGGTAATGGTTAACTCTTTTGCAACTCGTGTGACTTTTCAAAAAGAGAGGTTGAGTGAATCGATGAAAGTACACTTCTACATTATAGTGGGATAAACCATAGAGTTTTTGAACACTAACGAGTGTGATTTTCGAAAAAATTAAAAAAAACGTAAAGTTCGCTTGGTGACCAAGCAAACCTACAAAAAACTTCATTTTGGTATTTTCGAGGTTAAATGGCACTATAAACGTGTTATAGAAAACAACAACCATAGAACGAATGTGAATTGGTAATGGTTAACTCTTTTGCAACTCGTGAGACTTTTCAAAAAGAGAGATTGAGTGAATCAATGAAAGTGCACTTCCACATTACAGTGGGATAAACTATAGAGTTTTTGAACACTAACGAATGTGATTTTCTGAAAAATAAAAAAAACGTAAAGTTTGCTTGGTCACGAAGCAATCGTATAAAACACTTCATTTTGGTGTTTTCGAAGTCAAATGGCACTATAAACGTGTTATAGAAAACAACAACCATAGAACGAATGTGAGTTAGTAATGGTTAACTGTTTTGCAACACGTGAGACTTTTCAAAAAGAGAGAATGAGTGAATCGATGAAAGTGCACTTCCACATTACAGTGGGCTAAACTATTGAGTTTTTGAACACTAACGAATGGGATTTTTGAAAAAATAAAAAAAAACGTAAAGTTTGCTTGGTCACCAAGCAAACCTACAAAAAACATCATTTTGGTATTTTCGAGGTTAAATGGCACTGTAAGCGTGTTATAAAAAACAACAACCATAGAACGAATGTGAATTGGTAATGGTTAACTCTTTTGCAACTCGTGAGACTTTTCAAAAAGAGAGGTTGAGTGAATCGATGAAAGTGCACTTCCACATTACAGTGGGATAAACTATAGAGTTTTTTAACACTAACGAGTGTGATTTTCTGAAAAATAAAAAAAAACGTAAAGTTTGCTTGGTCACGAAGCAATCGTATAAAACACTTCATTTTGGTGTTTTCGAAGTCAAATGGCACTATAAACGTGTTATAGAAAACAACAACCATAGAACGAATGTGAGTTAGTAATGGTTAACTGTTTTGCAACACGTGAGACTTTTCAAAAAGAGAGAATGAGTGAATCGATGAAAGTGCACTTCCACATTACAGTGGGATAAACTATAGAGTTTTTGAACACTAACGAATGTGATTTTCTGAAAAATAAACAAAACGTAAAGTTTGCTTGGTCACGAAGCAATCGTACAAAACACTTCATTTTGGTGTTTTCGAAGTCAAATGGCACTATAAACGTGTTATAGAAAACAACAACCATAGAACGAATGTGAGTTAGTAATGGTTAACTCTTTTGCAACACGTGAGACTTTTCAAAAAGAGAGAATGAGTGAATCGATGAAAGTGCACTTCCACATTACAGTGGGATAAACTATAGAGTTTTTGAACACTAACGAATGTGATTTTCTGAAAAATAAACAAAACGTAAAGTTTGCATGGTCACGAAGCAATCCTACAAAACACTTCATTTTGGTATTTTCGAGGTCAAATGACACTATAAACGTGTTATAGAAAACAACAACCATAGAACGAATGTGAATTGGTAATGGTTAACTCTTTTGCAACTCGTGAGACTTTTCAAAAGAGAGAATGAGTGAATCGATGAAAGAGCACTTCCACATTACAGTGGGCTAAACTATAGAGTTTTTGAACACTAACGAATGTGATTTTCGGAAAAGTAAAAAAAAACGTAAAGTTTGCCAAACCTACAAAAAACTTCATTTTGGTATTTTCGAGGTTAAATGGCAATGTAAACGTGTTATAGAAAACAACAACCATAGAACGAATGTGAATTGGTAATGGTTAACTCTTTTGCAACTCGTGTGACTTTTCAAAAAGAGAGGTTGAGTGAATCGATGAAAGTACACTTCTACATTATAGTGGGATAAACCATAGAGTTTTTGAACACTAACGAGTGTGATTTTCGAAAAAATTAAAAAAAACGTAAAGTTCGCTTGGTGACCAAGCAAACCTACAAAAAACTTCATTTTGGTATTTTCGAGGTTAAATGGCACTATAAACGTGTTATAGAAAACAACAACCATAGAACGAATGTGAATTGGTAATGGTTAACTCTTTTGCAACTCGTGAGACTTTTCAAAAAGAGAGATTGAGTGAATCAATGAAAGTGCACTTCCACATTACAGTGGGATAAACTATAGAGTTTTTGAACACTAACGAATGTGATTTTCTGAAAAATAAAAAAAACGTAAAGTTTGCTTGGTCACGAAGCAATCGTATAAAACACTTCATTTTGGTGTTTTCGAAGTCAAATGGCACTATAAACGTGTTATAGAAAACAACAACCATAGAACGAATGTGAGTTAGTAATGGTTAACTGTTTTGCAACACGTGAGACTTTTCAAAAAGAGAGAATGAGTGAATCGATGAAAGTGCACTTCCACATTACAGTGGGATAAACTATAGAGTTTTTGAACACTAACGAATGTGATTTTCTGAAAAATAAACAAAACGTAAAGTTTGCTTGGTCACAAAGCAATCGTACAAAACACTTCATTTTGGTGTTTTCAAAGTCAAATAGCACTATAAACGTGTTATAGAAAACAACAACCATAGAACGAATGTGAGTTAGTAATGGTTAACTCTTTTGCAACACGTGAGACTTTTCAAAAATAGAGAATGAGTGAATCGATGAAAGTGCACTTCCACATTACAGTGGGATAAACTATAGAGGTTTTGAACACTAACGAATGTGATTTTCTGAAAAATAAACAAAACGTAAAGTTTGCATGGTCACGAAGCAATCCTACAAAACACTTCATTTTGGTATTTTCGAGGTCAAATGACACTATAAACGTGTTATAGAAAACAACAACCATAGAACGAATGTGAATTGGTAATGGTTAACTCTTTTGCAACTCGTGAGACTTTTCAAAAGAGAGAATGAGTGAATCGATGAAACAGCACTTCCACATTACAGTGGGCTAAACTATAGAGTTTTTGAACACTAACGAATGTGATTTTCGGAAAAATAAAAAAAAACGTAAAGTTTGCCAAACCTACAAAAAACTTCATTTTGGTATTTTCGAGGTTAAATGGCACTGTAAACGTGTTATAGAAAACAACAACCATAGAACGAATGTGAGTTAGTAATGGTTAACTCTTTTGCAACACGTGAGACTTTTCAAAAAGAGACAATGAGTGAATCGATGAAAGTGCACTTCCACATTACAGTGGGATAAACTATAGAGTTTTTGAACACTAACGAATTAGATTTTCTGAAAAATAAAAAAAAAACCTAAAGTTTGCTTGGTCACGAAGCAATCGTATAAAACACTTCATTTTGGTGTTTTCGAAGTCAAATGGCACTATAAACGTGTTATAGAAAACAACAACCATAGAACGAATGTGAGTTAGTAATGGTTAACTGTTTTGCAACACGTGAGACTTTTCAAAAAGAGAGAATGAGTGAATCGATGAAAGTGCACTTCCACATTACAGTGGGATAAACTATAGAGTTTTTGAACACTAACGAATGTGATTTTCTGAAAAATAAACAAAACGTAAAGTTTGCTTGGTCACAAAGCAATCGTACAAAACACTTCATTTTGGTGTTTTCAAAGTCAAATAGCACTATAAACGTGTTATAGAAAACAACAACCATAGAACGAATGTGAGTTAGTAATGGTTAACTCTTTTGCAACACGTGAGACTTTTCAAAAAGAGAGAATGCGTGAATCGATGAAAGTGCACTTCCACATTACAGTGGGATAAACTATAGAGGTTTTGAACACTAACGAATGTGATTTTCTGAAAAATAAACAAAACGTAAAGTTTGCATGGTCACGAAGCAATCCTACAAAACACTTCATTTTGGTATTTTCGAGGTCAAATGACACTATAAACGTGTTATAGAAAACAACAACCATAGAACGAATGTGAATTGGTAATGGTTAACTCTTTTGCAACTCGTGAGACTTTTCAAAAGAGAGAATGAGTGAATCGATGAAAGAGCACTTCCACATTACAGTGGGCTAAACTATAGAGTTTTTGAACACTAACGAATGTGATTTTCGGAAAAATAAAAAAAAACGTAAAGTTTGCCAAACCTACAAAAAACTTCATTTTGGTATTTTCGAGGTTAAATGGCAATGTAAACGTGTTATAGAAAACAACAACCATAGAACGAATGTGAATTGGTAATGGTTAACTCTTTTGCAACTCGTGTGACTTTTCAAAAAGAGAGGTTGAGTGAATCGATGAAAGTACACTTCTACATTATAGTGGGATAAACCATAGAGTTTTTGAACACTAACGAGTGTGATTTTCGAAAAAATTAAAAAAAACGTAAAGTTCGCTTGGTGACCAAGCAAACCTACAAAAAACTTCATTTTGGTATTTTCGAGGTTAAATGGCACTATAAACGTGTTATAGAAAACAACAACCATAGAACGAATGTGAATTGGTAATGGTTAACTCTTTTGCAACTCGTGAGACTTTTCAAAAAGAGAGATTGAGTGAATCAATGAAAGTGCACTTCCACATTACAGTGGGATAAACTATAGAGTTTTTGAACACTAACGAATGTGATTTTTTGAAAAATAAAAAAAACGTAAAGTTTGCTTGGTCAAGAAGCAATCGTATAAAACACTTCATTTTGGTGTTTTCGAAGTCAAATGGCACTATAAACGTGTTATAGAAAACAACAACCATAGAACGAATGTGAGTTAGTAATGGTTAACTGTTTTGCAACACGTGAGACTTTTCAAAAAGAGAGAATGAGTGAATCGATGAAAGTGCACTTCCACATTACAGTGGGCTAAACTATTGAGTTTTTGAACACTAACGAATGGGATTTTTGAAAAAAAAAAAAAAACGTAAAGTTTGCTTGGTCACCAAGCAAACCTACAAAAAACATCATTTTGGTATTTTCGAGGTTAAATGGCACTGTAAACGTGTTATAGAAAACAACAACCATAGAACGAATGTGAGTTAGTAATGGTTAACTGTTTTGCAACACGTGAGACTTTTCAAAAAGAGAGAATGAGTGAATCGATGAAAGTGCACTTCCACATTACAGTGGGATAAACTATAGAGTTTTTGAACACTAACGAATGTGATTTTCTGAAAAATAAACAAAACGTAAAGTTTGCTTGGTCACAAAGCAATCGTACAAAACACTTCATTTTGGTGTTTTCAAAGTCAAATAGCACTATAAACGTGTTATAGAAAACAACAACCATAGAACGAATGTGAGTTAGTAATGGTTAACTCTTTTGCAACACGTGAGACTTTTCAAAAAGAGAGAATGCGTGAATCGATGAAAGTGCACTTCCACATTACAGTGGGATAAACTATAGAGGTTTTGAACACTAACGAATGTGATTTTCTGAAAAATAAACAAAACGTAAAGTTTGCATGGTCACGAAGCAATCCTACAAAACACTTCATTTTGGTATTTTCGAGGTCAAATGACACTATAAACGTGTTATAGAAAACAACAACCATAGAACGAATGTGAATTGGTAATGGTTAACTCTTTTGCAACTCGTGAGACTTTTCAAAAGAGAGAATGAGTGAATCGATGAAAGAGCACTTCCACATTACAGTGGGCTAAACTATAGAGTTTTTGAACACTAACGAATGTGATTTTCGGAAAAAAAAAAAAAAACGTAAAGTTTGCCAAACCTACAAAAAACTTCATTTTGGTATTTTCGAGGTTAAATGGCAATGTAAACGTGTTATAGAAAACAACAACCATAGAACGAATGTGAATTGGTAATGGTTAACTCTTTTGCAACTCGTGTGACTTTTCAAAAAGAGAGGTTGAGTGAATCGATGAAAGTACACTTCTACATTATAGTGGGATAAACCATAGAGTTTTTGAACACTAACGAGTGTGATTTTCGAAAAAATTAAAAAAAACGTAAAGTTCGCTTGGTGACCAAGCAAACCTACAAAAAACTTCATTTTGGTATTTTCGAGGTTAAATGGCACTATAAACGTGTTATAGAAAACAACAACCATAGAACGAATGTGAATTGGTAATGGTTAACTCTTTTGCAACTCGTGAGACTTTTCAAAAAGAGAGATTGAGTGAATCAATGAAAGTGCACTTCCACATTACAGTGGGATAAACTATAGAGTTTTTGAACACTAACGAATGTGATTTTCTGAAAAATAAAAAAAACGTAAAGTTTGCTTGGTCACGAAGCAATCGTATAAAACACTTCATTTTGGTGTTTTCGAAGTCAAATGGCACTATAAACGTGTTATAGAAAACAACAACCATAGAACGAATGTGAGTTAGTAATGGTTAACTGTTTTGCAACACGTGAGACTTTTCAAAAAGAGAGAATGAGTGAATCGATGAAAGTGCACTTCCACATTACAGTGGGCTAAACTATTGAGTTTTTGAACACTAACGAATGGGATTTTTGAAAAAATAAAAAAAAACGTAAAGTTTGCTTGGTCACCAAGCAAACCTACAAAAAACATCATTTTGGTATTTTCGAGGTTAAATGGCACTGTAAGCGTGTTATAAAAAACAACAACCATAGAACGAATGTGAATTGGTAATGGTTAACTCTTTTGCAACTCGTGAGACTTTTCAAAAAGAGAGGTTGAGTGAATCGATGAAAGTGCACTTCCACATTACAGTGGGATAAACTATAGAGTTTTTTAACACTAACGAGTGTGATTTTCTGAAAAATAAAAAAAAACGTAAAGTTTGCTTGGTCACGAAGCAATCGTATAAAACACTTCATTTTGGTGTTTTCGAAGTCAAATGGCACTATAAACGTGTTATAGAAAACAACAACCATAGAACGAATGTGAGTTAGTAATGGTTAACTGTTTTGCAACACGTGAGACTTTTCAAAAAGAGAGAATGAGTGAATCGATGAAAGTGCACTTCCACATTACAGTGGGATAAACTATAGAGTTTTTGAACACTAACGAATGTGATTTTCTGAAAAATAAACAAAACGTAAAGTTTGCTTGGTCACGAAGCAATCGTACAAAACACTTCATTTTGGTGTTTTCGAAGTCAAATGGCACTATAAACGTGTTATAGAAAACAACAACCATAGAACGAATGTGAGTTAGTAATGGTTAACTCTTTTGCAACACGTGAGACTTTTCAAAAAGAGAGAATGAGTGAATCGATGAAAGTGCACTTCCACATTACAGTGGGATAAACTATAGAGTTTTTGAACACTAACGAATGTGATTTTCTGAAAAATAAACAAAACGTAAAGTTTGCATGGTCACGAAGCAATCCTACAAAACACTTCATTTTGGTATTTTCGAGGTCAAATGACACTATAAACGTGTTATAGAAAACAACAACCATAGAACGAATGTGAATTGGTAATGGTTAACTCTTTTGCAACTCGTGAGACTTTTCAAAAGAGAGAATGAGTGAATCGATGAAAGAGCACTTCCACATTACAGTGGGCTAAACTATAGAGTTTTTGAACACTAACGAATGTGATTTTCGGAAAAATAAAAAAAAACGTAAAGTTTGCCAAACCTACAAAAAACTTCATTTTGGTATTTTCGAGGTTAAATGGCAATGTAAACGTGTTATAGAAAACAACAACCATAGAACGAATGTGAATTGGTAATGGTTAACTCTTTTGCAACTCGTGTGACTTTTCAAAAAGAGAGGTTGAGTGAATCGATGAAAGTACACTTCTACATTATAGTGGGATAAACCATAGAGTTTTTGAACACTAACGAGTGTGATTTTCGAAAAAATTAAAAAAAACGTAAAGTTCGCTTGGTGACCAAGCAAACCTACAAAAAACTTCATTTTGGTATTTTCGAGGTTAAATGGCACTATAAACGTGTTATAGAAAACAACAACCATAGAACGAATGTGAATTGGTAATGGTTAACTCTTTTGCAACTCGTGAGACTTTTCAAAAAGAGAGATTGAGTGAATCAATGAAAGTGCACTTCCACATTACAGTGGGATAAACTATAGAGTTTTTGAACACTAACGAATGTGATTTTCTGAAAAATAAAAAAAACGTAAAGTTTGCTTGGTCAAGAAGCAATCGTATAAAACACTTCATTTTGGTGTTTTCGAAGTCAAATGGCACTATAAACGTGTTATAGAAAACAACAACCATAGAACGAATGTGAGTTAGTAATGGTTAACTGTTTTGCAACACGTGAGACTTTTCAAAAAGAGAGAATGAGTGAATCGATGAAAGTGCACTTCCACATTACAGTGGGCTAAACTATTGAGTTTTTGAACACTAACGAATGGGATTTTTGAAAAAATAAAAAAAAACGTAAAGTTTGCTTGGTCACCAAGCAAACCTACAAAAAACATCATTTTGGTATTTTCGAGGTTAAATGGCACTGTAAACGTGTTATAGAAAACAACAACCATAGAACGAATGTGAGTTAGTAATGGTTAACTGTTTTGCAACACGTGAGACTTTTCAAAAAGAGAGAATGAGTGAATCGATGAAAGTGCACTTCCACATTACAGTGGGATAAACTATAGAGTTTTTGAACACTAACGAATGTGATTTTCTGAAAAATAAACAAAACGTAAAGTTTGCTTGGTCACAAAGCAATCGTACAAAACACTTCATTTTGGTGTTTTCAAAGTCAAATAGCACTATAAACGTGTTATAGAAAACAACAACCATAGAACGAATGTGAGTTAGTAATGGTTAACTCTTTTGCAACACGTGAGACTTTTCAAAAAGAGAGAATGCGTGAATCGATGAAAGTGCACTTCCACATTACAGTGGGATAAACTATAGAGGTTTTGAACACTAACGAATGTGATTTTCTGAAAAATAAACAAAACGTAAAGTTTGCATGGTCACGAAGCAATCCTACAAAACACTTCATTTTGGTATTTTCGAGGTCAAATGACACTATAAACGTGTTATAGAAAACAACAACCATAGAACGAATGTGAATTGGTAATGGTTAACTCTTTTGCAACTCGTGAGACTTTTCAAAAGAGAGAATGAGTGAATCGATGAAAGAGCACTTCCACATTACAGTGGGCTAAACTATAGAGTTTTTGAACACTAACGAATGTGATTTTCGGAAAAAAAAAAAAAAAACGTAAAGTTTGCCAAACCTACAAAAAACTTCATTTTGGTATTTTCGAGGTTAAATGGCAATGTAAACGTGTTATAGAAAACAACAACCATAGAACGAATGTGAATTGGTAATGGTTAACTCTTTTGCAACTCGTGTGACTTTTCAAAAAGAGAGGTTGAGTGAATCGATGAAAGTACACTTCTACATTATAGTGGGATAAACCATAGAGTTTTTGAACACTAACGAGTGTGATTTTCGAAAAAATTAAAAAAAACGTAAAGTTCGCTTGGTGACCAAGCAAACCTACAAAAAACTTCATTTTGGTATTTTCGAGGTTAAATGGCACTATAAACGTGTTATAGAAAACAACAACCATAGAACGAATGTGAATTGGTAATGGTTAACTCTTTTGCAACTCGTGAGACTTTTCAAAAAGAGAGATTGAGTGAATCAATGAAAGTGCACTTCCACATTACAGTGGGATAAACTATAGAGTTTTTGAACACTAACGAATGTGATTTTCTGAAAAATAAAAAAAACGTAAAGTTTGCTTGGTCACGAAGCAATCGTATAAAACACTTCATTTTGGTGTTTTCGAAGTCAAATGGCACTATAAACGTGTTATAGAAAACAACAACCATAGAACGAATGTGAGTTAGTAATGGTTAACTGTTTTGCAACACGTGAGACTTTTCAAAAAGAGAGAATGAGTGAATCGATGAAAGTGCACTTCCACATTACAGTGGGCTAAACTATTGAGTTTTTGAACACTAACGAATGGGATTTTTGAAAAAATAAAAAAAAACGTAAAGTTTGCTTGGTCACCAAGCAAACCTACAAAAAACATCATTTTGGTATTTTCGAGGTTAAATGGCACTGTAAGCGTGTTATAAAAAACAACAACCATAGAACGAATGTGAATTGGTAATGGTTAACTCTTTTGCAACTCGTGAGACTTTTCAAAAAGAGAGGTTGAGTGAATCGATGAAAGTGCACTTCCACATTACAGTGGGATAAACTATAGAGTTTTTTAACACTAACGAGTGTGATTTTCTGAAAAATAAAAAAAAACGTAAAGTTTGCTTGGTCACGAAGCAATCGTATAAAACACTTCATTTTGGTGTTTTCGAAGTCAAATGGCACTATAAACGTGTTATAGAAAACAACAACCATAGAACGAATGTGAGTTAGTAATGGTTAACTGTTTTGCAACACGTGAGACTTTTCAAAAAGAGAGAATGAGTGAATCGATGAAAGTGCACTTCCACATTACAGTGGGATAAACTATAGAGTTTTTGAACACTAACGAATGTGATTTTCTGAAAAATAAACAAAACGTAAAGTTTGCATGGTCACGAAGCAATCCTACAAAACACTTCATTTTGGTATTTTCGAGGTCAAATGGCACTATAAACGTATTATAGAAAACAACAACCATAGAACGAATGTGAATTGGTAATGGTTAACTCTTTTGCAACTCGTGAGACTTTTCAAAAGAGAGAATGAGTGAATCGATGAAAGAGCACTTCCACATTACAGTGGGCTAAACTATAGAGTTTTTGAACACTAACGAATGTGGTTTTCTGAAAAATAAAAAAAAAACGTAAAGTTTGCTTGGTCACAAAGCAATCGTATAAAACACTTCATTTTGGTGTTTTCGAAGTCAAATGGCACTATAAACGTGTTATAGAAAACAACAACCATAGAACGAATGTGAGTTAGTAATGGTTAACTGTTTTGCAACACGTGAGACTTTTCAAAAAGAGAGAATGAGTGAATCGATGAAAGTGCACTTCCACATTACAGTGGGATAAACTATAGAGTTTTTGAACACTAACGAATGTGATTTTCTGAAAAATAAACAAAACGTAAAGTTTGCTTGGTCACGAAGCAATCGTACAAAACACTTCATTTTGGTGTTTTCGAAGTCAAATGGCACTATAAACGTGTTATAGAAAACAACAACCATAGAACGAATGTGAGTTAGTAATGGTTAACTCTTTTGCAACACGTGAGACTTTTCAAAAAGAGAGAATGAGTGAATCGATGAAAGTGCACTTCCACATTACAGTGGGATAAACTATAGAGTTTTTGAACACTAACGAATGTGATTTTCTGAAAAATAAACAAAACGTAAAGTTTGCATGGTCACGAAGCAATCCTACAAAACACTTCATTTTGGTATTTTCGAGGTCAAATGGCACTATAAACGTATTATAGAAAACAACAACCATAGAACGAATGTGAATTGGTAATGGTTAACTCTTTTGCAACTCGTGAGACTTTTCAAAAGAGAGAATGAGTGAATCGATGAAAGAGCACTTCCACATTACAGTGGGCTAAACTATAGAGTTTTTGAACACTAACGAATGTGATTTTCTGAAAAATAAAAAAAAAACGTAAAGTTTGCTTGGTCACAAAGCAATCGTATAAAACACTTCATTTTGGTGTTTTCGAAGTCAAATGGCACTATAAACGTGTTATAGAAAACAACAACCATAGAACGAATGTGAGTTAGTAATGGTTAACTGTTTTGCAACACGTGAGACTTTTCAAAAAGAGAGAATGAGTGAATCGATGAAAGTGCACTTCCACATTACAGTGGGATAAACTATAGAGTTTTTGAACACTAACGAATGTGATTTTCTGAAAAATAAACAAAACGTAAAGTTTGCTTGGTCACGAAGCAATCGTACAAAACACTTCATTTTGGTGTTTTCGAAGTCAAATGGCACTATAAACGTGTTATAGAAAACAACAACCATAGAACGAATGTGAGTTAGTAATGGTTAACTCTTTTGCAACACGTGAGACTTTTCAAAAAGAGAGAATGAGTGAATCGATGAAAGTGCACTTCCACATTACAGTGGGATAAACTATAGAGTTTTTGAACACTAACGAATGTGATTTTCTGAAAAATAAACAAAACGTAAAGTTTGCATGGTCACGAAGCAATCCTACAAAACACTTCATTTTGGTATTTTCGAGGTCAAATGGCACTATAAACGTATTATAGAAAACAACAACCATAGAACGAATGTGAATTGGTAATGGTTAACTCTTTTGCAACTCGTGAGACTTTTCAAAAGAGAGAATGAGTGAATCGATGAAAGAGCACTTCCACATTACAGTGGGCTAAACTATAGAGTTTTTGAACACTAACGAATGGGATTTTCGGAAAAAAAAAAAAAAAACGTAAAGTTTGCCAAACCTACAAAAAACTTCATTTTGGTATTTTCGAGGTTAAATGGCACTGTAAACGTGTTATAGAAAACAACAACCATAGAACGAATGTGAATTGGTAATGGTTAACTCTTTTGCAACTCGTGAGACTTTTCAAAAAGAGAGGTTGAGTGAATCGATGAAAGTACAATTCTACATTATAGTGGGATAAACCATAGAGTTTTTGAACACTAACGAGTGTGATTTTCGAAAAAATTAAAAAAAACGTAAAGTTTGCTTGGTGACCAAGCAAACCTACAAAAAACTTCATTTTGGTATTTTCGAGGTTAAATGGCACTATAAACGTGTTATACAAAACAACAACCATAGAACGGATGTGAATTGGTAATGGTTAACTCTTTTGCAACTCGTGAGACTTTTCAAAAAGAGAGATTGAGTGAATCAATGAAAGTGCACTTCCACATTACAGTGGGATAAACTATAGAGTTTTTGAACACTAACGAATGTGATTTTCTGAAAAATAAAAAAAAACGTAAAGTTTGCTTGGTCACGAAGCAATCGTACAAAACACTTCATTTTGGTGTTTTCGAAGTCAAATGGCACTATAAACGTGTTATAGAAAACAACAACCATAAAATGAATGTGAGTTAGTAATGGTTAACTCTTTTGCAACACGTGAGACTTTTCAAAAAGCGAGAATGAGTGAATCGATGAAAGTGCACTTCCACATTACAGTGGGATAAACTATAGAGTTTTTGAACACTAACGAATGTGATTTTCTGAAAAATAAACAAAACATAAAGTTTGCATGGTCACGAAGCAATCCTACAAAACACTTCATTTTGGTATTTTCGAGGTCAAATGGCACTATAAAGGTGTTATAGAAAACAACAACCGTAGAACGAATGTGAATTGGTAATGGTTAACTCTTTTGCAAATCGTGAGACTTTTCAAAAGAGAGAATGAGTGAATCGATGAAAGAGCACTACCACATTACAGTGGGCTAAACTATTGAGTATTTGAACACTAACGAATGGGATTTTTGAAAAAATAAAATAAAACGTAAAGTTTGCTTGGTCACCAAGCAAACCTACAAAAAACATCATTTTGGTATTTTCGAGGTTAAATGGCACTGTAAGCGTGTTATAGAAAACAACAACCATAGAACGAATGTGAATTGGTAATGGTTAACTCTTTTGCAACTCGTGAGACTTTTAAAAAAGAGAGGTTGAGTGAATCGATGAAAGTGCACTTCCACATTACAGTGGGATAAACTATAGAGTTTTTGAACACTAACGAGTGTGATTTTCGAAAAAATAAAAAAAAACGTAAAGTTTGCTTGGTGACCAAGCAAACCTACAAAAAACTTCATTTTGGTATTTTCGAGGTTAAATGGCACTATAAACGTGTTATAGAAAACAACAACCATAGAACGAATGTGAATTGGTAATGGTTAACTCTTTTGCAACTCGTGAGACTTTTCAAAAAGAGAGGTTGAGTGAATCGATGAAAGTGCACTTCCACATTACAGTGGGATAAACTATAGAGTTTTTGAACACTAACGAATGTCATTTTCTGAAAAATAAACAAAAAGTAAATTTCACTTGGTCACCAAGAAAACCTACATAAAACTTCATTTAGGTATTTTCAAGGTTAAATGACACTATAAACGTTTTATAGAAAACAAAAACCATAGAACGAATGAGAGTTGGTAATGGTTAACTCCTTTGCAACTCGTGAGACTTTTCAAAAAGAGACAATGAGTGAATCGATCAAAGTGCACTTCCACATTACAGTGGGATAAACTATAGAGTTTTTGAACACTAACGAATGTGATTTTCTGAAAAATAAAAAAAACGTAAAGTTTGCTTGGTCACAAAGCAATCGTATAAAACACTTCATTTTGGTGTTTTCGAAGTCAAATGGCACTATAAACGTGTTATAGAAAACAACAACCATAGAACGAATGTGAGTTAGTAATGGTTAACTGTTTTGCAACACGTGAGACTTTTCAAAAAGAGAGAATGAGTGAATCGATGAAAGTGCACTTCCACATTACAGTGGGATAAACTATAGAGTTTTTGAACACTAACGAATGTGATTTTCTGAAAAATAAACAAAACGTAAAGTTTGCTTGGTCACGAAGCAATCGTACAAAACACTTCATTTTGGTGTTTTCGAAGTAAAATGGCACTATAAACGTGTTATAGAAAACAACAACCATAGAATGAATGTGAGTTAGTAATGGTTAACTCTTTTGCAACACGTGAGACTTTTCAAAAAGAGAGAATGAGTGAATCGATGAAAGTGCACTTCCACATTACAGTGGGATAAACTATAGAGTTTTTGAACACTAACGAATGTGATTTTCTGAAAAATAAACAAAACGTAAAGTTTGCATGGTCACGAAGCAATCCTACAAAACACTTCATTTTGGTATTTTCGAAGTCAAATGGCACTATAAACGTGTTATAGAAAACAACAACCATAGAACGAATGTGAATTGGTATTGGTTAACTCTTTTGCAACTCGTGAGACTTTTCAAAAGAGAGAATGAGTGAATCGATGAAAGAGCCCTTCCACATTACAGTGGGCTAAACTATTGAGTTTTTGAACACTAACGAATGTGATTTTCGAAAAAAAAAAAAACGTAAAGTTTGCTTGGTCACCAAGCAAACCTACAAAAAACTTCATTTTGGTATTTTCGAGGTTAAATGGCACTGTAAACGTGTTATAGAAAACAACAACCATAGAACGAATGTGAATTGGTAATGGTTAACTCTTTTGCAACTCGTGAGACTTTTCAAAAAGAGAGGTTGAGTGAATCGATGAAAGTGCACTTCCATATTACAGTGGGATAAACTATAGAGTTTTTGAACACTAACGAGTGTGATTTTCGAAAAAATAAAAAAAAAAACGTAAATTTTGCTTGGTGACCAAGCAAACCTACAAAAAACTTCAATTTGGTATTTTCGAGGTTAAATGGCACTGTAAACGTGTTATAGAAAACAACAACCATAGAACGAATGTGAATTGGTAATGGTTAACTCTTTTGCAACTCGTGAGACTTTTCAAAAAGAGAGGTTGAGTGAATCGATGAAAGTACTCTTCCACATTACAGTGGGATAAACTATAGAGTTTTTGAACACTAACGAATGTCATTTTCTGAAAAATAAACAAAAAGTAAAGTTCACTTGGTCACCAAGAAAACCTACATAAAACTTCATTTTGGTATTTTCGAGGTTAAATGGCACTATAAACGTTTTATAGAAAACAACAACCATAGAACGAATGTGAGTTGGTAATGGTTAACTCTTTTGCAACTCGTGAGACTTTTCAAAAAGAGACAATGAGTGAATCGATGAAAGTGCACTTCCACATTACAGTGGGATAAACTATAGAGTTTTTGAACACTAACGAGTGTGATTTTCGAAAAAATAAAAAAAAACGTAAAGTTTGCTTGGTGACCAAGCAAACCTACAAAAAACTTCATTTTGGTATTTTCGAGGTTAAATGGCACTGTAAACGTGTTATAGAAAACAACAACCATAGAACGAATGTGAATTGGTAATGGTTAACTCTTTTGCAACTCGTGAGACTTTTCAAAAAGAGAGGTTGAGTGAATCGATGAAAGTGCACTTCCACATTACAGTGGGATAAACTATAGAGTTTTTGAACACTAACGAGTGTGATTTTCGAAAAAATTAAAAAAAACGTAAAGTTTGCTTGGTGACCAAGCAAACCTACAAAAAACTTCATTTTGGTATTTTCGAGGTTAAATGGCACTATAAACGTGTTATAGAAAACAACAACCATAGAACGAATGTGAATTGGTAATGGTTAACTCTTTTGCAACTCGTGAGATTTTTCAAAAAGAGAGATTGAGTGAATCAATGAAAGTGCACTTCCACATTACAGTGGGATAAACTATAGAGTTTTTGAACACTAACGAATGTGATTTTCTGAAAAATAAAAAACAAACGTAAAGTTTGCATGGTCACGAAGCAATCGTATAAAACACTTCATTTTGGTGTTTTCGAAGTCAAATGGCACTATAAACGTGTTATAGAAAACAACAACCATAGAATGAATGTGAGTTAGTAATGGTTAACTCTTTTGCAACACGTGAGACTTTTCAAAAAGAGAGAATGAGTGAATCGATGAAAGTGCACTTCCACATTACAGTGGGATAAACTATAGAGTTTTTGAACACTAACGAATGTGATTTTCTGAAAAATAAAAAACAAACGTAAAGTTTGCATGGTCACGAAGCAATCGTACAAAACACTTCATTTTGGTGTTTTCGAAGTCAAATGGCACTATAAACGTGTTATAGAAAACAACAACCATAGAATGAATGTGAGTTAGTAATGGTTAACTCTTTTGCAACACGTGAGACTTTTCAAAAAGAGAGAATGAGTGAATCGATGAAAGTGCACTTCCACATTACAGTGGGATAAACTATTGAGTTTTTGAACACTAACGAATGTGATTTTCGAAAAAAAAAAAAAAACGTAAAGTTTGCTTGGTCACCAAGCAAACCTACAAAAAACTTCATTTTGGTATTTTCGAGGTTAAATGGCACTGTAAACGTGTTATAGAAAACAACAACCATAGAACGAATGTGAATTGGTAATGGTTAACTCTTTTGCAACTCGTGAGACTTTTCAAAAAGAGAGGTTGAGTGAATCGATGAAAGTGCTCTTCCACATTACAGTGGGATAAACTATAGAGTTTTTGAACACTAACGAATGTCATTTTCTGAAAAATAAACAAAAAGTAAAGTTCACTTGGTCACCAAGAAAACCTACATAAAACTTCATTTTGGTATTTTCGAGGTTAAATGGCACTATAAACGTTTTATAGAACACAACAACCATAGAACGAATGTGAGTTGGTAATGGTTAACTCTTTTGCAACTCGTGAGACTTTTCAAAAAGTGACAATGAGTGAATCGATGAAAGTGCACTTCCACATTACAGTGGGATAAACTATAGAGTTTTTGAACACTAACGAATGTGATTTTCTGAAAAATAAAAAAAAAACGTTAAGTTTGCTTAGTCACGAAGCAATCGTATAAAACACTTCATTTTGGTGTTTTCGAAGTCAAATGGCACTATAAAAGTGTTATAGAAAACAACAACCATAGAACGAATGTGAGTAGTGTAATGGTTAACTGTTTTGCAACACGTGAGACTTTTCAAAAAGAGAGAATGAGTGAATCGATGAAAGTGCACTTCCACATTACAGTGGGATAAACTATAGAGTTTTTGAACACTAACGAATGTGATTTTCTAAAAAATAAACAAAACGTAAAGTTTGCTTGGTCACGAAGCAATCGTACAAAACACTTCATTTTGGTGTTTTCGAAGTCAAATGGCACTATAAACGTGTTATAGAAAACAACAACCATAGAACGAATGTGAGTTAGTAATGGTTAACTCTTTTGCAACACGTGAGACTTTTCAAAAAGAGAGAATGAGTGAATCGATGAAAGTGCACTTCCACATTACAGTGGGATAAACTATAGAGTTTTTGAACACTAACGAATGTGATTTTCTGAAAAATAAACAAAACGTAAAGTTTGCATGGTCACGAAGAAATCCTACAAAACACTTCATTTTGGTATTTTCGAGGTCAAATGGCACTATAAACGTGTTATAGAAAACAACAACCATAGAACGAATGTGAATTGGTAATGGTTAACTCTTTTGCAACTCGTGAGACTTTTCAAAAGAGGGAATGAGTGAATCGATGAAAGAGCACTTCCACATTACAGTGGGCTAAACTATAGAGTTTTTGAACACTAACGAATGTGATTTTCGGAAAAAAAAAAACGTAAAGTTTGCCAAACCTACAAAAAACTTCATTTTGGTATTTTCGAGGTTAAATGGCACTGTAAACGTGTTATAGAAAACAACAACCATAGAACGAATGTGAATTGGTAATGGTTAACTCTTTTGCAACTCGTGAGACTTTTCAAAAAGAGAGGTTGAGTGAATCGATGAAAGTGCACTTCCACATTATAGTGGGATAAACTATAGAGTTTTTGAACACTAAGGAGTGTGATTTTCGAAAAAATTAAAAAAAACGTAAAGTTTGCTTGGTGACCAAGCAAACCTACAAAAAACTTCATTTTGGTATTTTCGAGGTTAAATGGCACTATAAACGTGTTATAGAAAACAACAACCATAGAACGAATGTGAATTGGTAATGGTTAACTCTTTTGCAACTCGTGAGATTTTTCAAAAAGAGAGATTGAGTGAATCAATGAAAGTGCACTTCCACATTACAGTGGGATAAACTATAGAGTTTTTGAACACTAACGAATGTGATTTTCTGAAAAATAAAAAAAAACGTAAAGTTTGCTTGGTCACGAAGCAATCGTACAAAACACTTCATTTTGGTGTTTTCGAAGTCAAATGGCACTATAAACGTGTTATAGAAAACAACAACCATAGAATGAATTTGAGTTAGTAATGGTTAACTCTTTTGCAACACGTGAGACTTTTCAAAAAGAGAGAATGAGTGAATCGAGGAAAGTGCACTTCCACATTACAGTGGGATAAACTATAGAGTTTTTGAACACTAACGAATGTGATTTTCTGAAAAATAAACAAAACGTAAAGTTTGCATGGTCACGAAGCAATCCTACAAAACACTTCATTTTGGTATTTTCGAGGTCAAATGGCACTATAAACGTGTTATAGAAAACAACAACCATAGAACGAATGTGAATTGGTAATGGTTAACTCTTTTGCAACTCGTGAGACTTTTCAAAAGAGAGAATGAGTGAATCGATGAAAGAGCACTTCCACATTACAGTGGGATAAACTATAGAGTTTTTGAACACTAACGAGTGTGATTTTCGAAAAAATAAAAAAAAACGTAAAGTTTGCTTGGTCACCAAGCAAACCTACAAAAAACTTCATTTTGGTATTTTCGAGGTTAAATGGCACTGTAAACGTGTTATAGAAAACAACAACCATAGAACGAATTTGAATTGGTAATGGTTAACTCTTTTGCAACTCGTGAGACTTTTCAAAAAGAGAGGTTGAGTGAATCGATGAAAGTGCTCTTCCACATTACAGTGGGATAAACTATAGAGTTTTTGAACACTAACGAATGTCATTTTCTGAAAAATAAACAAAAAGTAAAGTTCACTTGGTCACCAAGAAAACCTACATAAAACTTCATTTTGGTATTTTCGAGGTTAAATGGCACTATAAACGTTTTATAGAACACAACAACCATAGAACGAATGTGAGTTGGTAATGGTTAACTCTTTTGCAACTCGTGAGACTTTTCAAAAAGTGACAATGAGTGAATCGATGAAAGTGCACTTCCACATTACAGTGGGATAAACTATAGAGTTTTTGAACACTAACGAATGTGATTTTCTGAAAAATAAAAAAAAAACGTTAAGTTTGCTTAGTCACGAAGCAATCGTATAAAACACTTCATTTTGGTGTTTTCGAAGTCAAATGGCACTATAAACGTGTTATAGAAAACAACAACCATAGAACGAATGTGAGTAGTGTAATGGTTAACTGTTTTGCAACACGTGAGACTTTTCAAAAAGAGAGAATGAGTGAATCGATGAAAGTGCACTTCCACATTACAGTGGGATAAACTATAGAGTTTTTGAACACTAACGAATGTGATTTTCTGAAAAATAAACAAAACGTAAAGTTTGCATGGTCACGAAGAAATCCTACAAAACACTTCATTTTGGTATTTTCGAGGTGAAATGGCACTATAAACGTGTTATAGAAAACAACAACCATAGAACGAATGTGAATTGGTAATGGTTAACTCTTTTGCAACTCGTGAGACTTTTCAAAAGAGGGAATGAGTGAATCGATGAAAGAGCACTTCCACATTACAGTGGGCTAAACTATAGAGTTTTTGAACACTAACGAATGTGATTTTCGGAAAAAAAAAAAACGTAAAGTTTGCCAAACCTACAAAAAACTTCATTTTGGTATTTTCGAGGTTAAATGGCACTGTAAACGTGTTATAGAAAACAACAACCATAGAACGAATGTGAATTGGTAATGGTTAACTCTTTTGCAACTCGTGAGACTTTTCAAAAAGAGAGGTTGAGTGAATCGATGAAAGTGCACTTCCACATTATAGTGGGATAAACTATAGAGTTTTTGAACACTAAGGAGTGTGATTTTCGAAAAAATTAAAAAAAACGTAAAGTTTGCTTGGTGACCAAGCAAACCTACAAAAAACTTCATTTTGGTATTTTCGAGGTTAAATGGCACTATAAACGTGTTATAGAAAACAACAACCATAGAACGAATGTGAATTGGTAATGGTTAACTCTTTTGCAACTCGTGAGATTTTTCAAAAAGAGAGATTGAGTGAATCAATGAAAGTGCACTTCCACATTACAGTGGGATAAACTATAGAGTTTTTGAACACTAACGAATGTGATTTTCTGAAAAATAAAAAAAAACGTAAAGTTTGCTTGGTCACGAAGCAATCGTACAAAACACTTCATTTTGGTGTTTTCGAAGTCAAATGGCACTATAAACGTGTTATAGAAAACAACAACCATAGAATGAATTTGAGTTAGTAATGGTTAACTCTTTTGCAACACGTGAGACTTTTCAAAAAGAGAGAATGAGTGAATCGAGGAAAGTGCACTTCCACATTACAGTGGGATAAACTATAGAGTTTTTGAACACTAACGAATGTGATTTTCTGAAAAATAAACAAAACGTAAAGTTTGCATGGTCACGAAGCAATCCTACAAAACACTTCATTTTGGTATTTTCGAGGTCAAATGGCACTATAAACGTGTTATAGAAAACAACAACCATAGAACGAATGTGAATTGGTAATGGTTAACGCTTTTGCAACTCGTGAGACTTTTCAAAAGAGAGAATGAGTGAATCGATGAAAGAGCACTTCCACATTACAGTGGGATAAACTATAGAGTTTTTGAACACTAACGAGTGTGATTTTCGAAAAAATAAAAAAAAACGTAAAGTTTGCTTGGTCACCAAGCAAACCTACAAAAAACTTCATTTTTGTATTTTCGAGGTTAAATGGCACTGTAAACGTGTTATAGAAAACAACAACCATAGAACGAATGTGAATTGGTAATGGTTAACTCTTTTGCAACTCGTGAGACTTTTCAAAAAGATTGGTTGAGTGAATCGATGAAAGTGCTCTTCCACATTACAGTGGGATAAACTATAGAGTTTTTGAACACTAACGAATGTCATTTTCTGAAAAATAAACAAAAAGTAAAGTTCACTTGGTCACCAAGAAAACCTACATAAAACTTCATTTTGGTATTTTCGAGGTTAAATGGCACTATAAACGTTTTATAGAAAACAACAACCATAGAACGAATGTGAGTTGGTAATGGTTAACTCTTTTGCAACTCGTGAGACTTTTCAAAAAGTGACAATGAGTGAATCGATGAAAGTGCACTTCCACATTACAGTGGGATAAACTATAGAGTTTTTGAACACTAACGAGTGTGATTTTCGAAAAAATAAAAAAAAAACGTAAAGTTTGCTTGGTCACAAAGCAATCGTATAAAACACTTCATTTTGGTGTTTTCGAAGTCAAATGGCACTATAAACGTGTTATAGAAAACAACAACCATATAACGAATGTGAGTTAGTAATGGTTAACTGTTTTGCAACACGTGAGACTTTTCAAAAAGAGAGAATGAGTGAATCGATGAAAGTGCACTTCCACATTACAGTGGGATAAACTATAGAGTTTTTGAACACTAACGAATGTGATTTTCTGAAAAATAAACAAAACGTAAAGTTTGCTTGGTCACGAAGCAATCGTACAAAACACTTCATTTTGGTGTTTTCGAAGTCAAATGGCACTATAAACGTGTTATAGAAAACAACAACCATAGAACGAATGTGAGTTAGTAATGGTTAACTCTTTTGCAACACGTGAGACTTTTCAAAAAGAGAGAATGAGTGAATCGATGAAAGTGCACTTCCACATTACAGTGGGATAAACTATAGAGTTTTTGAACACTAACGAATGTGATTTTCTGAAAAATAAACAAAACGTAAAGTTTGCATGGTCACGAAGCAATCCTACAAAACACTTCATTTTGGTATTTTCGAGGTCAAATGGCACTATAAACGTATTATAGAAAACAACAACCATAGAACGAATGTGAATTGGTAATGGTTAACTCTTTTGCAACTCGTGAGACTTTTCAAAAAGAGAGAATGAGTGAATCGATGAAAGTGCACTTCCACATTACAGTGGGATAAACTATAGAGTTTTTGAACACTAACGAATGTGATTTTCTGAAAAATAAACAAAACGTAAAGTTTGCATGGTCACGAAGCAATCCTACAAAACACTTCATTTTGGTATTTTCGAAGTCAAATGGCACTATAAACGTGTTATAGAAAACAACAACCATAGAACGAATGTGAATTGGTATTGGTTAACTCTTTTGCAACTCGTGAGACTTTTCAAAAGAGAGAATGAGTGAATCGATGAAAGAGCCCTTCCACATTACAGTGGGCTAAACTATTGAGTTTTTGAACACTAACGAATGTGATTTTCGAAAAAAAAAAAAAACGTAAAGTTTGCTTGGTCACCAAGCAAACCTACAAAAAACTTCATTTTGGTATTTTCGAGGTTAAATGGCACTGTAAACGTGTTATAGAAAACAACAACCATAGAACGAATGTGAATTGGTAATGGTTAACTCTTTTGCAACTCGTGAGACTTTTCAAAAAGAGAGGTTGAGTGAATCGATGAAAGTGCACTTCCACATTACAGTGGGATAAACTATAGAGTTTTTGAACACTAACGAGTGTGATTTTCTGAAAAATAAACAAAACGTAAAGTTTGCATGGTCACGAAGCAATCCTACAAAACACTTCATTTTGGTATTTTCGAGGTTAAATGGCACTATAAACGTATTATAGAAAACAACAACCATAGAACGAATGTGAATTGGTAATGGTTAACTCTTTTGCAACTCGTGAGACTTTTCAAAAGAGAGAATGAGTGAATCGATGAAAGAGCACTTCCACATTACAGTGGGCTAAACTATAGAGTTTTTGAACACTAACGAATGGGATTTTCGGAAAAATAAAAAAAAACGTAAAGTTTGCCAAACCTACAAAAAACTTCATTTTGGTATTTTCGAGGTTAAATGGCACTGTAAACGTGTTATAGAAAACAACAACCATAGAACGAATGTGAATTGGTAATGGTTAACTCTTTTGCAACTCGTGAGACTTTTCAAAAAGAGAGGTTGAGTGAATCGATGAAAGTACAATTCTACATTACAGTGGGATAAACCATAGAGTTTTTGAACACTAACGAGTGTGATTTTCGAAAAAATTAAAAAAAACGTAAAGTTTGCTTGGTGACCAAGCAAACCTACAAAAAACTTCATTTTGGTATTTTCGAGGTTAAATGGCACTATAAACGTGTTATAGAAAACAACAACCATAGAACGAATGTGAATTGGTAATGGTTAACTCTTTTGCAACTCGTGAGACTTTTCAAAAAGAGAGATTGAGTGAATCAATGAAAGTGCACTTCCACATTACAGTGGGATAAACTATAGAGTTTTTGAACACTAACGAATGTGATTTTCTGAAAAATAAAAAAAAACGTAAAGTTTGCTTGGTCACGAAGCAATCGTACAAAACACTTCATTTTGGTGTTTTCGAAGTCAAATGGCACTATAAACGTGTTATAGAAAACAACAACCATAAAATGAATGTGAGTTAGTAATGGTTAACTCTTTTGCAACACGTGAGACTTTTCAAAAAGCGAGAATGAGTGAATCGATGAAAGTGCACTTCCACATTACAGTGGGATAAACTATAGAGTTTTTGAACACTAACGAATGTGATTTTCTGAAAAATAAACAAAACATAAAGTTTGCATGGTCACGAAGCAATCCTACAAAACACTTCATTTTGGTATTTTCGAGGTCAAATGGCACTATAAACGTGTTATAGAAAACAACAACCGTAGAACGAATGTGAATTGGTAATGGTTAACTCTTTTGCAAATCGTGAGACTTTTCAAAAGAGAGAATGAGTGAATCGATGAAAGAGCACTACCACATTACAGTGGGCTAAACTATTGAGTATTTGAACACTAACGAATGGGATTTTTGAAAAAATAAAATAAAACGTAAAGTTTGCTTGGTCACCAAGCAAACCTACAAAAAACATCATTTTGGTATTTTCGAGGTTAAATGGCACTGTAAGCGTGTTATAGAAAACAACAACCATAGAACGAATGTGAATTGGTAATGGTTAACTCTTTTGCAACTCGTGAGACTTTTCAAAAAGAGAGGTTGAGTGAATCGATGAAAGTGCACTTCCACATTACAGTGGGATAAACTATAGAGTTTTTGAACACTAACGAGTGTGATTTTCGAAAAAATAAAAAAAAACGTAAAGTTTGCTTGGTGACCAAGCAAACCTACAAAAAACTTCATTTTGGTATTTTCGAGGTTAAATGGCACTGTAAACGTGTTATAGAAAACAACAACCATAGAACGAATGTGAATTGGTAATGGTTAACTCTTTTGCAACTCGTGAGACTTTTCAAAAAGAGAGGTTGAGTGAATCGATGAAAGTGCTCTTCCACATTACAGTGGGATAAACTATAGAGTTTTTGAACACTAACGAATGTCATTTTCTGAAAAATAAACAAAAAGTAAAGTTCACTTGGTCACCAAGAAAACCTACATAAAACTTCATTTTGGTATTTTCGAGGTTAAATGGCACTATAAACGTTTTATAGAACACAACAACCATAGAACGAATGTGAGTTGGTAATGGTTAACTCTTTTGCAACTCGTGAGACTTTTCAAAAAGTGACAATGAGTGAATCGATGAAAGTGCACTTCCACATTACAGTGGGATAAACTATAGAGTTTTTGAACACTAACGAATGTGATTTTCTGAAAAATAAAAAAAAAACGTTAAGTTTGCTTAGTCACGAAGCAATCGTATAAAACACTTCATTTTGGTGTTTTCGAAGTCAAATGGCACTATAAACGTGTTATAGAAAACAACAACCATAGAACGAATGTGAGTAGTGTAATGGTTAACTGTTTTGCAACACGTGAGACTTTTCAAAAAGAGAGAATGAGTGAATCGATGAAAGTGCACTTCCACATTACAGTGGGATAAACTATAGAGTTTTTGAACACTAACGAATGTGATTTTCTGAAAAATAAACAAAACGTAAAGTTTGCATGGTCACGAAGAAATCCTACAAAACACTTCATTTTGGTATTTTCGAGGTCAAATGGCACTATAAACGTGTTATAGAAAACAACAACCATAGAACGAATGTGAATTGGTAATGGTTAACTCTTTTGCAACTCGTGAGACTTTTCAAAAGAGGGAATGAGTGAATCGATGAAAGAGCACTTCCACATTACAGTGGGCTAAACTATAGAGTTTTTGAACACTAACGAATGTGATTTTCGGAAAAAAAAAAAACGTAAAGTTTGCCAAACCTACAAAAAACTTCATTTTGGTATTTTCGAGGTTAAATGGCACTGTAAACGTGTTATAGAAAACAACAACCATAGAACGAATGTGAATTGGTAATGGTTAACTCTTTTGCAACTCGTGAGACTTTTCAAAAAGAGAGGTTGAGTGAATCGATGAAAGTGCACTTCCACATTATAGTGGGATAAACTATAGAGTTTTTGAACACTAAGGAGTGTGATTTTCGAAAAAATTAAAAAAAACGTAAAGTTTGCTTGGTGACCAAGCAAACCTACAAAAAACTTCATTTTGGTATTTTCGAGGTTAAATGGCACTATAAACGTGTTATAGAAAACAACAACCATAGAACGAATGTGAATTGGTAATGGTTAACTCTTTTGCAACTCGTGAGATTTTTCAAAAAGAGAGATTGAGTGAATCAATGAAAGTGCACTTCCACATTACAGTGGGATAAACTATAGAGTTTTTGAACACTAACGAATGTGATTTTCTGAAAAATAAAAAAAAACGTAAAGTTTGCTTGGTCACGAAGCAATCGTACAAAACACTTCATTTTGGTGTTTTCGAAGTCAAATGGCACTATAAACGTGTTATAGAAAACAACAACCATAGAATGAATTTGAGTTAGTAATGGTTAACTCTTTTGCAACACGTGAGACTTTTCAAAAAGAGAGAATGAGTGAATCGAGGAAAGTGCACTTCCACATTACAGTGGGATAAACTATAGAGTTTTTGAACACTAACGAATGTGATTTTCTGAAAAATAAACAAAACGTAAAGTTTGCATGGTCACGAAGCAATCCTACAAAACACTTCATTTTGGTATTTTCGAGGTCAAATGGCACTATAAACGTGTTATAGAAAACAACAACCATAGAACGAATGTGAATTGGTAATGGTTAACGCTTTTGCAACTCGTGAGACTTTTCAAAAGAGAGAATGAGTGAATCGATGAAAGAGCACTTCCACATTACAGTGGGATAAACTATAGAGTTTTTGAACACTAACGAGTGTGATTTTCGAAAAAATAAAAAAAAACGTAAAGTTTGCTTGGTCACCAAGCAAACCTACAAAAAACTTCATTTTTGTATTTTCGAGGTTAAATGGCACTGTAAACGTGTTATAGAAAACAACAACCATAGAACGAATGTGAATTGGTAATGGTTAACTCTTTTGCAACTCGTGAGACTTTTCAAAAAGAGAGGTTGAGTGAATCGATGAAAGTGCTCTTCCACATTACAGTGGGATAAACTATAGAGTTTTTGAACACTAACGAATGTCATTTTCTGAAAAATAAACAAAAAGTAAAGTTCACTTGGTCACCAAGAAAACCTACATAAAACTTCATTTTGGTATTTTCGAGGTTAAATGGCACTATAAACGTTTTATAGAAAACAACAACCATAGAACGAATGTGAGTTGGTAATGGTTAACTCTTTTGCAACTCGTGAGACTTTTCAAAAAGTGACAATGAGTGAATCGATGAAAGTGCACTTCCACATTACAGTGGGATAAACTATAGAGTTTTTGAACACTAACGAGTGTGATTTTCGAAAAAATAAAAAAAAAACGTAAAGTTTGCTTGGTCACAAAGCAATCGTATAAAACACTTCATTTTGGTGTTTTCGAAGTCAAATGGCACTATAAACGTGTTATAGAAAACAACAACCATAGAACGAATGTGAGTTAGTAATGGTTAACTGTTTTGCAACACGTGAGACTTTTCAAAAAGAGAGAATGAGTGAATCGATGAAAGTGCACTTCCACATTACAGTGGGATAAACTATAGAGTTTTTGAACACTAACGAATGTGATTTTCTGAAAAATAAACAAAACGTAAAGTTTGCTTGGTCACGAAGCAATCGTACAAAACACTTCATTTTGGTGTTTTCGAAGTCAAATGGCACTATAAACGTGTTATAGAAAACAACAACCATAGAACGAATGTGAGTTAGTAATGGTTAACTCTTTTGCAACACGTGAGACTTTTCAAAAAGAGAGAATGAGTGAATCGATGAAAGTGCACTTCCACATTACAGTGGGATAAACTATAGAGTTTTTGAACACTAACGAATGTGATTTTTTGAAAAATAAACAAAACGTAAAGTTTGCATGGTCACGAAGCAATCCTACAAAACACTTCATTTTGGTATTTTCGAGGTCAAATGGCACTATAAACGTATTATAGAAAACAACAACCATAGAACGAATGTGAATTGGTAATGGTTAACTCTTTTGCAACTCGTGAGACTTTTCAAAAAGAGAGAATGAGTGAATCGATGAAAGTGCACTTCCACATTACAGTGGGATAAACTATAGAGTTTTTGAACACTAACGAATGTGATTTTCTGAAAAATAAACAAAACGTAAAGTTTGCATGGTCACGAAGCAATCCTACAAAACACTTCATTTTGGTATTTTCGAAGTCAAATGGCACTATAAACGTGTTATAGAAAACAACAACCATAGAACGAATGTGAATTGGTATTGGTTAACTCTTTTGCAACTCGTGAGACTTTTCAAAAGAGAGAATGAGTGAATCGATGAAAGAGCCCTTCCACATTACAGTGGGCTAAACTATTGAGTTTTTGAACACTAACGAATGTGATTTTCGAAAAAAAAAAAAAACGTAAAGTTTGCTTGGTCACCAAGCAAACCTACAAAAAACTTCATTTTGGTATTTTCGAGGTTAAATGGCACTGTAAACGTGTTATAGAAAACAACAACCATAGAACGAATGTGAATTGGTAATGGTTAACTCTTTTGCAACTCGTGAGACTTTTCAAAAAGAGAGGTTGAGTGAATCGATGAAAGTGCACTTCCACATTACAGTGGGATAAACTATAGAGTTTTTGAACACTAACGAGTGTGATTTTCTGAAAAATAAACAAAACGTAAAGTTTGCATGGTCACGAAGCAATCCTACAAAACACTTCATTTTGGTATTTTCGAGGTCAAATGGCACTATAAACGTATTATAGAAAACAACAACCATAGAACGAATGTGAATTGGTAATGGTTAACTCTTTTGCAACTCGTGAGACTTTTCAAAAGAGAGAATGAGTGAATCGATGAAAGAGCACTTCCACATTACAGTGGGCTAAACTATAGAGTTTTTGAACACTAACGAATGGGATTTTCGGAAAAATAAAAAAAAACGTAAAGTTTGCCAAACCTACAAAAAACTTCATTTTGGTATTTTCGAGGTTAAATGGCACTGTAAACGTGTTATAGAAAACAACAACCATAGAACGAATGTGAATTGGTAATGGTTAACTCTTTTGCAACTCGTGAGACTTTTCAAAAAGAGAGGTTGAGTGAATCGATGAAAGTACAATTCTACATTACAGTGGGATAAACCATAGAGTTTTTGAACACTAACGAGTGTGATTTTCGAAAAAATTAAAAAAAACGTAAAGTTTGCTTGGTGACCAAGCAAACCTACAAAAAACTTCATTTTGGTATTTTCGAGGTTAAATGGCACTATAAACGTGTTATAGAAAACAACAACCATAGAACGAATGTGAATTGGTAATGGTTAACTCTTTTGCAACTCGTGAGACTTTTCAAAAAGAGAGATTGAGTGAATCAATGAAAGTGCACTTCCACATTACAGTGGGATAAACTATAGAGTTTTTGAACACTAACGAATGTGATTTTCTGAAAAATAAAAAAAAACGTAAAGTTTGCTTGGTCACGAAGCAATCGTACAAAACACTTCATTTTGGTGTTTTCGAAGTCAAATGGCACTATAAACGTGTTATAGAAAACAACAACCATAAAATGAATGTGAGTTAGTAATGGTTAACTCTTTTGCAACACGTGAGACTTTTCAAAAAGCGAGAATGAGTGAATCGATGAAAGTGCACTTCCACATTACAGTGGGATAAACTATAGAGTTTTTGAACACTAACGAATGTGATTTTCTGAAAAATAAACAAAACATAAAGTTTGCATGGTCACGAAGCAATCCTACAAAACACTTCATTTTGGTATTTTCGAGGTCAAATGGCACTATAAACGTGTTATAGAAAACAACAACCGTAGAACGAATGTGAATTGGTAATGGTTAACTCTTTTGCAAATCGTGAGACTTTTCAAAAGAGAGAATGAGTGAATCGATGAAAGAGCACTACCACATTACAGTGGGCTAAACTATTGAGTATTTGAACACTAACGAATGGGATTTTTGAAAAAATAAAATAAAACGTAAAGTTTGCTTGGTCACCAAGCAAACCTACAAAAAACATCATTTTGGTATTTTCGAGGTTAAATGGCACTGTAAGCGTGTTATAGAAAACAACAACCATAGAACGAATGTGAATTGGTAATGGTTAACTCTTTTGCAACTCGTGAGACTTTTCAAAAAGAGAGGTTGAGTGAATCGATGAAAGTGCACTTCCACATTACAGTGGGATAAACTATAGAGTTTTTGAACACTAACGAGTGTGATTTTCGAAAAAATAAAAAAAAACGTAAAGTTTGCTTGGTGACCAAGCAAACCTACAAAAAACTTCATTTTGGTATTTTCGAGGTTAAATGGCACTGTAAACGTGTTATAGAAAACAACAACCATAGAACGAATGTGAATTGGTAATGGTTAACTCTTTTGCAACTCGTGAGACTTTTCAAAAAGAGAGGTTGAGTGAATCGATGAAAGTGCACTTCCACATTACAGTGGGATAAACTATAGAGTTTTTGAACACTAACGAATGTCATTTTCTGAAAAATAAACAAAAAGTAAATTTCACTTGGTCACCAAGAAAACCTACATAAAACTTCATTTAGGTATTTTCAAGGTTAAATGACACTATAAACGTTATATAGAAAACAAAAACCATAGAACGAATGAGAGTTGGTAATGGTTAACTCCTTTGCAACTCGTGAGACTTTCAAAAAGAGACAATGAGTGAATCGATGAAAGTGCACTTCCACATTACAGTGGGATAAACTATAGAGTTTTTGAACACTAACGAATGTGATTTTCTGAAAAATAAAAAAAAACGTAAAGTTTGCTTGGTCACAAAGCAATCGTATAAAACACTTCATTTTGGTGTTTTCGAAGTCAAATGGCACTATAAACGTGTTATAGAAAACAACAACCATAGAACGAATGTGAGTTAGTAATGGTTAACTGTTTTGCAACACGTGAGACTTTTCAAAAAGAGAGAATGAGTGAATCGATGAAAGTGCACTTCCACATTACAGTGGGATAAACTATAGAGTTTTTGAACACTAACGAATGTCATTTTCTGAAAAATAAACAAAACGTAAAGTTTGCATGGTCACGAAGCAATCCTACAAAACACTTCATTTTGGTATTTTCGAAGTCAAATGGCACTATAAACGTGTTATAGAAAACAACAACCATAGAACGAATGTGAATTGGTAATGGTTAACTCTTTTGCAACTCGTGAGACTTTTCAAAAAGAGAGGTTGAATGAATCGATGAAAGTGCACTTCCACATTACAGTGGGATAAACTATAGAGTTTTTGAACAATAACGAGTGTGATTTTCGAAAAAATAAAAAAAAACGTAAAGTTTGCTTGGTGACCAAGCAAACCTACAAAAAACTTGATTTTGGTATTTTCGAGGTTAAATGGCACTGTAAACGTGTTATAGAAAACAACAACCATAGAACGAATGTGAATTGGTAATGGTTAACTCTTTTGCAACTCGTGAGACTTTTCAAAAAGAGAGGTTGAGTGAATCGATGAAAGTGAACTTCCACATTACAGTGGGATAAACTATAGAGTTTTTGAACACAAACGAGTGTGATTTTCGAAAAAAAAAAAAAAAAAACGTAAATTTTGCTTGGTGACCAAGCAAACCTACAAAAAACTTCATTTTGGTATTTTCGAGGTTAAATGGCACTGTAAACGTGTTATAGAAAACAACAACCATAGAACGAATGTGAATTGGTAATGGTTAACTCTTTTGCAACTCGTGAGACTTTTCAAAAAGAGAGGTTGAGTGAATCGATGAAAGTACTCTTCCACATTACAGTGGGATAAACTATAGAGTTTTTGAACACTAACGAATGTCATTTTCTGAAAAATAAACAAAAAGTAAAGTTCACTTGGTCAACAAGAAAACCTACATAAAACTTCATTTTGGTATTTTCGAGGTTAAATGGCACTATAAACGTTTTATAGAAAACAACAACCATAGAACGAATGTGAGTTGGTAATGGTTAACTCTTTTGCAACTCGTGAGACTTTTCAAAAAGAGACAATGAGTGAATCGATGAAAGTGCACTTCCACATTACAGTGGGATAAACTATAGAGTTTTTGAACACTAACGAGTGTGATTTTCGAAAAAATAAAAAAAAACGTAAAGTTCGCTTGGTGACCAAGCAAACCTACAAAAAACTTCATTTTGGTATTTTCGAGGTTAAATGGCACTGTAAACGTGTTATAGAAAACAACAACCATAGAACGAATGTGAATTGGTAATGGTTAACTCTTTTGCAACTCGTGAGACTTTTCAAAAAGAGAGGTTGAGTGAATCGATGAAAGTGCACTTCCACATTACAGTGGGATAAACTATAGAGTTTTTGAACACTAACGAGTGTGATTTTCGAAAAAATTAAAAAAAATGTAAAGTTTGCTTGGTCACCAAGCAAACCTACAAAAAACTTCATTTTGGTATTTTCGAGGTTAAATGGCACTATAAACGTGTTATAGAAAACAACAACCATAGAACGAATGTGAATTGGTAATGGTTAACTCTTTTGCAACTCGTGAGATTTTTCAAAAAGAGAGATTGAGTGAATCAATGAAAGTGCACTTCCACATTACAGTGGGATAAACTATAGAGTTTTTGAACACTAACGAATGTGATTTTCTGAAAAATAAAAAAAAACGTAAAGTTTGCTTGGTCACGAAGCAATCGTACAAAACACTTCATTTTGGTGTTTTCGAAGTCAAATGGCACTATAAACGTGTTATAGAAAACAACAACCATAGAATGAATGTGAGTTAGTAATGGTTAACTCTTTTGCAACACGTGAGACTTTTCAAAAAGAGAGAATGAGTGAATCGATGAAAGTGCACTTCCACATTACAGTGGGATAAACTATAGAGTTTTTGAACACTAACGAATGTGATTTTCTGAAAAATAAAAAAAAACGTAAAGTTTGCATGGTCACGAAGCAATCGTACAAAACACTTCATTTTGGTGTTTTCGAAGTCAAATGGCACTATAAACGTGTTATAGAAAACAACAACCATAGAATGAATGTGAGTTAGTAATGGTTAACTCTTTTGCAACACGTGAGACTTTTCAAAAAGAGAGAATGAGTGAATCGATGAAAGTGCACTTCCACATTACAGTGGGATAAACTATTGAGTTTTTGAACACTAACGAATGTGATTTTCGAAAAAAAAAAAAAACGTAAAGTTTGCTTGGTGACCAAGCAAACCTACAAAAAACTTCATTTTGGTATTTTCGAGGTTAAATGGCACTGTAAACGTGTTATAGAAAACAACAACCATAGAACGAATGTGAATTGGTAATGGTTAACTCTTTTGCAACTCGTGAGACTTTTCAAAAAGAGAGGTTGAATGAATCGATGAAAGTGCACATCCACATTACAGTGGGATAAACTATAGAGTTTTTGAACACTAACGAGTGTGATTTTCGAAAAAATAAAAAAAAACGTAAAGTTTGCTTGGTGACCAAGCAAACCTACAAAAAACTTGATTTTGGTATTTTCGAGGTTAAATGGCACTGTAAACGTGTTATAGAAAACAACAACCATAGAACGAATGTGAATTGGTAATGGTTAACTCTTTTGCAACTCGTGAGACTTTTCAAAAAGAGAGGTTGAGTGAATCGATGAAAGTGCTCTTCCACATTACAGTGGGATAAACTATAGAGTTTTTGAACACTAACGAATGTCATTTTCTGAAAAATAAACAAAAAGTAAAGTTCACTTGGTCACCAAGAAAACCTACATAAAACTTCATTTTGGTATTTTCGAGGTTAAATGGCACTATAAACGTTTTATAGAAAACAACAACCATAGAACGAATGTGAGTTGGTAATGGTTAACTCTTTTGCAACTCGTGAGACTTTTCAAAAAGTGACAATGAGTGAATCGATGAAAGTGCACTTCCACATTACAGTGGGATAAACTATAGAGTTTTTGAACACTAACGAATGTGATTTTCTGAAAAATAAAAAAAAACGTTAAGTTTGCTTGGTCACGAAGCAATCGTATAAAACACTTCATTTTCGTGTTTTCGAAGTCAAATGGCACTATAAACGTGTTATAGAAAACAACAACCATAGAACGAATGTGAGTAGTGTAATGGTTAACTGTTTTGCAACACGTGAGACTTTTCAAAAAGAGAGAATGAGTGAATCGATGAAAGTGCACTTCCACATTACAGTGGGATAAACTATAGAGTTTTTGAACACTAACGAATGTGATTTTCTAAAAAATAAACAAAACGTAAAGTTTGCTTGGTCACGAAGCAATCGTACAAAACACTTCATTTTGGTGTTTTCGAAGTCAAATGGCACTATAAACGTGTTATAGAAAACAACAACCATAGAACGAATGTGAGTTAGTAATGGTTAACTCTTTTGCAACACGTGAGACTTTTCAAAAAGAGAGAATGAGTGAATCGATGAAAGTGCACTTCCACATTACAGAGGGATAAACTATAGAGTTTTTGATCACTAACGAATGTGATTTTCTGAAAAATAAAAAAAACGTAACGTTTGCTTGGTCACGAAGCAGTCCTACAAAACACTTCATTTTGGTATTTTCGAGGTCAAATGGCACTATAAACGTGTTATAGAAAACAACAACCATAGAACGAATGTGAGTTGGTAATAGTTAACTCTTTTGCAACTCGTGAGACTTTTCAAAAAGAGAGAATGAGTGAATCGATGAAAGTGCACTTCCACATTACAGTGGGATAAACTATAGAGTTTTTGAACACTAACGAGTGTGATTTTCTGAAAAATAAACAAAACGTAAAGTTTGCATGGTCACGAAGCAATCCTACAAAACACTTCATTTTGGTATTTTCGAGGTCAAATGGCACTATAAACGTATTATAGAAAACAACAACCATAGAACGAATGTGAATTGGTAATGGTTAACTCTTTTGCAACTCGTGAGACTTTTCAAAAGAGAGAATGAGTGAATCGATGAAAGACCACTTCCACATTACAGTGGGCTAAACTATAGAGTTTTTGAACACTAACGAATGGGATTTTCGGAAAAATAAAAAAAAACGTAAAGTTTGCCAAACCTACAAAACACTTCATTTTGGTATTTTCGAGGTCAAATGGCACTATAAACGTGTTATAGAAAACAACAACCGTAGAACGAATGTGAATTGGTAATGGTTAACTCTTTTGCAAATCGTGAGACTTTTCAAAAGAGAGAATGAGTGAATCGATGAAAGAGCACTACCACATTACAGTGGGCTAAACTATTGAGTATTTGAACACTAACGAATGGGATTTTTGAAAAAATAAAATAAAACGTAAAGTTTTCTTGGTCACCAAGCAAACCTACAAAAAACATCATTTTGGTATTTTCGAGGTTAAATGACACTGTAAGCGTGTTATAGAAAACAACAACCATAGAACGAATGTGAATTGGTAATGGTTAACTCTATTGCAACTCGTGAGACTTTTCAAAAAGAGAGGTTGAGTGAATCGATGAAAGTGCACTTCCACATTACAGTGGGATAAACTATAGAGTTTTTGAACACTAACGAGTGTGATTTTCGAAAAAATAAAAAAAAACGTAAAGTTTGCTTGGTGACCAAGCAAACCTACAAAAAACTTCATTTTGGTATTTTCGAGGTTAAATGGCACTGTAAACGTGTTATAGAAAACAACAACCATAGAACGAATGTGAATTGGTAATGGTTAACTCTTTTGCAACTCGTGAGACTTTTCAAAAAGAGAGGTTGAGTGAATCGATGAAAGTGCACTTCCACATTACAGTGGGATAAACTATAGAGTTTTTGAACACTAACGAATGTCATTTTCTGAAAAATAAACAAAAAGTAAATTTCACTTGGTCACCAAGAAAACCTACATAAAACTTCATTTAGGTATTTTCAAGGTTAAATGACACTATAAACGTTTTATAGAAAACAAAAACCATAGAACGAATGAGAGTTGGTAATGGTTAACTCCTTTACAACTCGTGAGACTTTCAAAAAGAGACAATGAGTGAATCGATGAAAGTGCACTTCCACATTACAGTGGGATAAACTATAGAGTTTTTGAACACTAACGAATGTGATTTTCTGAAAAATAAAAAAAAACGTAAAGTTTGCTTGGTCACAAAGCAATCGTATAAAACACTTCATTTTGGTGTTTTCGAAGTCAAATGGCACTATAAACGTGTTATAGAAAACAACAACCATAGAACGAATGTGAGTTAGTAATGGTTAACTGTTTTGCAACACGTGAGACTTTTCAAAAAGAGAGAATGAGTGAATCGATGAAAGTGCACTTCCACATTACAGTGGGATAAACTATAGAGTTTTTGAACACTAACGAATGTCATTTTCTGAAAAATAAACAAAACGTAAAGTTTGCATGGTCACGAAGCAATCCTACAAAACACTTCATTTTGGTATTTTCGAAGTCAAATGGCACTATAAACGTGTTATAGAAAACAACAACCATAGAACGAATGTGAATTGGTAATGGTTAACTCTTTTGCAACTCGTGAGACTTTTCAAAAAGAGAGGTTGAATGAATCGATGAAAGTGCACTTCCACATTACAGTGGGATAAACTATAGAGTTTTTGAACAATAACGAGTGTGATTTTCGAAAAAATAAAAAAAAACGTAAAGTTTGCTTGGTGACCAAGCAAACCTACAAAAAACTTGATTTTGGTATTTTCGAGGTTAAATGGCACTGTAAACGTGTTATAGAAAACAACAACCATAGAACGAATGTGAATTGGTAATGGTTAACTCTTTTGCAACTCGTGAGACTTTTCAAAAAGAGAGGTTGAGTGAATCGATGAAAGTGCACTTCCACATTACAGTGGGATAAACTATAGAGTTTTTGAACACAAACGAGTGTGATTTTCGAAAAAAAAAAAAAAAAAACGTAAATTTTGCTTGGTGACCAAGCAAACCTACAAAAAACTTCATTTTGGTATTTTCGAGGTTAAATGGCACTGTAAACGTGTTATAGAAAACAACAACCATAGAACAAATGTGAATTGGTAATGGTTAACTCTTTTGCAACTCGTGAGACTTTTCAAAAAGAGAGGTTGAGCGAATCGATGAAAGTACTCTTCCACATTACAGTGGGATAAACTATAGAGTTTTTGAACACTAACGAATGTCATTTTCTGAAAAATAAACAAAAAGTAAAGTTCACTTGGTCACCAAGAAAACCTACATAAAACTTCATTTTGGTATTTTCGAGGTTAAATGGCACTATAAACGTTTTATAGAAAACAACAACCATAGAACGAATGTGAGTTGGTAATGGTTAACTCTTTTGCAACTCGTGAGACTTTTCAAAAAGAGACAATGAGTGAATCGATGAAAGTGCACTTCCACATTACAGTGGGATAAACTATAGAGTTTTTGAACACTAACGAGTGTGATTTTCGAAAAAATAAAAAAAAACGTAAAGTTTGCTTGGTGACCAAGCAAACCTACAAAAAACTTCATTTTGGTATTTTCGAGGTTAAATGGCACTGTAAACGTGTTATAGAAAACAACAACCATAGAACGAATGTGAATTGGTAATGGTTAACTCTTTTGCAACTCGTGAGACTTTTCAAAAAGAGAGGTTGAGTGAATCGATGAAAGTGCACTTCCACATTACAGTGGGATAAACTATAGAGTTTTTGAACACTAACGAGTGTGATTTTCGAAAAAATTAAAAAAAATGTAAAGTTTGCTTGGTCACCAAGCAAACCTACAAAAAACTTCATTTTGGTATTTTCGAGGTTAAATGGCACTATAAACGTGTTATAGAAAACAACAACCATAGAACGAATGTGAATTGGTAATGGTTAACTCTTTTGCAACTCATGAGATTTTTCAAAAAGAGAGATTGAGTGAATCAATGAAAGTGCACTTCCACATTACAGTGGGATAAACTATAGAGTTTTTGAACACTAACGAATGTGATTTTCTGAAAAATAAAAAAAAACGTAAAGTTTGCTTGGTCACGAAGCAATCGTACAAAACACTTCATTTTGGTGTTTTCGAAGTCAAATGGCACTATAAACGTGTTATAGAAAACAACAACCATAGAATGAATGTGAGTTAGTAATGGTTAACTCTTTTGCAACACGTGAGACTTTTCAAAAAGAGAGAATGAGTGAATCGATGAAAGTGCACTTCCACATTACAGTGGGATAAACTATAGAGTTTTTGAACACTAACGAATGTGATTTTCTGAAAAATAAAAAAAAACGTAAAGTTTGCATGGTCACGAAGCAATCGTACAAAACACTTCATTTTGGTGTTTTCGAAGTCAAATGGCACTATAAACGTGTTATAGAAAACAACAACCATAGAATGAATGTGAGTTAGTAATGGTTAACTCTTTTGCAACACGTGAGACTTTTCAAAAAGAGAGAATGAGTGAATCGATGAAAGTGCACTTCCACATTACAGTGGGATAAACTATTGAGTTTTTGAACACTAACGAATGTGATTTTCGAAAAAAAAAAAAAACGTAAAGTTTGCTTGGTGACCAAGCAAACCTACAAAAAACTTCATTTTGGTATTTTCGAGGTTAAATGGCACTGTAAACGTGTTATAGAAAACAACAACCATAGAACGAATGTGAATTGGTAATGGTTAACTCTTTTGCAACTCGTGAGACTTTTCAAAAAGAGAGGTTGAATGAATCGATGAAAGTGCACATCCACATTACAGTGGGATAAACTATAGAGTTTTTGAACACTAACGAGTGTGATTTTCGAAAAAATAAAAAAAAACGTAAAGTTTGCTTGGTGACCAAGCAAACCTACAAAAAACTTGATTTTGGTATTTTCGAGGTTAAATGGCACTGTAAACGTGTTATAGAAAACAACAACCATAGAACGAATGTGAATTGGTAATGGTTAACTCTTTTGCAACTCGTGAGACTTTTCAAAAAGAGAGGTTGAGTGAATCGATGAAAGTGCTCTTCCACATTACAGTGGGATAAACTATAGAGTTTTTGAACACTAACGAATGTCATTTTCTGAAAAATAAACAAAAAGTAAAGTTCACTTGGTCACCAAGAAAACCTACATAAAACTTCATTTTGGTATTTTCGAGGTTAAATGGCACTATAAACGTTTTATAGAAAACAACAACCATAGAACGAATGTGAGTTGGTAATGGTTAACTCTTTTGCAACTCGTGAGACTTTTCAAAAAGTGACAATGAGTGAATCGATGAAAGTGCACTTCCACATTACAGTGGGATAAACTATAGAGTTTTTGAACACTAACGAATGTGATTTTCTGAAAAATAAAAAAAAACGTTAAGTTTGCTTGGTCACGAAGCAATCGTATAAAACACTTCATTTTGGTGTTTTCGAAGTCAAATGGCACTATAAACGTGTTATAGAAAACAACAACCATAGAACGAATGTGAGTAGTGTAATGGTTAACTGTTTTGCAACACGTGAGACTTTTCAAAAAGAGAGAATGAGTGAATCGATGAAAGTGCACTTCCACATTACAGTGGGATAAACTATAGAGTTTTTGAACACTAACGAATGTGATTTTCTAAAAAATAAACAAAACGTAAAGTTTGCTTGGTCACGAAGCAATCGTACAAAACACTTCATTTTGGTGTTTTCGAAGTCAAATGGCACTATAAACGTGTTATAGAAAACAACAACCATAGAACGAATGTGAGTTAGTAATGGTTAACTCTTTTGCAACACGTGAGACTTTTCAAAAAGAGAGAATGAGTGAATCGATGAAAGTGCACTTCCACATTACAGTGGGATAAACTATAGAGTTTTTGAACACTAACGAATGTGATTTTCTGAAAAATAAACAAAACGTAAAGTTTGCATGGTCACGAAGAAATCCTACAAAACACTTCATTTTGGTATTTTCGAGGTCAAATGGCACTATAAACGTGTTATAGAAAACAACAACCATAGAACGAATGTGAATTGGTAATGGTTAACTCTTTTGCAACTCGTGAGACTTTTCAAAAGAGGGAATGAGTGAATCGATGAAAGAGCACTTCCACATTACAGTGGGCTAAACTATAGAGTTTTTGAACACTAACGAATGTGATTTTCGGAAAAAAAAAAAACGTAAAGTTTGCCAATCCTACAAAACACTTCATTTTGGTATTTTCGAGGTCAAATGGCACTATAAACGTGTTATAGAAAACAACAACCGTAGAACGAATGTGAATTGGTAATGGTTAACTCTTTTGCAAATCGTGAGACTTTTCAAAAGAGAGAATGAGTGAATCGATGAAAGAGCACTACCACATTACAGTGGGCTAAACTATTGAGTATTTGAACACTAACGAATGGGATTTTTGAAAAAATAAAATAAAACGTAAAGTTTGCTTGGTCACCAAGCAAACCTACAAAAAACATCATTTTGGTATTTTCGAGGTTAAATGGCACTGTAAGCGTGTTATAGAAAACAACAACCATAGAACGAATGTGAATTGGTAATGGTTAACTCTTTTGCAACTCGTGAGATTTTTCAAAAAGAGAGATTGAGTGAATCAATGAAAGTGCACTTCCACATTACAGTGGGATAAACTATAGAGTTTTTGAACACTAACGAATGTGATTTTCTGAAAAATAAAAAAAAACGTAAAGTTTGCTTGGTCACGAAGCAATCGTACAAAACACTTCATTTTGGTGTTTTCGAAGTCAAATGGCACTATAAACGTGTTATAGAAAACAACAACCATAGAATGAATTTGAGTTAGTAATGGTTAACTCTTTTGCAACACGTGAGACTTTTCAAAAAGAGAGAATGAGTGAATCGATGAAAGTGCACTTCCACATTATAGTGGGATAAACTATAGAGTTTTTGAACACTAACGAATGTGATTTTCTGAAAAATAAACAAAACGTAAAGTTTGCATGGTCACGAAGCAATCCTACAAAACACTTCATTTTGGTATTTTCGAGGTCAAATGGCACTATAAACGTGTTATAGAAAACAACAACCATAGAACGAATGTGAATTGGTAATGGTTAACTCTTTTGCAACTCGTGAGACTTTTCAAAAGAGAGAATGAGTGAATCGATGAAAGTGCACTTCCACATTACAGTGGGATAAACTATAGAGTTTTTGAACACTAACGAATGTGATTTTCTAAAAAATAAACAAAACGTAAAGTTTGCTTGGTCACGAAGCAATCGTACAAAACACTTCATTTTGGTGTTTTCGAAGTCAAATGGCACTATAAACGTGTTATAGAAAACAACAACCATAGAACGAATGTGAGTTAGTAATGGTTAACTCTTTTGCAACACGTGAGACTTTTCAAAAAGAGAGAATGAGTGAATCGATGAAAGTGCACTTCCACATTACAGTGGGATAAACTATAGAGTTTTTGAACACTAACGAATGTGATTTTCTGAAAAATAAACAAAACGTAAAGTTTGCATGGTCACGAAGAAATCCTACAAAACACTTCATTTTGGTATTTTCGAGGTCAAATGGCACTATAAACGTGTTATAGAAAACAACAACCATAGAACGAATGTGAATTGGTAATCGTTAACTCTTTTGCAACTCGTGAGACTTTTCAAAAGAGGGAATGAGTGAATCGATGAAAGAGCACTTCCACATTACAGTGGGCTAAACTATAGAGTTTTTGAACACTAACGAATGTGATTTTCGGAAAAAAAAAAACGTAAAGTTTGCCAAACCTACAAAAAACTTCATTTTGGTATTTTCGAGGTTAAATGGCACTGTAAACGTGTTATAGAAAACAACAACCATAGAACGAATGTGAATTGGTAATGGTTAACTCTTTTGCAACTCGTGAGACTTTTCAAAAAGAGAGGTTGAGTGAATCGATGAAAGTGCACTTCCACATTACAGTGGGATAAACTATAGAGTTTTTGAACACTAACGAGTGTGATTTTCGAAAAAATTAAAAAAAACGTAAAGTTTGCTTGGTGACCAAGCAAACCTACAAAAAACTTCATTTTGGTATTTTCGAGGTTAAATGGCACTATAAACGTGTTATAGAAAACAACAACCATAGAACGAATGTGAATTGGTAATGGTTAACTCTTTTGCAACTCGTGAGATTTTTCAAAAAGAGAGATTGAGTGAATCAATGAAAGTGCACTTCCACATTACAGTGGGATAAACTATAGAGTTTTTGAACACTAACGAATGTGATTTTCTGAAAAAAAAAAAAAACGTAAAGTTTGCTTGGTCACGAAGCAATCGTACAAAACACTTCATTTTGGTGTTTTCGAAGTCAAATGGCACTATAAACGTGTTATAGAAAACAACAACCATAGAATGAATTTGAGTTAGTAATGGTTAACTCTTTTGCAACACGTGAGACTTTTAAAAAGAGAGAATGAGTGAATCGATGAAAGTGCACTTCCACATTATAGTGGGATAAACTATAGAGTTTTTGAACACTAACGAATGTGATTTTCTGAAAAATAAACAAAACGTAAAGTTTGCATGGTCACGAAGAAATCCTACAAAACACTTCATTTTGGTATTTTCGAGGTCAAATGGCACTATAAACGTGTTATAGAAAACAACAACCATAGAACGAATGTGAATTGGTAATGGTTAACTCTTTTGCAACTCGTGAGACTTTTCAAAAGAGGGAATGAGTGAATCGATGAAAGAGCACTTCCACATTACAGTGGGCTAAACTATAGAGTTTTTGAACACTAACGAATGTGATTTTCGGAAAAAAAAAAAACGTAAAGTTTGCCAAACCTACAAAAAACTTCATTTTGGTATTTTCGAGGTTAAATGGCACTGTAAACGTGTTATAGAAAACAACAACCATAGAACGAATGTGAATTGGTAATGGTTAACTCTTTTGCAACTCGTGAGACTTTTCAAAAAGAGAGGTTGAGTGAATCGATGAAAGTGCACTTCCACATTACAGTGGGATAAACTATAGAGTTTTTGAACACTAACGAGTGTGATTTTCGAAAAAATTAAAAAAAACGTAAAGTTTGCTTGGTGACCAAGCAAACCTACAAAAAACTTCATTTTGGTATTTTCGAGGTTAAATGGCACTATAAACGTGTTATAGAAAACAACAACCATAGAACGAATGTGAATTGGTAATGGTTAACTCTTTTGCAACTCGTGAGATTTTTCAAAAAGAGAGATTGAGTGAATCAATGAAAGTGCACTTCCACATTACAGTGGGATAAACTATAGAGTTTTTGAACACTAACGAATGTGATTTTCTGAAAAAAAAAAAAAACGTAAAGTTTGCTTGGTCACGAAGCAATCGTACAAAACACTTCATTTTGGTGTTTTCGAAGTCAAATGGCACTATAAACGTGTTATAGAAAACAACAACCATAGAATGAATTTGAGTTAGTAATGGTTAACTCTTTTGCAACACGTGAGACTTTTCAAAAAGAGAGAATGAGTGAATCGATGAAAGTGCACTTCCACATTATAGTGGGATAAACTATAGAGTTTTTGAACACTAACGAATGTGATTTTCTGAAAAATAAACAAAACGTAAAGTTTGCATGGTCACGAAGAAATCCTACAAAACACTTCATTTTGGTATTTTCGAGGTCAAATGGCACTATAAACGTGTTATAGAAAACAACAACCATAGAACGAATGTGAATTGGTAATGGTTAACTCTTTTGCAACTCGTGAGACTTTTCAAAAGAGGGAATGAGTGAATCGATGAAAGAGCACTTCCACATTACAGTGGGCTAAACTATAGAGTTTTTGAACACTAACGAATGTGATTTTCGGAAAAAAAAAAAACGTAAAGTTTGCCAAACCTACAAAAAACTTCATTTTGGTATTTTCGAGGTTAAATGGCACTGTAAACGTGTTATAGAAAACAACAACCATAGAACGAATGTGAATTGGTAATGGTTAACTCTTTTGCAACTCGTGAGACTTTTCAAAAAGAGAGGTTGAGTGAATCGATGAAAGTGCACTTCCACATTACAGTGGGATAAACTATAGAGTTTTTGAACACTAACGAGTGTGATTTTCGAAAAAATTAAAAAAAACGTAAAGTTTGCTTGGTGACCAAGCAAACCTACAAAAAACTTCATTTTGGTATTTTCGAGGTTAAATGGCACTATAAACGTGTTATAGAAAACAACAACCATAGAACGAATGTGAATTGGTAATGGTTAACTCTTTTGCAACTCGTGAGATTTTTCAAAAAGAGAGATTGAGTGAATCAATGAAAGTGCACTTCCACATTACAGTGGGATAAACTATAGAGTTTTTGAACACTAACGAATGTGATTTTCTGAAAAATAAAAAAAAACGTAAAGTTTGCTTGGTCACGAAGCAATCGTACAAAACACTTCATTTTGGTGTTTTCGAAGTCAAATGGCACTATAAACGTGTTATAGAAAACAACAACCATAGAATGAATGTGAGTTAGTAATGGTTAACTCTTTTGCAACACGTGAGACTTTTCAAAAAGAGAGAATGAGTGAATCGATGAAAGTGCACTTCCACATTACAGTGGGATAAACTATAGAGTTTTTGAACACTAACGAATGTGATTTTCTGAAAAATAAACAAAACGTAAAGTTTGCATGGTCACGAAGCAATCCTACAAAACACTTCATTTTGGTATTTTCGAGGTCAAATGGCACTATAAACGTGTTATAGAAAACAACAACCGTAGAACGAATGTGAATTGGTAATGGTTAACTCTTTTGCAACTCGTGAGACTTTTCAAAAGAGAGAATGAGTGAATCGATGAAAGAGCACTTCCACATTACAGTGGGCTAAACTATTGAGTTTTTGAACACTAACGAATGTGATTTTCGAAAAAAAAAAAAACGTAAAGTTTGCTTGGTCACCAAGCAAACCTACAAAAAACTTCATTTTGGTATTTTCGAGGTTAAATGGCACTGTAAACGTGTTATAGAAAACAACAACCATAGAACGAATGTGAATTGGTAATGGTTAACTCTTTTGCAACTCGTGAGACTTTTCAAAAAGAGAGGTTGAATGAATCGATGAAAGTGCACTTCCACATTACAGTGGGATAAACTATAGAGTTTTTGAACACTAACGAGTGTGATTTTCGAAAAAATAAAAAAAAACGTAAAGTTTTCTTGGTGACCAAGCAAACCTACAAAAAACTTGATTTTGGTATTTTCGAGGTTAAATGGCACTGTAAACGTGTTATAGAAAACAACAACCATAGAACGAATGTGAATTGGTAATGGTTAACTCTTTTGCAACTCGTGAGACTTTTCAAAAAGAGAGGTTGAGTGAATCGATGAAAGTGCTCTTCCACATTACAGTGGGATAAACTATAGAGTTTTTGAACACTAACGAATGTCATTTTCTGAAAAATAAACAAAAAGTAAAGTTCACTTGGTCACCAAGAAAACCTACATAAAACTTCATTTTGGTATTTTCGAGGTTAAATGACACTATAAACGTTTTATAGAAAACAACAACCATAGAACGAATGTGAGTTGGTAATGGTTAACTCTTTTGCAACTCGTGAGACTTTTCAAAAAGTGACAATGAGTGAATCGATGAAAGTGCACTTCCACATTACAGTGGGATAAACTATAGAGTTTTTGAACACTAACGAATGTGATTTTCTGAAAAATAAAAAAAAACGTTAAGTTTGCTTGGTCACGAACCAATCGTATAAAACACTTCATTTTGGTGTTTTCGAAGTCAAATGGCACTATAAACATGTTATAGAAAACAACAACCATAGAACGAATGTGAGTAGTGTAATGGTTAACTGTTTTGCAACACGTGAGACTTTTCAAAAAGAGAGAATGAGTGAATCGATGAAAGTGCACTTCCACATTACAGTGGGATAAACTATAGAGTTTTTGAACACTAACGAATGTGATTTTCTAAAAAATAAACAAAACGTAAAGTTTGCTTGGTCACGAAGCAATCGTACAAAACACTTCATTTTGGTGTTTTCGAAGTCAAATGGCACTATAAACGTGTTATAGAAAACAACAACCATAGAACGAATGTGAGTTAGTAATGGTTAACTCTTTTGCAACACGTGAGACTTTTCAAAAAGAGAGAATGAGTGAATCGATGAAAGTGCACTTCCACATTACAGTGGGATAAACTATAGAGTTTTTGAACACTAACGAATGTGATTTTCTGAAAAATAAACAAAACGTAAAGTTTGCATGGTCACGAAGAAATCCTACAAAACACTTCATTTTGGTATTTTCGAGGTCAAATGGCACTATAAACGTGTTATAGAAAACAACAACCATAGAACGAATGTGAATTGGTAATGGTTAACTCTTTTGCAACTCGTGAGACTTTTCAAAAGAGGGAATGAGTGAATCGATGAAAGAGCACTTCCACATTACAGTGGGCTAAACTATAGAGTTTTTGAACACTAACGAATGTGATTTTCGGAAAAAAAAAAAACGTAAAGTTTGCTTGGTCACGAAGCAATCGTACAAAACACTTCATTTTGGTGTTTTCGAAGTCAAATGGCACTATAAACGTGTTATAGAAAACAACAACCATAGAATGAATTTGAGTTAGTAATGGTTAACTCTTTTGCAACACGTGAGACTTTTCAAAAAGAGAGAATGAGTGAATCGATGAAAGTGCACTTCCACATTATAGTGGGATAAACTATAGAGTTTTTGAACACTAACGAATGTGATTTTCTGAAAAATAAACAAAACGTAAAGTTTGCATGGTCACGAAGAAATCCTACAAAACACTTCATTTTGGTATTTTCGAGGTCAAATGGCACTATAAACGTGTTATAGAAAACAACAACCATAGAACGAATGTGAATTGGTAATGGTTAACTCTTTTGCAACTCGTGAGACTTTTCAAAAGAGGGAATGAGTGAATCGATGAAAGAGCACTTCCACATTACAGTGGGCTAAACTATAGAGTTTTTGAACACTAACGAATGTGATTTTCGGAAAAAAAAAAAACGTAAAGTTTGCCAAACCTACAAAAAACTTCATTTTGGTATTTTCGAGGTTAAATGGCACTGTAAACGTGTTATAGAAAACAACAACCATAGAACGAATGTGAATTGGTAATGGTTAACTCTTTTGCAACTCGTGAGACTTTTCAAAAAGAGAGGTTGAGTGAATCGATGAAAGTGCACTTCCACATTACAGTGGGATAAACTATAGAGTTTTTGAACACTAACGAGTGTGATTTTCGAAAAAATTAAAAAAAACGTAAAGTTTGCTTGGTGACCAAGCAAACCTACAAAAAACTTCATTTTGGTATTTTCGAGGTTAAATGGCACTATAAACGTGTTATAGAAAACAACAACCATAGAACGAATGTGAATTGGTAATGGTTAACTCTTTTGCAACTCGTGAGATTTTTCAAAAAGAGAGATTGAGTGAATCAATGAAAGTGCACTTCCACATTACAGTGGGATAAACTATAGAGTTTTTGAACACTAACGAATGTGATTTTCTGAAAAATAAAAAAAAACGTAAAGTTTGCTTGGTCACGAAGCAATCGTACAAAACACTTCATTTTGGTGTTTTCGAAGTCAAATGGCACTATAAACGTGTTATAGAAAACAACAACCATAGAATGAATGTGAGTTAGTAATGGTTAACTCTTTTGCAACACGTGAGACTTTTCAAAAAGAGAGAATGAGTGAATCGATGAAAGTGCACTTCCACATTACAGTGGGATAAACTATAGAGTTTTTGAACACTAACGAATGTGATTTTCTGAAAAATAAACAAAACGTAAAGTTTGCATGGTCACGAAGCAATCCTACAAAACACTTCATTTTGGTATTTTCGAGGTCAAATGGCACTATAAACGTGTTATAGAAAACAACAACCGTAGAACGAATGTGAATTGGTAATGGTTAACTCTTTTGCAACTCGTGAGACTTTTCAAAAGAGAGAATGAGTGAATCGATGAAAGAGCACTTCCACATTACAGTGGGCTAAACTATTGAGTTTTTGAACACTAACGAATGTGATTTTCGAAAAAAAAAAAAAACGTAAAGTTTGCTTGGTCACCAAGCAAACCTACAAAAAACTTCATTTTGGTATTTTCGAGGTTAAATGGCACTGTAAACGTGTTATAGAAAACAACAACCATAGAACGAATGTGAATTGGTAATGGTTAACTCTTTTGCAACTCGTGAGACTTTTCAAAAAGAGAGGTTGAATGAATCGATGAAAGTGCACTTCCACATTACAGTGGGATAAACTATAGAGTTTTTGAACACTAACGAGTGTGATTTTCGAAAAAATAAAAAAAAACGTAAAGTTTTCTTGGTGACCAAGCAAACCTACAAAAAACTTGATTTTGGTATTTTCGAGGTTAAATGGCACTGTAAACGTGTTATAGAAAACAACAACCATAGAACGAATGTGAATTGGTAATGGTTAACTCTTTTGCAACTCGTGAGACTTTTCAAAAAGAGAGGTTGAGTGAATCGATGAAAGTGCTCTTCCACATTACAGTGGGATAAACTATAGAGTTTTTGAACACTAACGAATGTCATTTTCTGAAAAATAAACAAAAAGTAAAGTTCACTTGGTCACCAAGAAAACCTACATAAAACTTCATTTTGGTATTTTCGAGGTTAAATGACACTATAAACGTTTTATAGAAAACAACAACCATAGAACGAATGTGAGTTGGTAATGGTTAACTCTTTTGCAACTCGTGAGACTTTTCAAAAAGTGACAATGAGTGAATCGATGAAAGTGCACTTCCACATTACAGTGGGATAAACTATAGAGTTTTTGAACACTAACGAATGTGATTTTCTGAAAAATAAAAAAAAACGTTAAGTTTGCTTGGTCACGAACCAATCGTATAAAACACTTCATTTTGGTGTTTTCGAAGTCAAATGGCACTATAAACATGTTATAGAAAACAACAACCATAGAACGAATGTGAGTAGTGTAATGGTTAACTGTTTTGCAACACGTGAGACTTTTCAAAAAGAGAGAATGAGTGAATCGATGAAAGTGCACTTCCACATTACAGTGGGATAAACTATAGAGTTTTTGAACACTAACGAATGTGATTTTCTAAAAAATAAACAAAACGTAAAGTTTGCTTGGTCACGAAGCAATCGTACAAAACACTTCATTTTGGTGTTTTCGAAGTCAAATGGCACTATAAACGTGTTATAGAAAACAACAACCATAGAACGAATGTGAGTTAGTAATGGTTAACTCTTTTGCAACACGTGAGACTTTTCAAAAAGAGAGAATGAGTGAATCGATGAAAGTGCACTTCCACATTACAGTGGGATAAACTATAGAGTTTTTGAACACTAACGAATGTGATTTTCTGAAAAATAAACAAAACGTAAAGTTTGCATGGTCACGAAGAAATCCTACAAAACACTTCATTTTGGTATTTTCGAGGTCAAATGGCACTATAAACGTGTTATAGAAAACAACAACCATAGAACGAATGTGAATTGGTAATGGTTAACTCTTTTGCAACTCGTGAGACTTTTCAAAAGATGGAATGAGTGAATCGATGAAAGAGCACTTCCACATTACAGTGGGCTAAACTATAGAGTTTTTGAACACTAACGAATGTGATTTTCGGAAAAAAAAAAAACGTAAAGTTTGCCAAACCTACAAAAAACTTCATTTTGGTATTTTCGAGGTTAAATGGCACTGTAAACGTGTTATAGAAAACAACAACCATAGAACGAATGTGAATTGGTAATGGTTAACTCTTTTGCAACTCGTGAGACTTTTCAAAAAGAGAGGTTGAGTGAATCGATGAAAGTGCACTTCCACATTACAGTGGGATAAACTATAGAGTTTTTGAACACTAACGAGTGTGATTTTCGAAAAAATTAAAAAAAAACGTAAAGTTTGCTTGGTGACCAAGCAAACCTACAAAAAACTTCATTTTGGTATTTTCGAGGTTAAATGGCACTATAAACGTGTTATAGAAAACAACAACCATAGAACGAATGTGAATTGGTAATGGTTAACTCTTTTGCAACTCGTGAGATTTTTCAAAAAGAGAGATTGAGTGAATCAATGAAGGTGCACTTCCACATTACAGTGGGATAAACTATAGAGTTTTTGAACACTAACGAATGTGATTTTCTGAAAAATAAAAAAAAACGTAAAGTTTGCTTGGTCACGAAGCAATCGTACAAAACACTTCATTTTGGTGTTTTCGAAGTCAAATGGCACTATAAACGTGTTATAGAAAACAACAACCATAGAATGAATGTGAGTTAGTAATGGTTAACTCTTTTGCAACACGTGAGACTTTTCAAAAAGAGAGAATGAGTGAATCGATGAAAGTGCACTTCTACATTACAGTGGGATAAACTATAGAGTTTTTGAACACTAACGAATGTGATTTTCTGAAAAATAAACAAAACGTAAAGTTTGCATGGTCACGAAGCAATCCTACAAAACACTTCATTTTGGTATTTTCGAGGTCAAATGGCACTATAAACGTGTTATAGAAAACAACAACCATAGAACGAATGTGAATTGGTAATGGTTAACTCTTTTGCAACTCGTGAGACTTTTCAAAAGAGAGAATGAGTGAATCGATGAAAGAGCACTTCCACATTACAGTGGGCTAAACTATTGAGTTTTTGAACACTAACGAATGTGATTTTCGAAAAAAAAAAAAAACGTAAAGTTTGCTTGGTCACCAAGAAAACCTACAAAAAACTTCATTTTGGTATTTTCGAGGTTAAATGGCACTGTAAACGTGTTATAGAAAACAACAACCATAGAACGAATGTGAATTGGTAATGGTTAACTCTTTTGCAACTCGTGAGACTTTTCAAAAAGAGAGGTTGAATGAATCGATGAGAGTGCACTTCCACATTACAGTGGGATAAACTATAGAGTTTTTGAACACTAACGAGTGTGATTTTCGAAAAAATAAAAAAAAAACGTAAAGTTTGCTTGGTGACCAAGCAAACCTACAAAAAACTTGATTTTGGTATTTTCGAGGTTAAATGGCACTGTAAACGTGTTATAGAAAACAACAACCATAGAACGAATGTGAATTGGTAATGGTTAACTCTTTTGCAACTCGTGAGACTTTTCAAAAAGAGAGGTTGAGTGAATCGATGAAAGTGCTCTTCCACATTACAGTGGGATAAACTATAGAGTTTTTGAACACTAACGAATGTCATTTTCTGAAAAATAAACAAAAAGTAAAGTTCACTTGGTCACCAAGAAAACCTACATAAAACTTCATTTTGGTATTTTCGAGGTTAAATGGCACTATAAACGTTTTATAGAAAACAACAACCATAGAACGAATGTGAGTTGGTAATGGTTAACTCTTTTGCAACTCGTGAGACTTTTCAAAAAGTGACAATGAGTGAATCGATGAAAGTGCACTTCCACATTACAGTGGGATAAACTATAGAGTTTTTGAACACTAACGAATGTGATTTTCTGAAAAATAAAAAAAAAACGTTAAGTTTGCTTGGTCACGAAGCAATCGTATAAAACACTTCATTTTGGTGTTTTCGAAGTCAAATGGCACTATAAACGTGTTATAGAAAACAACAACCATAGAACGAATGTGAGTAGTGTAATGGTTAACTGTTTTGCAACACGTGAGACTTTTCAAAAAGAGAGAATGAGTGAATCGATGAAAGTGCACTTCCACATTACAGTGGGATAAACTATAGAGTTTTTGAACACTAACGAATGTGATTTTCTAAAAAATAAACAAAACGTAAAGTTTGCTTGGTCACGAAGCAATCGTACAAAACACTTCATTTTGGTGTTTTCGAAGTCAAATGGCACTATAAACGTGTTATAGAAAACAACAACCATAGAACGAATGTGAGTTAGTAATGGTTAACTCTTTTGCAACACGTGAGACTTTTCAAAAAGAGAGAATGAGTGAATCGATGAAAGTGCACTTCCACATTACAGTGGGATAAACTATAGAGTTTTTGAACACTAACGAATGTGATTTTCTGAAAAATAAACAAAACGTAAAGTTTGCATGGTCACGAAGAAATCTTACAAAACACTTCATTTTGGTATTTTCGAGGTCAAATGGCACTATAAACGTGTTATAGAAAACAACAACCATAGAACGAATGTGAATTGGTAATGGTTAACTCTTTTGCAACTCGTGAGACTTTTCAAAAGAGGGAATGAGTGAATCGATGAAAGAGCACTTCCACATTACAGTGGGCTAAACTATAGAGTTTTTGAACACTAACGAATGTGATTTTCGGAAAAAAAAAAACGTAAAGTTTGCCAAACCTACAAAAAACTTCATTTTGGTATTTTTGAGGTTAAATGGCACTGTAAACGTGTTATAGAAAACAACAACCATAGAACGAATGTGAATTGGTAATGGTTAACTCTTTTGCAACTCGTGAGATTTTTCAAAAAGAGAGGTTGAGTGAATCGATGAAAGTACACTTCCACATTACAGTGGGATAAAGGATAGAGTTTTTGAACACTAACGAGTGTGATTTTCGAAAAAATTAAAAAAAACGTAAAGTTTGCTTGGTGACCAAGCAAACCTACAAAAAACTTCATTTTGGTATTTTCGAGGTTAAATGACACTATAAATGTGTTATAGAAAACAACAACCATAGAACGAATGTGAATTTGTAATGGTTAACTCTTTTGCAACTCGTGAGACTTTTCAAAAAGAGAGATTGAGTGAATCAATGAAAGTGCACTTCCACATTACAGTGGGATAAACTATAGAGTTTTTGAACACTAACGAATGTGATTTTCTGAAAAAAAAAAAACGTAAAGTTTGCTTGGTCACGAAGCAATCGTACAAAACACTTCTTTTTGGTGTTTTCGAAGTCAAATGGCACTATAAACGTGTTATAGAAAACAACAACCATAGAATGAATGTGAGTTAGTAATGGTTAACTCTTTTGCAACACGTGAGACTTTTCAAAAAGAGAGAATGAGTGAATCGATGAAAGTGCACTTCCACATTACAGTGGGATAAACTATAGAGTTTTTGAACACTAACGAATGTGATTTTCTGAAAAATAAACAAAACGTAAAGTTTGCATGGTCACGAAGCAATCCTACAAAACACTTCATTTTGGTATTTTCGAGGTCAAATGGCACTATAAACGTGTTATAGAAAACAACAACCATAGAACGAATGTGAATTGGTAATGGTTAACTCTTTTGCAACTCGTGAGACTTTTCAAAAGAGAGAATGAGTGAATCGATGAAAGAGCACTTCCACATTACAGTGGGCTAAACTATTGAGTTTTTGAACACTAACGAATGTGATTTTCGAAAAAAAAAAAAAAACGTAAAGTTTGCTTGGTCACCAAGCAAACCTACAAAAAACTTCATTTTGGTATTTTCGAGGTTAAATGGCACTGTAAACGTGTTATAGAAAACAACAACCATAGAACGAATGTGAATTGGTAATGGTTAACTCTTTTGCAACTCGTGAGACTTTTCAAAAAGAGAGGTTGAATGAATCGATGAAAGTGCACTTCCACATTACAGTGGGATAAACTATAGAGTTTTTGAACACTAACGAGTGTGATTTTCGAAAAAAAAAAAAAAAACGTAAAGTTTGCTTGGTGACCAAGCAAACCTACAAAAAACTTGATTTTGGTATTTTCGAGGTTAAATGGCACTGTAAACGTGTTATAGAAAACAACAACCATAGAACGAATGTGAATTGGTAATGGTTAACTCTTTTGCAACTCGTAAGACTTTTCAAAAAGAGAGGTTGAGTGAATCGATGAAAGTGCTCTTCCACATTACAGTGGGATAAACTATAGAGTTTTTGAACACTAACGAATGTCATTTTCTGAAAAATAAACAAAAAGTAAAGTTCACTTGGTCACCAAGAAAACCTACATAAAACTTCATTTTGGTATTTTCGAGGTTAAATGGCACTATAAACGTTTTATAGAAAACAACAACCATAGAACGAATGTGAGTTGGTAATGGTTAACTCTTTGCAACTCGTGAGACTTTTCAAAAAGTGACAATGAGTGAATCGATGAAAGTGCACTTCCACATTACAGTGGGATAAACTATAGAGTTTTTGAACACTAACGAATGTGATTTTCTGAAAAATAAAAAAAAACGTTAAGTTTGCTTGGTCACGAAGCAATCGTATAAAACACTTCATTTTGGTGTTTTCGAAGTCAAATGGCACTATAAACGTGTTATAGAAAACAACAACCATAGAACGAATGTGAGTAGTGTAATGGTTAACTGTTTTGCAACACGTGAGACTTTTCAAAAAGAGAGAATGAGTGAATCGATGAAAGTGCACTTCCACATTACAGTGGGATAAACTATAGAGTTTTTGAACACTAACGAATGTGATTTTCTAAAAAATAAACAAAACGTAAAGTTTGCTTGGTCACGAAGCAATCGTACAAAACACTTCATTTTGGTGTTTTCGAAGTCAAATGGCACTATAAACGTGTTATAGAAAACAACAACCATAGAACGAATGTGAGTTAGTAATGGTTAACTCTTTTGCAACACGTGAGACTTTTCAAAAAGAGAGAATGAGTGAATCGATGAAAGTGCACTTCCACATTACAGTGGGATAAACTATAGAGTTTTTGAACACTAACGAATGTGATTTTCTGAAAAATAAACAAAACGTAAAGTTTGCATGGTCACGAAGAAATCTTACAAAACACTTCATTTTGGTATTTTCGAGGTCAAATGGCACTATAAACGTGTTATAGAAAACAACAACCATAGAACGAATGTGAATTGGTAATGGTTAACTCTTTTGCAACTCGTGAGACTTTTCAAAAGAGGGAATGAGTGAATCGATGAAAGAGCACTTCCACATTACAGTGGGCTAAACTATAGAGTTTTTGAACACTAACGAATGTGATTTTCGGAAAAAAAAAAACGTAAAGTTTGCCAAACCTACAAAAAACTTCATTTTGGTATTTTCGAGGTTAAATGGCACTGTAAACGTGTTATAGAAAACAATAACCATAGAACGAATGTGAATTGGTAATGGTTAACTCTTTTGCAACTCGTGAGATTTTTCAAAAAGAGAGGTTGAGTGAATCGATGAAAGTACACTTCCACATTACAGTGGGATAAAGGATAGAGTTTTTGAACACTAACGAGTGTGATTTTCGAAAAAATTAAAAAAAACGTAAAGTTTGCTTGGTGACCAAGCAAACCTACAAAAAACTTCATTTTGGTATTTTCGAGGTTAAATGACACTATAAATGTGTTATAGAAAACAACAACCATAGAACGAATGTGAATTTGTAATGGTTAACTCTTTTGCAACTCGTGAGACTTTTCAAAAAGAGAGATTGAGTGAATCAATGAAAGTGCACTTCCACATTACAGTGGGATAAACTATAGAGTTTTTGAACACTAACGAATGTGATTTTCTGAAAAAAAAAAACGTAAAGTTTGCTTGGTCACGAAGCAATCGTACAAAACACTTCTTTTTGGTGTTTTCGAAGTCAAATGGCACTATAAACGTGTTATAGAAAACAACAACCATAGAATGAATGTGAGTTAGTAATGGTTAACTCTTTTGCAACACGT